>JACCIC010000148.1:760000-770000 GCA_018907035.1 Sycobia sp. Sy_11 | reverse complement strand
TTGCTAAGGGAGACTGATATAAAAAAAAACTTTACTTTTAGAACATGTTTCAATGTTAATTTAACTTTTCCATGCATTCCTGAATCAGAAAGCTATGCTCAAATTCCGAGATTTATTTTATTGTATGATATTAAAATGGCAAATTGGAAAGAACCTAGCAAAATAATAAAAGTTAAATACGATTGGAAAACGGTGATTTATTGCTGATGCGATAGTTATGTTTTGAAGCAAAATACACGAATTACGATAATTCAGAGAAGTAAATCTATTTAAAGACTTCTCTTCATAGAATTTATTTCTTTGTTACATTCATTCTGTGTTTGATTAAAATGTAATATATTTATTCTTCAATGAATGTAAGATTTAATCTTTTTTTTAATCGGCTACGAAATTAAAAAATATAGCAAATCATTTGAATAAATATTTTAAGTATAAATAGACCTAATTTTTAATTAAAAATCAGCTCTGCCCGTTTGAACGCTGTATTATCTGTGTGCTCATGTCGGCCATTTTTGTTTTCATTCAGTGGCGCCCCCGTAGGCGCGGTGAACGTTTTCTTTGCCAATATTATGTAGGATATATTAAATGCGCGACGTCCTCGCTGAAGTAAAATACGTATATATATATACACGACCGCATGGAAACAACGCATTGACCTATATATATTCTTCGCCTTTTCGCGCGGTAGAAGCATTATAATGGATATGCGCGAGATAGCGCGATGGGCATTCACCGCGTATACATTATACGCTGTCGACTATATATATATATATATATATATATATATATATATATATATATATATATATATATTGTATGCGTGTGTTACCTCTACATACACGCGTGGGAGGAAACCTTTTTGCATTATATCGTCTGGAAAAGAAAGAGAAAAAAAAACATCAACAATTCATTCCTGCCGATTAGTTATTAGTTTATTTATAACTTGTATGTTGATTTAATGTGCTATACCTCGTTCACGTATACATATATTCCCATAATGAATTTAACGAGGCGAGAAAGTAACTCAAGATATCGTATATCGATGAATTAATTGTATTAAATGTAATTGTAATTAAAATAACGAACTGTATCTTCTATGTTGTTCGCTCGGATTATTGTAAAATATCCGACAGTCCCCGATAGATAAATAGAACGTATATTTCTTTGTTTTTGCTTAAAAACACCGGTAAATGTTATTCTTTATTGAATTCGTTATTCATTTGTCGAACCTAAAAACGTAATTTTAGCCTCGATAATGGATATCCATCCGTCAGAGACCTTAACGTCATCGACATCGAGTCAATTAGAATAAATACGGTTATAATAATATTGTATTCGTCGCGATGAATTTAAACAAATCCAAATTAACCTACGATGATTCTAATAATGATGACAGTTATGTCAATATTATAATAACGTCCGAATAATTATTAATATTCCTGATAATGTTTTATAATAAATTGCTTACATTAATAATATAGATTGGCTAATTTGATTTATAATAGATTTTAGTATTAGTTATATGAATAATTACTATGTGTATACTAAGGTTTAATTTATATAGATCGCGGTAAAAATTAGTATGTATATATTATTAATGTCACTGATAAAAAAATTTATAATAAATCAAACTCTTTATTAGTGGAACATTTTCCTCATATATAATAAATAGTCCGATTTAAAATGTATATTGCTATTATTTTTAGTAGACTGACCACAGCAACAACCATAACAATAATAAAAAGAGGAGGAAGTGAAAGAAGAAATTTATTCGAAGAAGCTTGCAAATAAAACGCTCGAAAAGTTGGGCGAATAATTTTTATTTCGATGATATTTGTTTTTGTGACTTTCTTTGAAAATAGTCTAACTAATGACACAAGTGTGACGAATTAAAAATCATTTATATCAATAAATTAATTATTATTTACTATTCTTCACCAAACACTTTTTTCCTTTATCGATGAATTTAAGCGTAATAATAAAAATACTGTAATAAAATTGTAATCATTATAACTATTTAATCGCTCGATGTAGTATTTGATGAAAAATATTCTTTAAATACATATATATAGAGATACACTCACGCTTCATCCGACCAGCATCCTCATCGGTGACATAAATCATTAGCGAGCCAGCCGTAATTATGTCTAATTTAAACGATATTACAGCATAAGTAGTTGGTTCGATTCGACCTAACGAGATGGCATGGCGTGTGAATTATGAACGCACTCGGAACGCACTCGCGCACGGGGATGCAGGGACATTTCGCAACATTCGAGACCGTATATTCGTAATATATTGACGGCTGGTATATAATAATTTTCACACCTTCGTCTATGCACACATTACGTATATCCATTAAAAACTATACAATATTCTATATATATATATATATATATATATATATATATATATATATATATATATAATACACACACACACATAGTATACGCAATAAATTCTAATAAAAAATTTTCTATTACCTTCCACTGGTTTTTATATATATCTAGATTTTTCTCTACATCGAATATAATCAACTGTGCATATATATATTCATTGCGCATACTATCGTAAAACTAACTGAAGAAATAAAACTCCCATAATAAAGGGCAAACACGATAAAATGTAAATATATCTATCCGATAAAATATGAACGTTTGAATGCGCGTGCACGCGCGCACGAACGGATGAAGTATATACGATTAAGTATGTATATATAATGCAAACGATGTGCAGAGACGCGCGAAAGCGTTCGTAAAAGTTAAATAAATGTTAAATTACGTCGGCGACACTCCCGGCGCCTCTCCGAGATTAATTCTGCGAAAGACGCCCGCAAATGCAAACGAAAGCAAGGATCTCGTGGAACCAAGAGTATATATCGGAATAACTGCGAGAAAAATTGTCGGTCTAAGGATGTGTGGTACTGTTTCTAAGGATTAAAAAAAAAGACAATCAAATAATTAAAACTAAATGTAATGACAAGTTTTTATCATAAATATACGTTTTTTTTTTTTTAATAATTAATTTAAGAAAAACAAAGCGCATGGCGCAATGTACCGGCAGTAGTTGAGAAGTATTAAAATAAACTCGCCCCAGTATCCGAAAATATTGATACAGCAAATCGGACGCAATATTATTTATTAATCATTAATATAATCAAATAAACCCAGACTTTTAAATTTATTATTATACATAAATTTAATATTTTTCACTTTCTTTACGTGCCTCTAATCTAATATAAACACTGTGAAAATTTTTACACGCATAAAAACATTGTTTCAGAATTACAAAAAAAAAAAAAACACAGAGTTCTTATACAGTTACGGGATAAAAGGGTATACGAGGAAATGCACATTATTTCCGTAGAGACATTTTACTTGCCTGTTATAAAGCCTTTTTTAGCTTAAAAACGATATTATTATTATTATTTAATCATCGATTAATTCTCTATTCTTATCTGCATAACTTAAGAACAATATCCAAACGGGCGCGGCGCGTAATTTTACCCGAACAGCTTAAATATATTAAGATTGATGAATGGCACTTTTACCTTATAGATATATATATATATATATATATATATATATATATATATATATATATATATATACACTAATTGCGTGATAGTGTCAGGAGGGGGGGGGCGAAGGAAGAGGGATAAGAGTTAGCCATCTCCGTGAGCGAAGCGCGCACTGTGTATACAAATTCGCTCAATGTAAATTAAAATGGATTACAATGGCATACCTCGCCCCCTCTAATCAGCGGCTGAGATCCAGCTGCTATATAATATATGGTTTGCGTTGCACGATGATGCGCGAGACTGCAGAGAAAGGGAGAGACAGAGAGAGAGAGAGAGAGAGAGAAGCGTCGCGGCTTCCCTCAAGTATAATATAATTGTATATAACGGAGTGCTTTGTATACGCATATAAAAGATAACGTATAGTAGTGCACAATGTAGATTGTCAATAGAGAGAGGCGTGAAGGTTCGTCTTTATCAGATGAGTAGAGACGGAGATAGGGAGCAAGAGCGAGATATATAGGCACAGATTATAGGCAGACCTATCTGGCTCTGCGTGCACGGCAGTAAAATGTCAAAAATGCACGGAGTAGAGTGAATTTTACTAACGCACAAAAAAAAAAAAAATACACAATAAAGTCGAGGAGTCGTGAAGCACGAACGCATAATACTGTGGCTCGGCATTGCTTGAGGCGATAGAAGAAGAAGAAGGTAAAAATAAAAATATGATGTATCGTCGATTCGAAATTAGAGGGAAAGAAAATAATGCTTACATAAAGTCGATCTTAGAAGCCAATCGATAAAGTTAAAGCCGATAATATATCATAGTCAGCCGAAAAAGCGGAATAGTAAGAGATTCTTATGTGGTCGCAAACCCAACTATTATTGATATTATACATGCGGCTGCCCGAGAAGAAAGGAGCAGACAGAAAGAGAGAAAGAAAGAGAGAGGGGGAGGGGAGGGCTATGAAACGCGGAGTATCGAGTTCAGTGACGTGTCGACCTATATTTTGGTTCCGCTGAGAAGGCATAGAAAATAAAAAGGCGAGAGAGCGAAAGAAGAGAGAGAGAGAGAGAGAGAGAGAGAGAGAGAGAGAGAGAGAGACAGAGTGAGAGAGTAACTTCAGCATAACGCATAACTCTCGGATCGAAGTTCATACTGCGTAGACTTTGACAACACCTCTGTCGGGTATCTTCTCTCCCAATTATTATGTATGGCATTTGCTGCTCTTTACTTTCAAGAGGTAGCCCATTATCGTT
Source organism: Sycobia sp. Sy_11 (assembly GCA_018907035.1). Taxonomy (NCBI): domain Eukaryota; kingdom Metazoa; phylum Arthropoda; class Insecta; order Hymenoptera; family Epichrysomallidae; genus Sycobia; species Sycobia sp. Sy_11. The sequence goes on along the minus strand of JACCIC010000148.1, from coordinate 765,223 downwards.
AAATCGAAAAAGAGAAAAGAGAACGGCGCACAATGGGACAAAGCAGGAGATATCCGAGGAGATAACCTCCAATATTATGGTAAGTGTGTATAATTATATCTTTGAAAGACAAAAACGAAAAAAAAAAAAATTACCAATTAAGAAGATTCTTCAACGAAAAAATTAAACAGCTTTTAAGCATCGATTGTGCGTTGCAAATTGCACCGCTAACCCGATATAAATGAACACGATAGTCACGATTTGTGAAAAACGAAATTTAGTGGCTAAAATAGGCGGGCGATACGATAGTCGAGGTGGTGAGCAGCAACGTCCGACGTGCAAGCAACAAGTGCCAAAGTGCCGCACAGAGGTCGCCTCGCCCAAAAACGAAGCATATTATTCTCGATTAATCAATTTCAGTGCAATAACGATGTCAAAATACTGTCAAGCGTGGTGGATATAACGTCAGACGACGGGAAATTGATACCCCATTGAATTGGCGCCGAATGAAAATTCGACTCGATAGTCGAGGGCTGCGACGCCATTTTACGGGGAACCGTCGCGAGCTCTTCGACATCCCCTTGGCTAGTGACGTTTACAAATTCAGGGTCAGATTCCGTAAAATTTGTTGAGAAAAAAGTAATCGAAATTATGTCGGGTCAATATTCCTTTAAAATGCTGTTTTTATATCCAGAGTTTGAATTTATGTTGATAAAAGATATAACGAAAATTTAATTTAATATTACATGTAAGATTCCATTAATATAGGATCTAAGGACCGATCGCCATTAGTTGGCTCTATCGCTTACTTTTTATCTTTTACACTTTCGTTAAAATGTTGTACGTATATCGAATGGATTTAATTCAGGATTACAAGAGATTACATATCGGATAAAACGTGTGAACCTAATCGAATCTGCGTGTTGTGAGAGCGGTCTCTTCGTTTCTTAATCTAAACTATGCAGTCACTTATTTATTAGGGGCACAACGAATACAATTAAAAGTGGCGCATACACGGAAAGATATTTTTGAAAGTCAGTACTCGCCGAATTACCGAATGTTATCCGGTCGGGCACAAATAGGGAAATAATGCGTACTAAATATGTATAAATTCGTAGAATGAAAAACCCGTGTAGTTTGTACATCTGCGGAAAGTTTAAGGGGCAATATCAGGCTGATATTTCTCAATAAACGAATTGTCTTTCCGTGCAATGCTCCTAAATACAATGAAAAACTGTAAAACGTAAATTACTACGAAAGGCGCGTAATGTTGGACTAATGAGTATCAAACGATGAAGAGACTTGGAAATTTGGAGATTTGTAGGAGAAATAATTGAACAATAATGTTTTTTTTTTTTTTAACGATTTTACTAGTTTTATATTACTTCTGTGTATATATAGTAATGTTTTTGTTGAATTGTTTCTAAATAAGTTATAAAAATGCGTATTTAAGTGCAGAATAACCATTTATTTCCAAGTGCGAGTTGAAAAAGCTGTACCGTTAACTGCTGTTCGTGCTACCAGACATGCATAAAGAAATAAATCTGCAAAATAAAAAAAACTTTTTGCATAATTTTTTAACTATTTATCATTGGATTTTGTTACAAAAAAAAATACGTACAATTTTTAAGATTAAATTAACAAATACTTGTATTCGCCTCGTCGCATTGAATGATAATTAGTAACAAAATCCGATGAGAAATAGTTAAAAAATTAACCAAAAAAAACTTTATTTTGTGACTTTACTTCATTACGCAGGTTTAGTAGAACGAACGTCATTTAACAATACAGCTTGTTCTAGTCACGCTTTGGAATAAATGATTATTATTGCAATTAATAACTTACAAGAGTGTCTACTATACTTTTCAGCATAATTTTACGACGACATGTATTGGAGAAGTATTGGTATTGGTTTTGCAATCGCGCCAACTAACTGTAAATCGAAAGGGAACGGTTGCGCCACGTATATTTCTAAGTGTCATCCTAAGCAGCTCCCAAACTGGGACGATGAAGTAAAAAGAAATCACAATTTGCACGTGACTGCTAAGCGAACCGAAAGAGAGAGAGAGAGAGAGAGAGAGAGAGAGAGAGAGAGAGAGAGAGAGAGAGAGAAACAAACTCTTTAAATATTATCTTTACAAAACACTGCCAGCATCTCGTCGAATATGAGAATAATTTTCAATTTCTTAGTTTTTTATTCATTGAATTTTAGTATTGAATTCACTGTGTTATAAGTAATACATGTAGTATTCTCGATAAAACTATATAGTTTTATTGAAAAGTGATTATACTCATTTTTCCTTTTGTTTAACAAATATATGTATAGAATTTTGCCTCTTTATATATATATATACACTTGTTATGTAAAAAAATATTTATAGAGAAAGTCGAAAAAAGCATACGAATTAAGCAGTAAATATTATACATACGGAATAGCGCGATACACTGACCGTGAAGAAACGGGCGCACGCACTTTTCTCATATATATATACATTGCCTGGAGAAAGGAGCTCAAACTTTCAGTTTCGTCCGAACGGTATATTATACATATACATAAATGTGCCACAGCCTACTTTAACGGGACACGACTTCGAAAGCGAAAGGATTTCCTTGTGAATACATTGTGTGTATATATATGTATTAATTCAATACACCCTGGCGTTAAAGGGTATCGATTAACTTTCGTACGGTTAAAAAACTTTTTTCTTACGATTAATACATGTATAATTCTATGTGCCATCCTTTTTACTTGTGTACAACTACAACTTTATTACAAATTTATTTAATTATGAATACCGAGACAAGTTGATTGTAGATCGCACTCTTACCGACTCCCTCGTTACAAATATACCCATTCTGCGAAACATCCATAAAGGTACACGCACAGATAAAAGAAGCATTCGAATAAAATTCATAGAAATTACTTTTATCTTTCACAAGCGATTGGATTCAATTTTGTTTTGTGCAAATTAGGCGTAAGAAGAAGAAAAAAAGTAATCCGTGGGACAAAAAGAAATTGGACTGCAGGTGTTAATGACTCCGTTAATAACTTGGCAGAATAGACGCTGATTAATAGCGTAACAAATCTCGATCTTACATATACAGTGGCGCTTCTTGCATTAGGGAAGAAATCGCTTTGCGCAATAAATTACGATTTTGTCAAATAAATTTTACGAAACTACCGATATATATATAAATTATACGTATATTATACACAAGTACATAAATATATTCGTAAATTTGTATTTACAATAGCACAGCTCTCCTGTATAACGATCTTATAAAATTATTGGCTGTAAATTAAATTTTTTATGACAATCCGTTGGCTATTTGTATATAAAAAAAAAGTACTATGCTTGTACTTCGAATGCGAAAAAAATCACGGGATTGTCGTTGATTTTTGTCAAACTTTTATCCTTAATGTATTTTGAGTGACACCCCGTACGCGTACCGTTAAAGGGATATCTATAGAAAGAAAACATGTGTATCGTACACGCGCGCGCGCGCTCTCTCGGACACTTAGAAAAGAATAATTCCAATAGTTGTACTGGAATGGCAGTACCAGTTTTCCACGAGTGCGAAAAATATAAGAGAATACGATATCAGGATAATATATAACAGGCAAAGCTTATTATATTACATTACGCAAATTCGATCCGCCTTTTTCCATTATATGTCTCTCTCTCTCTCTCTCTCTCTCTCTCTCTCTCGCTCTCTCGTCATCTTTTTTCTTTCACGCTAGCGACGCCGAGCCGCGTGCGACAACTCGCCTGGGTCATCGACCCTCCCCCGATTACACAAAGCGTATGTATAGATGTATGTAGCGCTTCGCCAACACTTGTAGCTAGCTAATACGCCTTCGGCATTCTACGCATGAAAATATGTTACCTCGTATGATAATCATCGACGTAGCTTTAGTTCGACATCGCGCATATACACAGAGATCAAACAAGGTAGCGCGGTTTCGGAATTCTATGTTACAGTGTCTTCTTGCAGCTAACGAATTTCGTAGGATGATTCAAACGTTTTCTATGCACACGCGCACGCGCGCGTATGCGAACAAGCATATTTAGATGGAAGGCCTAACATGATTACTGTTAGTATGGAATCTATCCTGATTTTTGTTAAAATCAAATTAACCAAAATACCTGTTTGACACCCCGCCTGTCATCAACCGCACGTGTTACCATTAAATAATCTTCGTCAAATACAAGGTAACATTTTGGGTCCGAAAGATGGTATAAAATTAGGCGAAGTTTCACTAAAAAGCCGAAGAATTGAAAATTACAATTTGTTTGTTTTTTTTTTTAACTCTCATAATGAGTTAATTTTTTGCAATGTAGTACTACTTCAAGAGTTAGTATACCTCAGAGTGAAATTTAAAATACTTCTTTAAAATAAGACGAGGAACAGAAAGGTCGATAGCAAATAATCGAGGCTTCGATTTGATAGCCACGAAAGGTCATTTCAAAGTCGTCGATAAGTTTCTTTTTATACGAGGTGTATATACGACGTGGACCCAAAAGGTCATCATCTATTTGGAATTTGACTTTCGGATTAACCTGCTTGTCATTATTGACTATTTTTAAGCCTGACAGTTTTTATTCCAACTGCTTTTCAAAACAGTGACCCTCAACTTATCTCGAGGCTGATGTTTTATTTTTCTTAATAGGTAACTCGTGTCAAATGAATTTTATGTTAGGAAATTAATTTATCATCTCTTAAGATTAATGTCAGATCGTACACTTGGAAAATTGCAACTCAATGTGTTGCAATTCGAAATAGGCAAAGATAAGGTGTCGGCAAATCCGTATGAACGAGACTATTATATTCTGCCTTTGTGAAATTTTAGTCTACATAGATCTAAAAACTGAACGCTCATTCTGATATTATTAACTTGTAAATTGTATCGATGTAGTCTTTACCGACTTCAATTATTCAATTTATGTTATGAATTTATAAAAATCTCATACCTCGAATGTATAAATAGATGCATAAAAGAATATGAAAATTTTTCGTCAATTTTTATATTTAACGTGTGTCAAAATTTTAGTTTACTGACAATGCAAGATTTTCGTAAGATTTCATTAAAACGATCGGTGCTTTAGTTCTAATTTCGTAAGTTTTTAAATGATCTAATCGCCGCCATCATTTTGCGTTGCAATAAGCTCGGACTTTCTAGTGGTAAAAATTTCTACGTGGCAAAACGTTGAAGACATGCAGAACAACGTAGATTCAAAGTAG
>JACCIC010000148.1:405000-757500 GCA_018907035.1 Sycobia sp. Sy_11 | reverse complement strand
GTGTGTTGTGTGTGCGCGCGTGTGTGTGTATACGAAGCACAACGGCTAGTCAACGTTGTCACCCCTCCCCGCCCCGGTAGATTTTGCGGCGGGCGCGGCCGACGCTCTCCGATTGCCGCCGCGGGTTCTTTGCCGATTTTTCCGGCGTCGAAGCCGATTTCCGCGACGTGAGCGTCGCTTTTGTTTTTTTTTTTTCGTCGGCAAACTCATACGGCAGAGACGACTCGCAGGAGCGAAGACTGTCGTCTGCACGCGCGCGTGGCACACATACAAAGTGATAATAGGGTATATATATATATATATATATATATATATATATATATATATATATACATATCGTGCGGAAAACGCGCCTGGCTTTACAGCGCGCTGAAAACGTATACGGAAATTGCAGCTATACAGTACGATACAGTAGGTAAGGTAGACACGACGTCGACGACGTCGCCGCCGCCGCCGCCGCCGCTGTTGCTTCGAGCAATAAATTTGCTTTATATTTACTTCGATCTTTACGGCGTTTATAAACGATAGTATCTTCTCACTATTAATTATTGGATAAATTAGCTTTTCTGCACGTATATGCGTAACATTGAGTAACGTGGCTTATTACGTGTTAATGAAATATTGACCATATACTAATTGCTTGACAGGTTTATAATTTCATTAAAAATTGAACTTTTTTTTAATAACCTCATATGAGGTATAATAATTTAAATTAATTATAATGTAGGCCAATCTATATATGTAAGCTAATACTGATTGGCGATGAAAAACTTAGTATATAAAAAGATACGCCGTTCCTTTCGTCTTTAAAAAAACTGTTGATTTCCCACGAGTTTTCAGTCTAAAAATCAACATAGTAATATTCCACGAAATTCATAAGATTTGCTTCATTTGTTCAATCAAATTAAATAATTCTTTATCCCGATTCGTAATGTACTTTTTATAATACTTAATCCATTTATTTGTAAGCCGAGGTGAATTGGTCCATTTGATTTTTGTTTACCTTGCAGGTGAAGCGCTAAAATAATGAGAAAAAGTGAGAGAAAAAACAAAATTTTCACTCGATTGTAAGTCAGAATTCGTTGGCGATTCGAATGGCGTTCGAAAGTCGATGAAATTAAATAGCATATATTTCACATACGCATTTTACTACAAGTTTGTAAATTGATGGTGAATATTGTTACGAACGTCATCGGGCTGTTGACTAACCAACACGCGTCGATTAAATAAGACCTCGGAAAATTATCATAAATTTTCCCACCCTTACCTTTGTCAATTATCAAATTTCTCACAATTCTCGCGTCAATTGCCGTCACACTCTCTATAAGTTATACAAAGAGGCCAGCCACTGCTGTACGCGCGCGACGCCTCGGTCAACATCGTCTCCACGCATCGGCAGGCGTTGGCCCGCGTGATCGCGGCACACAACGTCGCAGGACCGCCGGACCATCGGCCACCGCGGCAGTAATTCGCTCGTGGATCGCTGGCCGCTCTACCGCGGAGAAACGAATCAAACGAGATCTCTCTTTCGGCGTACTGTAATCCATCGTGCGGCACGAGTGGATGTGAAATATATCTGTCTAACCCCTCAACCCCCCCTCCCCACGGCCCACGACCAACGTCTTCCCTTCCTTCGCGGAGCTGAGTTCGAGAGAAGTGGCAGTTTTTGCAATTAGCGCGAATCCTGGACCGTTCGCCTTCTCTCGCTCGTTTTTTGCTCTCTCTCTCTCTCTCTCTCTCTCTCTCTCTCTCTCTCTCTCTCTCTCTCTCTCTCTCTCTCTATCCGCCGAGACACGCTCTCTATTCGCTGTGTAGGATGACGAATGAGGAGGGGGAGGGGAGGGGGGTAAAAGCGAAACTATCGAAGCGCGCGGGGTGGCAAAAAAAGGAAACTCGCCAGGTCGCTTTATCCCTTATTCAAGCATTGATTGTTAAATAAAAGGTTGGCAAAAAATCATTATAACCGGCGGTTGGACTTTAGCAGAATGACAAATTATCGAAATTCCAATGATAATTAATTAAACTGAACTCAGTTAAAAAATAATTCGATCCTTGAAATCGAAATTAAACGTAACGCTTAGTGCAAACAGAACGTGTAGTATCTTTTTTTGTATCGGTCATCTTTACGCCAGTAAAGTTTATAATACATTTATTGAAATAATAAACTATCAATTACTTAAATGTTTATTTTCATTTCTGATAAGGATTTGACTTTCAACGTGGATAAATTGTTTGCAAAAAGGCGGAATCAGTCCTGGGAAATTTTCATACTTCACTCGCGGCAGGAACGACACCGCACAGTTATGGCAGAAACCGATAACGAGAACACGACGCAGCGAAAAGAGCCATCCTCCGCTCCTCGCCTTTTCCCAAGGAAAAACGTCGCGAGTCGCCGCGACCGCGAACGGAATATCGAGCAGCAGGCGAAGAAGGAGGTTGGGCTGGCTTGGGTGGGGGGGGGGGCAGGCGCCTCAAAAGGAGGACAGTCGATGCTCCCAAGCGGGTCGGGTCGCTGTATGCAAGCAAGCGCGCGAGGCCGACATCCAGCCATCGGGTATGGATCGCCGGCCCGTCTGGCGATAATGCGCTGGGTTGGAGAACGCCCGTACCATTGCTCCGGCCGGCGTCCGGCCTTATTAAGGAATAAAATCGGCCTGTATCAAGGGGCTACGGACACACGACGAACGAACGCACCAGTGCACGCGCTCGCGCGCAATACACTTCTCGAGCTGTCTCGTATGTTTCCTCTCGCCCGCGCAAATTACGTGAGTCGGTTTGTTAAGTGATAATGCGCGCGTCGATCGATATGCGTCGATGAAGTTACCCGTTGTGTCTGTGCGTGTGTGTGTGTGTGTGCGTGCGCACGCGTTCACATAACATTGGAACATTATCTGTCGAATTTTCTGAACTGATTCTTAGCACTCGGTTAGATTTTATACCGCTGTTACATTCTTCTTAAAATGACGATCGTTTCGATTGAGGTTATAAGTAATGGTAAACCTTTGTATTCAATTTTGACTTCATCCTCTATGATGTACGTATTTATTAAAATAAATAATAAGAATCAAACAATTTTAAATTGCAGTGTATAAGGATAATTATTCTTCCCGAACCTCGTCCATTCAAAATCCCGAAGTCAATAATAAAATTCGAATTTTCCATTGAAATTCCGAGTTCGAACTTTGAATTCGTATATTCGAACTCGGGTATGCAAATATCATACTGCCGTATTTAGTCGCTATGCACGCGTGTAGAGGCACACATGCCCATCAGAAACGAGTATGCATGTGAAAATAATATTAGGCTCGCGAACGTTGCGAGATTCGGATACTCGGAATTATAGAGCATTCAAATACTCCGAATCGAATCTTATTTTCGAGCGGTTACAGCTGCGCGGTTCCGAGTTCCGAACTAAGAGGATCAGGATGAATTTTTTTTTTAAATAAATCCGTTGCATTCTCTGTTTACGGGAGACAGAGACAGGGAAAGGAGAGGAGGGGGTGGTAAGAGAGAGAGAGAGAGAGAGAGGCGAATAATTAAAGCGGTATTTATCGGCACATGAACAACATAAAACTCGAGACAAAGAGAAAGAGAGCCTCCTTCCGTTATCCCCACCAGTCTATCATTCCGACAATCGATTATCATAGCCCTTGAGGATATTGTCTTTCTTGCGACGAAATACCAACGGCTTTGCCTCATTACGCTATTCGATTCTCTCAATCATCGTCGACACACGTGCGTATGTATGTAATAGGCAGCTTCTACACAGACAAATGCGTGTATATATGTGAAGTTTAGTTCCAGATGCAGGTGCAAAAGCCTCGGTAACAACAACAGCAGCAGCAGCAGCAGCAGCACACATCTCGTACGATATCGAAGTCGATGTTATTCCAAGAGCGAGAGAGAGAGAGAGAGAGAGAGAGAAGTCAGAGAGGGGACACTTTTTCTCGCTGTCTCCCCCGGCGCACGGGTGTCCGCGCGCTCCAACGACAAAGCTCTCTTTTTACCACTTTACGAAGAATTTCCAACCCCAAGGACGATTACGCACCATACTACTTTTTATACGTATACCTTTTACGTTGGAGCAATCGCATGTACAGACGCACGCACACAATGACACACACCCATAGGCGCGACCTCCATTATCGCGATATTCCCGCGGCGCGAAACGCTCTTCCAAGGATTCGAAGGACGCGCCGGGAGAATGCGCGCGCGCGAGAGCCCGCTGGGATGCGATATGCGGGATCGCGTATAAAACTATTGAACCGTTACGTCAGGGACGCGCGACTCGCGTATTTTCACACATGAAGATCGGGCGATCCATCGGTGTGACATGTATTTTTTATATTATATATTTATTCATACACGAGGTCAGACAATTAAGTAATGCGACCGATTTTATTTCTCCGTCTGTGATAACAGTGCGAACCTAAAACTCCGCCATCGTAATAGTAGATCTCTACTCTCTCGACGAGACCTTCACCGACTCCTGTACGATCATTTCTTCGCCAGCTGTTTTGTAACAACCCGTGAGTAGTGCATGTCACTAAAATGGAACAGAGAAATTTAGGGCAACGGTGCGCGATAAAATTTTTTGCGAAACTCGGCGAAACCGCGACAGAAACTTATGAAAAAAAAGTGCTTAAAGTGCATGGTAGTGGATGCACTGAGTCGTAGTCAGGTGCTTCGGTGGCATGCCGATTTTAAAAAAGGCCACGAGAGCGTCAAAGACGAGGCAGGGAGAACGAGCTAGTCCAAAGCGAAAACCATGTTCATTTGCTTCTTCGACAGCAAACGGGTGGTTTACGAAGAGTTGGTACCACTTGGTCCAGCAGTAAATCAAGTATTCTACCGCAATGAGCTCGAAAAATTACGAAAAAGGGTGCTCAGGGTGCGTGCAAAGATCGCGAAGACTTGGGTTCAGCATCACGACAATGCTTCCTCTGTCACACGGCGTTCAGTGCCTCCCAGTTTTTGGCGTCTAAAGGCATCAGAACGTGCACGGAAACTGGAAAACTCGCTGGAATAAGTGTACAGATGCGGGGGAGGGGGGCTCCTTTGAAGAGAATTGCAGCGATGTACAATGCAAGAGCATATAGGATTAGGGAGTTTTGCGAAGGTATTTTGTGTAGACAGATATCCGATGATCGGCCGCATGGATGATGGCGAATGCTGGATGCGGTTAGAGGAAACGACGCCGTTGTACACGATTCCGTAAAGATGATAAATAATAATCAGAAAATCTTTGTCATTTTAGGGATGAGAAGCAAAAAATAAGATTTATGTTTATACAATAATAATCAATTTAAACTTATTATACTTTCAAATAATATAAATACTTCAAATTGATTTTTCTTGAGGTTTATGTAACAATTCGATTTATTCTTATTTTTCGCTAATACACGTTATGTACTTAAATCATGCGTTTTATATATCAATTCTCGATTTTTATTAGTTCACGTCAATTTCTCACCATTTTCAATTCCGTTCCGAATCTTTCGCGCCCTTATGTTAAATATTAGTTTCATCATTCCTACAACGGTCTGAATTAACCTCAAATCATGAAATCATCATTAGTAAATTACTAATAATACTACTTAATAATTTCTAACAGTGATAATTGAATATTTCTTGGAAATGGCCGAGATTCTCGATAGGTTAATCAAAATTTTGAAATCTTAACTTTACGATCTCTAATTGCTATTCAAAAAATTGTTCAGTAAACGTTTATAAGAGTGCATGAAATGGCATGCCGATATTTATTAGGACATCGATCGATACCACGTAAAAGGTCCTTCATTTTTAAGATAATGTTTCTCTAATAATTACACCGTCCACTCAGGTCAATTTTTTAAAATCAATTCCAAGCATGAAGTTAACAAAATTTCTCAGTAATTTGAGAGCTACGCTCGAAACGCCCTACGTAAAAGTTCTGCTCATGTGACGCACGTTTTATTTTTAACTCGTCTCTCTTTTCGAAAATGATGGTTTAGCTCATTCTTAACTCTCTCTCTCTCTCTCTCTCTCTCTCTCTCTCTCTTTCTCTCTTTCTTTCTCTCTCGATCTACGTGTATATATTTAACATTATGAGTATATTATGAAAATCTCTCTGGATAAATGTGATAAAAACCGAAGGCGCGCGAAGAACCGTAACTCACTGCGTTCTCCGTAAAAAAAAAGGACCAACGTTCTATCCCCTCTCCTTTTTAAGTAAACATCGTGGGAGCCCCGGAGTACTAAACAGAACGGAAACTGTGAAACTCTCCGTGAGACTGATGCCGTGTGTAAGAGCTGGTAGGAGGGAAAGAGGGTGGGGTGGGGCGGACATTTTAGAACTTGCAGCAGCTCTCGCGCCTATATTTGTACGGACTGTAAAGTAAAGGACATGGAGCAAGAAATCAGATATATATATATATATATATATATATATATATATATATATATATTGTATGTGTGTATGTATGTATATATATGGCCTCTGTCGGAATTACAGTTTTTACCCCGATTCCGCGGAGCATGCGCGCGCACACTTCCCCTTCACGCCCATCAGAGCGCACAATTGGGTGTGTGTAATATACAATATATGTACACACACACACACACACACACTTCTACTAGTTCTTCGACACCTGCAGCGTGTCTTCCTGCATTATAGAGACGAAAAAAAAAACGAGAGGCCGGGATTTTTACACACCTCCTTCGGATCACCGTGCGTTTTTGTAGGATAACGGCTTGTTTTTGAATTTTTGAATCGAATGCAATTGCCCGCGACAATGCCAGTTTGAGAGAGAGAGAGAGAGAGGAGGAGAGAGAGAGAGAGAGAGAGTACACACGCACCTAAGCTGGCGTTTCACAAAATGAATATATTTCGATCACGTGCCAAAATTCCGTCGAACGTTTTTGCTTATCGTATTTCATTATGATGTGTATATATATATATCAATAAACGAACGAGGCTCCCACCAAGCCGAATACCTCGCGCCTGTATATAATAACCTTCGGCTCCTAAATTAATGTTTATGCGTTTTCTAAATTCGTTTCATTGAAAAAGAATAAGAAGGAAAAACAATCTTTTATACTCCGTCCTTTAGTTATCAGTTTTCTTATTCGTTTAGCCTTCGGACGATGAAAAAAAAAATTCACATACGAATCCTTGGAGATTTTGAAATGGCTTTAAAAAAAAAAGTCTCGAGAGGCAGAAGAAATATCTTGAAAGCCTCGTTTTATTCTCCTTCCCGTCAATGAAAACTGGATTTCTTCCTTTATTGACATAGCCATCAATATATTCGCTATATTAATCGGAATATTTTCAATCAACATTTTTTTCAAATCATTTCACATATTTTAAAAATATTTTTAAAGCATTTAGCGCCTAGACCCATTAATACAATATTTAATAATACATATTAGAAAGCCTGAAAAACCTGATAAAATATGATTGAAAAATCGATTTCCTCGACATTATTTTTTAATTAAACGAATGGACCGGGTTTGAGCCGAACAGATCCAGCTTTCCACGCATCGGACAAAAGGGATTATCGAATTCAGGATATCCATCGACCTCGCCCCATAAAATACCGGCATTACACACGCCCACGCGCGACAAACAAAGATGAAAATTCATACAATACGAATCGGTCATTTTCCGAGTAGCCGTTCTTCTGCAGCGATCTCAGTGCGTGCGCGCCCTTATTATTATTTTCATTCAAAATGCCCATAGTGTGTGCGTGCGTGTAGCATTTGGCGCGACATTCCTATATTATATATATATATGCATGGAAACGTCGACGCGTGTGGCGAACAAAAAAGCACCGCCAGTTCCCCGAATTTCCTCCCCGAAATCCTGAACGGAACCGATTTCCGGACGCCGCGTTGGAAAATTCAACGCTGCAGCCTGTAACGTTTCCTCGTTGCTTCTTATATTCAGGATCCTCCAATACGTTGAAGTTTGTATCGAGCAACTATGTATCCTTTTAAAAAAATGTAAAAAAAATGTAAAAAAATAGTACGAACAAAATTTTAGGTTGAACGTTTAATCTTTGGTTTAATGTTAGAATTAACAAGAATTAATAATTAGTTAGCGTGAGTAGGTATAATAGTCTTGTAAAGTTGAAAAAAAATTTATTAAAAAAAAAAAAAAAAAAATATTCGTTACACTTCGCACTGCTGCAAACTTCAGACACGTAGCCGGTGCGATGTAATAACGTGGGATTGAGCGCGCGCGTGTTCCCCTCGTCTTCCTCTACATTGAACAAGGAAGCTACAGAGAGGTGATTGCGGTGTTCTCCGAACAAAGGCCAACTTCTGGTTGTCATTTGTATACCGTTCAAACGCGATACCTCACCCCATTTGTCCGCCGTTTATGCTTAGGCGTGCGATTTGGGAACTTTTCATAAAAGCGCAAAGGAAGCGTAGAAGAATGAGGACGGGGCGGCCACACCCCGGCATTTATCGAGGTATTCCTATACCCGACGATGACAAGGGCATGGAACGCTACCGTTAAGGAGATAAGTAAAGTGTGAGGGATCGAGAGATGGATAGATATATATAAAGAGGGGAAAGAGTAGAGAGAGAGAGAGTTGGGGGAAAGGAGGGAGATTATGACGAGAGGCAGGGGCGGAGGCGTAGAAACAGGGCTCGGCTGGACGATAACGATTGCCGATATCGCGGAGCTGACGTAGAGAAGGAAAAGAGAAAGAGTAGAAGAGAGAGAGAGAGAGAGAGAGAGAGAGAGAGAGAGAGAGAGAGAGAGAGAGAGAGAGAGAGAGAGATAGTCAAGTGCTTCCCGTCGCGCATGCGCAATAGCGACATAAATAGGAAGGTTTATACACAGTGTGTGCGCGCAGCTCTCGATGTAACTATTGCAATTGTACGTACTACTGTCGCCCCTTTCATTCAAACTTTTACAGGGCGCACTTTTTTGACAATTCCAAGGATAATCCATCATAATAATAATTTCCTTAAAGGCCGGCCTTTCTGACAAATTAAAACAAAAAAACCGATCAATATACAGTTCAACGTCTGAAACGAAATACAATGTAAATAAGAATAAAAATGGAGTGTGCTACGTTTACATTCGGTTTGTTTCAAGGCTATCATTTCAAAAACTCCGTCATCCCTATTACTCTATTTTTAACAAGACGACCGGACGTAAATATTATCTCCTTGAGTTTTTTTGTTGTTGCTTTGTTTCCGATTACCAACCGACGGACCCAAGTACAACACGAGTTCTATTGGCTGTTCGCAGTTCACGGATTATCGTCGACGAATTTTAACGCCGTAATTTTTAAGCGTACCAACTGCAGAATATCTATTTTGGTTTTTTACCTTTTTTTGTGTACAAAATCTAGCAACACCCCAGCACATTGTCGAATTACTGCGACTTCTCAGAATCTATTATCTACATATAAGTTTAGAAATTGATGATAAATTCCTCATTCTTTATGATTTTCTCTCAACGATAAGGCAGACGGGGTCTAACGTAACAACAACAGCAACATCAAAAAAAAAAAAAAAAAAAAAAGATAAGAAATTGAAAAACAAAACGAATCAAAAGGGACTCGACGTCGCCGTCGAGTGCGAGGAAAAACAGAACAAAAAAGCCACGGGGGGCACGCGTCCCGCTGAGTTTCGTGTATTATAATATATACATATGAAGAATCGGCACATGGCGATTGGCGACGTGACGTGTATGTACGTGACAGCACCGACGCGCGCAGCCGTCCCTAAGAGTTCCATCGCTATATCGTGTATAAACACATATATATATTTGTTTGCTCGACGCGCGTCTGGCTCTCCTTATACACATATAATATTTTCCCTCTCTCTCGCTTTCGGTCCCGCTTGCCAAGGGTAAACCGAGAGCACGGGCAGATCGAGATTGTAATGTATTGGCCTCTCTTTTACTCTCGCGGCCCGGTATTTAACTAAATAAACAAAGCGCAATGTGTGCCGTGTGTGCATACGCGCATGAAGGAGAGAGAGGGAGAGAGACGATTCACTCCCCGCCCCTATACCCTCGTTTCCCGAGAAGCTATAACAACCGCGTGTATATGTATATATATTAGCCTTTACATTATTATCGTTCAACGACTCTCAGAGCAAGATAAGGGCAAGAGAGAGAGAGAGAGAGAGAGAGAGAGAGAGAGAGAGAGAGAGAGAGAGAGAAAGCGTTCCGATTATAAGTCTCGAGGAGAACGCGCGTTCGCCGCGCGAGGAATTCCAAGACGCGCGCACATCTAAAGAAAGAAATATGACGGGAAGAGAGAGTGAGGGAGAAAGACCGCGCGCTCTCTCTCTCTCTCTCTCTCTCTCTCGCTCCGTGCGTGTTCTCCAGGATGACGTGTATTTTATAATATGCGCGAAGAATCGAGGAGCGAGAGAGAGAGAGAGAGAGGTTTTGGCCCCGATCGATTTTTTTTCTCGGTGTATCATACTTATCGCGTCGTCGATCGAACGCGGCGTCTTTTTTTTTCTCGACGACATATTTCCTTATCGCTGTGATGGAGCGAGATGGTGAACGCTTACAGGGGACCAATACCGCGAACCTCGTACGAGAAACGTTCGCCGTATCCTCCGTTATAAGATATACGAAGTATATATATATATATATATATATATATATATATATATATATATATATATATACCAACCTATAGTTGAGAAGGGATTAAGATATCAGTTACCACTAAATTCTCACTGTTCTCCGCGAATTTCTTAGGCAGTTCTGGCTAGTTTTCTTCCGTTTGTTTCAAAGTAGGCCAGGCATCAAATCGTTATCTTTAAAAGTATGGCAAAAGAGCGTGCACGCAAAAAATAACTTAGTTAGAGCCATTACGAGTAAGTAGACAATGGTCAGAATTATCAGGAATGAAAAGTCTCGAATGAGAACCGGAAACAATCAAAGAGAATCGATAGGCGTGAATGGCGAATGAGAGCCGGGGAGAACCGAGGAGCACAAGTGAGAGCAGCCAACGAGTATACTGCAGAGAGGATGAAGGAGAAACAGTAATGACAGAAGCGGACAGAAGGAACCAACGAGAATTAGCCCCTCTCGAAGGGGGGGGGGGAAACTCATTTATATGGAGTTGATTACGAGCGCGTACGCGTTGTATCGTGCGCGTACGAATACACGCGCGTGAAAAACGCACCGGAGCACCGCGGCTAAAAAAAAGGGGGGCGGGGCGGTGCGGAACGGACGATACATCGGTACCAGTTCGGAGCGCCGAATGAAGGAGAGACAAAAAAAGACCAACACGATGGTGCGAACATTCTGTCGATACGATGAATTTTCTAAAGTCCGTTTCCCATTCCTTCTCCGTTGTTCTGTGCGCTTCGTTTATCGCTGGGTTTTTTTTTCTTTTCAACGCACGATAAAAGAAACGAATGATAAAAGGAAAAAGTTTTTCCCTCCGCGCGTCAGACGCACCGCGATCGCAGCACATATATATACCTATAAGCAAACGGCGCGATTGCGACATCGTCGTGTCATCTTGCTCGCTAGTATATATGTATATGTATATGTATATGTATATGTATATGTATATATATATATATATATATATATATATATATATATAAATGTATGTATATAATATGCAGTACTACGGATCCCTGAAGCAAGCGCGCGTTTGCTCGACGCAAACATTTGTGCGCGCGCGGGCTATCTTCTATCGCTCGCGAAGAATTGAAAAACAAAACGAAAAAAAGTCAAGAACAGGGACGCCCATGAACATGTGTTATATATTATGCGCGTAGTGGTGTACGAGAAGTGTCAGAACATAGTCGGAACAAATGCACGGGACGAGGAGGGGGGGGGGGGTTACGAGTTACGAAAACGCCCGTCACGCGCGACGGTTCACCAAAAAGCTCGTGGCAGCGGTTGAGTCTCCATCGGCCTCTTGCCCCCCCCCCCCAAACACCCTCCTATATACGAACGCTGTTGGCCCAAGGATGCCGTAACCCCGTTTCCTGTTTACCTGTGCACACTCGTGCAGTCACAAAGTCACACAGTCTCCCAGTCAGACAGTACGCGCACATCATTATACGCGCAAAGTTGTGCAAGAGATACCTCGGCAATGGAACCCAAGGCATCGCGGCTCATGCTTGTCTCGGCGACATGGAATCTCGGTATCTCTCCCCCTCTCTCTCTCTCTCTCTCTCTCTCTCTCTCTCTCTCTCTCGGTCTCCCTCCCTCCTTTATCAGTGCTTCGGTGAGTAGGCAGAACGTAGAGCGGCTACAGCTTCGCGCTCCCGATTGCGTCACCCATAATATGTATCGCCGTTCACAGGCAGCGCTACCGATAAAGGGGATGCGGCGTCCACTGGATCGCCACCGAAATTATTACCGGGCGCGTACGCACGCAGCGATTTAGCGGCCTGCATTTCATCAGTATCATTATCATAATTGTTCTTATTGTCATTATCGTTAGGTTGCTTTTAGTATGCGCGCGAGGGGAGGGGGGGGGGGTGATCCTCGTCGACTCCATTGATATGTATGAGGTATTTTTCGGTGCTTCTCAAAAATCAAGATCCAATCGTCCGTTGAAGGGGGGTTTTATCGGGGAGATCTCGAATACGTAGATTACCACAATTAATTATAATCTATACGCGTTCCAGGCATGCACACTCAGCCACGTTTGACCTGATAAATTCGGGTATTTACATAGACCGGCCGCATTCGTCGTGAATTCGAAGTAGAGTCAACGGCAACAAATAAATAAAATAAATAAATCTAACTTACGACGTGCGCAATAATATACAAGCGCGTGACGTATTTCGCTCGAAAACAATAAGCTTCTGGTATGTTTATCAATGGGGATCTAAGATCATTGTTAATCAATTGACAGCATTGTAGGCGGTATGTCAATGGATAAAAAAGACTTCCCCCCCCCCGTACTTCGACGCACAACATTCAAATCCAGATGTCTTTTTTCATTAAGCGCGATAAATACATAATGGGCAGTATTGAAATCGCGGTTGCTTAAGCGTATGGAAAAATTTTATTGTACTATACACAGTTATCAATTTTTTACCGAGCAGCGATCGTACTATTTCAAGCAAAGGTGCTTCCTCAACTACAGATTTTTTTTTTTCCTTTAAAGAACGAATTTTTACACTACATCGACGAGATTGCAATTCATCAAAATTTTTGGGAAATTTACGACAATTGTTTTTTTGCAAATGCATACCGTATGTTGCTTTCGCGGTTTTTGGTCGTCGGTTATTTTTTGGTTTTAAATTTTGGGATATAATTTTGCAATCTAGCAATGCTTAATTAGTGGGTCCACTATAAAGTATCGTCTTGACCTGTTCAAAAAATATTAAATTCACGTTGGCTGTACTAATTCCTAAAAAATGGCAACATGTTAACTTTTAAAATGCATTTTTCGAGAATTAACATTCCGACTTCTGTTGCTGAAAACGATCCATATTCTCATATAGCTGCTGTTCTTTGTAGAAACCATTAGCAATTAGACCATATCAAAATAACAAAACAAAAAGACCTTCGGAATGGCGTAAAAATCGGGTCCATTGTCATTACAGAAACGGGGAGGTACGCACGTAGCGCCAGGATCTGTATGCTATAATTTAATAAGTATGAATATCGAGTGGTACAGAATGCATGAAAATCAAGATTACGATTTTTATAAAAATCTACCTTTTATATATTATTCAACGCCCTTCCAAGTGAACTCTATAAACGGTCTTTAAAAAACATCGTGAAGTAACAGCGACGAAGTTATCTTATCTCGATATTGTATACAATAACCTAGTCTAACTCTATATTTATGTTAATCTATTTATTATATAGCTATTGTGAAAAATTTTCATTGCCCTTCTCTTACATTCCGATTTACGTCTCGATTTTTACACGAAGAATGGAGTAGAAAAGTTCTACTGAAAACCCCCGTAGATGTATTGAACGAATTTGCAAATAATACAGGTTATGTAAAAAACGAACTAATTGGAATATTTATACGACGCGGCTTCTTTGCGCGTTCGCCGCGCTATCCTCTTTTTCGCATATATATATATATATATATATATATATATATATATATATATATATATATATATATATATAATACGTCGCGACAGGTGCCCGTTCACCACTCCCCGCGAGCACGGTCGGTAAAGCAGTCAACGCCCACCTCCCCTCAACAGCAACCCGCCGCGTATCAAATTGCGAAAGGGGGGATGGGGCGGGGAAAGACCCCGTAAACTAAGAGGATGTATTGAGTATCGACAGAAAAAGACGAAGAGAAGAGAAGAAGAAGAAAAAAAGCAAGACTCACTGCGAGGCCGGCGTCAACCCCAGGGCGAGCAGCACGTCCATACCGTCCATGCACTTGTCCCTCTTCCCTCCCTTCTTCCCCTCGTTCTTCTCCTCCTCCTCGTCCAGCATCGTCAACCCCTTGTCCTCGAGCTCCGCGGCGGCGGCGGCGGCGGCGGCAGCAGCAGCGGCGGCCGCCGCCTTGCCCCTCCTACCCGTGGCCGCCTCGCCCTTGCCCGCCCCCTTGCCACCGCCCTGCTGCTTCAGCATCTTGGCGTGGGCCACCTTCAGCAGCGACCTCTTCGCGTCCTCCACCAGCATCTTGGTGAACGGCTGCACGTGCACCGGGACCCCGATGGTCGGCACCGCGCCCCTCCGCAGACGCGAGCGCACCGGCAGCCCGAGCACGAGGTGCTCCATGTCCTTCTCGTAGCTGTCGATGGTGAAGTGTAGGGAGCACACCCGGGCCGTCTGTATGTTGAAGGGCACGTCACCGTTGGAGAGGGGCTGACGGCCGCAGGCGCGCACCCATCGCGAGCGCACCTCCGGTATCTGGGGGAAGCGGTGGTAGCGGATGCGCCGGCCCCGGGTTCGCCGGTGGCTGTTGCGGCACGTCGCCACCGCGCACTGGGGCATTTTTCCGGCGGCTTTCTCACTTCCTCCGCCGTCTCTCTTGCTTCACTTTTATTTGCGGCCCTAAGGCGGCGCGGACTTGCAGAGAGACAGAGAGCGAGACGCACACCCGGTGAGACGAACTAACGGAGAATGATCGGCATCGTCGGTGAGGGGAGTGGTGCCGGGGTAGGGAAGAAGGATAACGCACAGCTGTTCGTTCGATTTTTTAAATCGCGCCACTAGGGGGGCGGGAAGTAGCACTGACGTCGATCTGACACATGGCTTTTACATACACGACAATTATTATAATGCACTGTTGGGTGAGGGGATGACACACGATTTCTATACACACACTATAAAACACACAGAAACAGGCACGGCTTCGTTTATTTTTTTTATTTCTCCGTGAAACACCAGAAAACACACGCGCACGCCTCGCCGAGAGAGTGTCGGCAGCACGCGCTTTTTTTTATTCAATCTTGCGATGTATACCAACTTTTCTCTCTCTCGCTCTATATATATATTGCACTTGGGGGGAGGAGGGGCCGTCCTAACCTCTCGGGTTACGAATATTATCAGCACGTGGAGATAATACTAACTGTATGTGGCCGCGAAAGAGACTCCTCTTTTTAAAATACATATACGTATATATTGATATGTATAAATTAGAGACAACGAAAGAGCGGTGGTGTACGCTGATGCCTGAAGCCCGCTCGGCACCTTATTTGTATATATATATATACATATACATACATATGCATGTATATATACACATATAAATTTTTCGTACCTCGCGCTGCGCGTGCGGCACTGGCACTAAAACTTGCGAGCGCCGCGCGCGCTCCTCTTCGTCGTCGCGGTTGCTCGCGCGCTCCCTCTGATGCCGAATAGTCCGCGCTGGCTGCTATTGCTGCTGCCCCTGCAGCGCACCGCTCGCGCGAGCGAGCGAGCCTGCGGCGGCGAGCGGCCCCCTCGAGAAACGTGCGCGCGCGCGTACGCCGCGGAGGGAGAAAGCGGAGCGACGGACGAGAGAGAGAGAGAGAGAGAGAGAGGAATAGACCGCGATCGCACACCGGCATTCGGCATCGCCGTCAGGCGCCCGGGAAAAGGGGGGGGGCGATGACGAGGTGGTGGTATTATAAATGTGTGTGTGATGTGGTATCGCGTGTGCCTCCGCTGCCGTCTGGAAAGGGAGGGAGAAACAGAAAGAGAGAGAGAGAGAGAGAGAGAGAGAGAGAGAGAGAGAGAGAGAGAGAGGTCGAAAGGGCATCGGCGGTACCGCCCTGGTAAACGACGCGTTCATATACACACAACACATTCGTAGTATATACATACGTATATATTCTACGCGTGCATATATATCGAGCGTGCACCGAACAGAACGGAAGCCAAAGTCGAAATATATGGAGAACCGGCGCAGAGACGGCGCGCATCATCAGTGCACCGATCGAAGGATGTGACTCGACGGCGACGACGACTCTATTTTCGAAACCAGGACGTGGGTTTCCCCTGGAAGATTTGTTTACGAGTGCCGCCCTTCTCGCTCTCTCGCTCTCTCTCTCTCTCTCTCTCTCTCTCTTTCTCTTTCTTTCTTCCAAATCTAGAGTGCACATTTCTGGAACTCCCTTCCAGCTGAAATTCGCTGAATTTCGATACTTAGCATGTTTGGAACAACGATTCCGAGGTATCTTCTCGACTTCGATTATTATTTTAGTCTTAACCTTTTCTTATTTCATTTTTGTACTATCCTCTCTCGGTCGGTCTCTCTCTCTCTCTCTCTCTCTCTCTCTCTCTCTCTCTCTCTCTCTCTCTCTCTCGCTTGCGTACATGCGTCTGTGTACGTAAGTTAACGCGTATTGACGGTTAAGGGATAACCGATTTCAAACATTTACATAACAGAAATTTTTTTGGAAGATGGCAATATAGAGCTTTCCGTGAGACTGGGAAATCGTAATGTTGGAAATGTGCTTTTTAATATCGGCACATCTAAATATATATCGTATTTATATCCGTGTATATTGGGCAACAATTCGAAACCATAATCAAACTTTTACGAGTCTCAAATCATGTAAGCCGTCGTTTCGGATCGTTCTGAGCTGCCATTCAATTTTATTTGTTACAGAGTGTGAAAATTCCACATGGATATTTAAGCGAATCGCAACGATTTGATAAATAAGTGGCGATATGTGAAAAATTGTTTTTTCTATCAGTCCACTGCATATCCTGCTCTCGCCTTTTTTTCAAGTTCCGACTTCCGATTTGAATTATTTCGCCACTACTTTCAGTTGCCTCAAAAGTTCGAGTGTTTTTCAGCCAATGGGACGAATAGGGGCAGGCATAGTGTCCGTTACCCCTGGATCCACTCGACTGTATGGTATTATTTGGGAGAAATGAATTTATTTATTGTTCTTTTTGATAATCATGCCTGATATTGATTAAAATTGCATTACTGCAATATTATCTATTATTAAATGTTAATTGTTTATTGACTTTTTCGTATAAATTAATAGAATTTATTCAAAATTTTTTAATACATCAATATATTCGTAATTTTCTCACACAGAAGTCTGTCTCCATCCTACTATAAAAAATCTAGCAATTTTTGCTCGACCGTCTAGTCCATTTCGTGTTAAGGTATTTTCATTAGACGTTACAACGTACTTCTAATAATTCGACGATATCATCTCCGTTGACGCGAATCGATCGAAATTTTAATTTAACGTTCTTTACTCTTATGTCTCTTATGTTATAATATGCACTTGACGAAACTCCGTCAATCGGCATTATATTAAGTATTTTTAGATCTTGTTATGCAAATAACAATTCACGTTTGTCTCCTTTTTTCTACCTCTCTTTCTCCTTGAGCAGAGGACGCGCACGGGTCCGGTTCCGCGAAGCTTCGCGAAATTCGATAATAGGACACGTGCATGTATATATATAT
Organism: Sycobia sp. Sy_11; assembly: GCA_018907035.1. NCBI lineage: Eukaryota > Metazoa > Arthropoda > Insecta > Hymenoptera > Epichrysomallidae > Sycobia > Sycobia sp. Sy_11. The sequence continues at coordinate 739,669 of JACCIC010000148.1, read as the reverse complement.
ATATATATATATATATATATATATATATACACACACACACATAAGTATGTGTATGTGTGTAGATTTCGAGAATTTTTATCATAACTCATTATTATAGAATATTATTATAGTTGGTATTTATGGGACGGTACAACCGAATGTAAACGTGGAATATTTACGAAGTGTCCTTATCGTTTCTAAACATATATATATATATATATATATATATATATATATATATATATATATATATATATAGTTATAGAATAAATAATATTTAACAATGTCCGAGGATAGATATAGAACTAAAGAGACGACACCAGCAAAGATCCCTCTCCCATTCAATATATATACTGGATCAAAACCAGGTGGCTCCTCGGACCTTGGGAACATTGAAAAGGTCGCGAAACGCGCTAGAATTTCTTGCTGTGATATTTCAGATGCTGTCTATAAACGAAAAAATCGTGAGAAACAAATCGGTTTCGTTTAATATGTGTACTGCCAGTTGAGTAATGAAAATGATAATGTTTAAAAAAATACGAATGCGACGCACAAAGCTTATGTATAGAAAAATATTGAAATTATAGGTATACTTAATATTGCCAGAACGACGGTATTATGAGTAAAACGTGCAATAGAATTAAAAAAAAAATCATTTTTCTTATATTTACAAAACTCTAAGATAATAAAAACGAACTCGTAATTCACATGAGGACATGAACGAATATGGAGAATTTAGTTTTCTTTGAGGTTTTGTATAAGTAAAGTTGAAAATTATATTTGCACTATTCGCAAACAATCCACAGTGGATTCCAATTCTTTTAGGTACTATTACATGACCTTATTGATCAAGTATTTTTTAATTACGTAATTTCTCTCCTAGAATTTCATACATTTTTTCATCTGGTCTTATAATTTAGCTGGAATAACAAGAAATGGAGACAATACACGCTTTAAACATAGACGCACACTTTTCCATCCATTCGAACGGATAGTGGATTTATACAAGACGCTCATCATTTATTATAGCTACGTAATAAGATTCGTTGGGATTATTTTCTATTATTTGCACGATTTGTCGCGTAAATGTGAGGGCACTCGCGTGGAATACGTAGCTTTCTGCCGATTGATTTAAATTAACCGTTTGTACCAAATCGGGCGGGACCTCTCGTGAATTTTCCAGTCTCGATAGGGGAAACCCCCGCCATGGGCGCGGAGATTTTTCTATACGTATACGCGTGTAAAAATAATACACACCGACCCTGCCCTGTCTCACATGCAAGATTAACATCGTACGCGGCGCAACCCACCCGCCCCCTGCCCCGACCGACCGCCGATATCCCAGGGCCGCGGCAATTTGCGTACAGCTCCCCCGCGCGCACCGGTGGCTACGCACGGTCCGACAGATTCCATATAACGACGTATATACGCCGCGGGGCGCGCGTAGAGAATTTCACCGACCGAAGAATCTCTCAAATTAAAGATCTCCTCGGTCTCCCCCGTGTAACATACATAGACGGGCATACTTCGCACGAGCATTATATATATAGTTAATATAACGAAGCTCTTATAGAGACTTTGCGAGTCTGAATGCGGACGCGAGGGCGCGCGCGCGAGCACGCACGCACGCACGCACGTGGCGCGCATCTTCAACGATCGTCTGTGTAGGATATTTGCGCAGAGTGGACGACAGGGAGAAGGAGGGGAGATTTAAAGGGTCGCGCCAGGAGGGAACCCATTACATACGATATATACGAACTCTTCTTCCCTGCTTTCATGTTCTTCTTCTTCTTCTTCTTCTTCTTCTTCTTCTTGTTCTTGTTCTTCTTCTACTTTTACGCCCGCCCCCTCCCCCAGCACACTGCGTAGTCCCTGCGCCGCGCGGGTGAGCCTGTGATGGCAAGATGGCGTACTAAATAGAGCTCGCGGCCACAATTTCCTGTATTATATATATATATATATATACCATGTTTCCGAAAAGATTCGTCAGCCTAACTCAGTGAGATGGATCAGGGCGAATACGCTCAGAAGCCCAAGCATAGTGCCCACAATTTAATATCGATAAGACGGTCGTGAATTTGTACTCCGACCAAGACTAATTGATTCGATAAGAAATTTCGAAAAAAAATCGATGAGGTTATCTTGTATAGCTGCGGTAACCGCGATCAAGCTACGCAATGTTATTCGATCTTTATATGATCGTGTAAAGAACCAAATTAATTTTTATTTAGAGCAATGAAAAAATGTTTTTCTAATGCACGATAGAGTGAACTTCGATTGCGTCATATAGGGACGATCATTAATTAGCAAAAAAGTCCCATGACGTATGCCGAGGACGCCTCTGAATAAAAACAAAAATGGCCGACATGAGTATACAGATGAAACAGTGCTCGAATTGAGAGCTGATATTTTCGAAGGTTTTTTAATCACAAAAATAGGCCTTTATACTTATAAAATGTTTTACTATATTTTGTAATCCCATAGAATATAAAAAAAATTATTTTTTCAAATAGATTCTCTTAAAAATTGCGGTATATGTATCTTTAGTTTAGTAGCACAACTATCGTATCAGTGATAAATGTTTGTTTTCGTATATCGTTTTTAATTCTTATAATTTTAGTCCACTCTTTACGATTCTTCGCAGTTTCAATATCATCAAATAAATTAAATTTGGATTTTTAACAGCATCAAGTTCAGGAATACAATGAAAACTCAAATTACTATTAATTCTTCTGCAAAAAATCAAGTTCCTTACATCGATCTCCTTTAATCAATAATTCCCTTTCAACATATAAATTGATATAGTGCATTGAACACTTAGTATAAACACTTGGACAGTTTCAGAATTATTTATTTGAATACTGGCAGCTGTTTCGTCTATAACGTCATTATCAAAGTTACAGAATGAAAGAAAAGATAGACTTTCGACAATGAGCAGAAAATTCCATGCTGCGCTCTTTTTCATTATAATAAAATCCATAGAATATTCATTGAAATTTTCGTTAATCTCCGTAATTATTCAGAATTATTGAAAAATCTCTCAATGGAAGTTACATGGATTTTACCGAAATGCACGCTTTTTACACAATCAAATATTTCAGTTCGATTCCAGATCAATTTTGAATCAAACTTTCAGTTCAATTACAAATCAATCCGAGGCGTATAAGAAGCGCTCGTCAGTAAGTCTACCGTATGTACTTACTATAGATCCAAAAAGAAAATTTAATTATCAAATGCAAGTCAACGCTTTCCATAAGCTATACACGGGTGAAAGGCTACACAAATACAAAAAAAGATCCAATTACGACAATCTTTTTTTCCCGTGCACTGTGTACGGGGATGGTTCAAGAGCATCCGCGAAATCGCCTCTTTGTGTTCGGCCAATGGCGGGGGGAGAGGGGGTTCTTCAGGATGCCTAAATAAGATATCTAGAAATTCGAAAGTAATGCGTACAAGTATCTATTGTATCAATGACAATGAAGTCTCTGTGATACGACTGAAAGCACAATGAAGGCGCAGCCGCGATATCGCCTCCCCCGCCCCGTCTATATATCTCCTTTGGAATTGTTATCGAAATGGAAGTATTCCTGTCGCTGACATTGATCAAGGAGAATATACATTCTTCGTCGTTGAGCATATTGTGCAAAAGTGCGGTTTGTATACCCTTCCGATTCGTCCCTTCGACGCGGTAGAGGTATTATATACCACTGTGTACAAATATGAGTAAGACTTTAATTATAACTTTGGAAATCTTTATTTATTCTTCTAAATCTAATTCATCCCCCTCAAAATATGCCAATGCTTTTTTCAGTTTACAAAACAATTTTTATACTCATCTTCCCGAATGGTCATCAGTTCCTTCTTCGATACGGCTTTTATTTCTTCAATCGAATCAAAATAGTGTCCCTGATGTGGTCGTTTGAGTTTGGTGAACAGCCAGAAGTCAGACGGTACTAAATTAGGCGAGTTCGGTGGTAGTGGAGCGATATGGGTTGAATTTTTGGCGAAATGTACACGTAAAATCAATGCAGTCTGAACTGGTGCATTATTGTAATGCAAAAACCAAGAGTTGTTTTTACATAAATCTGGCCTTTTGAGACGAATAGCTTTACGCAAACAACGCGTAACACTCAAATAATATTCTTTGTTAACTATTTGACCAGTTGGAAGGAATTCATCATGCACCACACCACGATAATCGAAGAAAACAGTGAGCATAACCTTGATTTTTGAGCGACTTTGGCGTGATTTTGAATCTTTGGCACGATATTAGCTCGATTGATCTGTTCTTTCTCGATCGTAAGCGTAGACCCAAGTCTCATCTTCAGTTGTTTTTGCGTTCCATCTTGTTCTGATAGTCCGAAAACATCGTTTCACAGATCTCCATGCGACGCTGTTTTTCCAAAAAATCGAGTGTTTTTGGCACCAATCGAGATTTCACTCTTTTCAGGCACAAAATGTCTTTCGATATGGTGTTGGCTGACCCATTTTAAACTCCAACAATATCAGCCAGCGCTCTAGTAGCCAATCGACGATTTTGCAAAACCAATTCTCTGATTTTGTCGACATCAGTAGATGTTCTTGGTCGTCTTTGATGTGGTTCGTCCTCAATGCGTTCTTGACCTTCTTTGACCAATTTGTGCCAATCAAATACACTTGCTCTTGACATTGACTTCTCACGAAAGGCCTTTTGCAACATTCTGAACGTTTCGGCGAAACGTTTCTTATTCATTTCGCGCACAAAATTATATTCGTGTCAGGCATTAGAAAAACCGAAGAGACAACTTTTCTTTGTTCACAAAACACAAGCGTAACTATATTACAAATAAAGATAATTGCACGAAATATGTCACCGATAACTCTGATAGTACTACTAACTTAAATATAAAAACATTTGTCCGAATCGATAAAACCGGGAAGTTTAAATTGAAAAGTCTTACTCATATTTGTACACAGTAATATATATATATATATATATATATATATATATATATATATATATATATAGACACACACGATCGTCCTGCAGTTTTCACGTTATATATTATTGTGTGCCTTCCGCAATGTTATCGAGTTGGTAAATACCAACGAGAGGGCGTTTACATACCTTAATTGCGAACGAATCTAACAAGCAGACATAGTCGGACCGCTCGAGGTTTTTGCCAATATAATTTCGAATCGGGGGCCCACCTTAATGATAAAATGGCATCTCTGTATATGTAAATACCTGCGTCGGTATGGTCAGACGTCGAGAATCAGATATAATGGACGAGGGGGGTTCTTCTTTGCAGGGGGACTTTAGAGATAGGGAGATCTATCAGATCTTCCGCGCTGTTACGCATTGCCTTATTATATTATACACATAGTATAGCGTCTATACACGCCCGTGTATATATATATATATATATATATATATATATATATATATATATATATATATATATATCTGTGTCATTAGAATAACGTGCCGTGGATACAATATACGCGGCCAAAAAGAAAGGCAAAAAGAGCGCGCGCGAGCATCCGTCCCGCGGGGGACCCAAGAAGGAAGAAGTTATATACGCGTGGAGCATTATACTTCCCCTATTACACACACACACACACACACACACACACACGCGCGCGCGCGCGTACGCGCGCGTATATATATGTATATATATATATATATATATATATATATATATATATATATATATATATATAGTATATGTGAGAGGGCGAGAAAAAGATGTAGAAAGGCCGAGACGGCGAGGGAGCGAGCGGGCCGTGCAGTAATAAGCATTGCCGAGAAAGTCGAAGAATATAAAGAGAGATGAAAGGAGACGGAGGGAGAGAAAGATAGAAGCAAAACGAGAAATCCCTCGGTAAATGGCCCGCACGCGCGCGCGCAGCTGCCTCCGGGACGACTACTGGCGAACCAATGATCGCGCGTGCTCCGGGTGAACGCGCATATATATTATATATTAGATATTGTGTGTGTGCGCGCGCGCGTGTACGGGGAACCCCCGTGAAAGAGCACTCTGGTGCTTCTTAGCTTCGCTATATTTATTGTACCAGCACATATTAGATCGGGGAAGAAGAAACGGACGCCTCTTATGTTCTCTCGCTGTCCTTCTCTGGGCGCGCAAGCTCTCTTAACGCGTCTTTAACGTGTCGGCTAGACTCGCGTGTGCATCTGCGTGTTTGAACGCGAGATAAGGGGCGCGCGATAGAAATGGCAGCAATATAAGAACCTATGCGAGGGAGAGAAAGAGAGAGAGAGAGAGGGGGGGGAGAGAATACTAGCTTTCGACACTCTGGAGCCTGCCAACGAGGGGATTCGATCGGCCGAGGGATCAGAGGTCCTGCGAGACGATTCATCATAAGTGTGTATGCGCGCGCGCGTGCTTATATGTGTGGGTATGTGTGTATATATATTATATTTATACACATGCGCGTATACTTCATATACACGCTGTGTGGGAGAGATACGCCATGAAACTCTCACATATAGGTATCGATCCGACCGCGGATCAGACAGTATTATTTATTATTCGGGAACGCTCGAAAGCGTCGCTCTGAATGCCGATTACAAAATCCAGTATTCGGCTTTCCATCTTTTTTTACTTCTATACTTTGTTTTTTTAGTTAATCCGTGCATGCATATATACATTACGGGCTACATAGATTATTAGTATAGGAGGCGTTACCCGCAATTATCGCAACGGCAATACTGTATATATCTATATAAAAGAGACCACCGCTTCAACGGCTGGACTCGCGCGACTCAATCGGCATAATAATATTATATATATATATATAGGCCTAACACGGGGCCTATCGATCCGTTCGACTGGGCATTAAAAGCCCCGTATACGGTCTTTCCATTTGATAAATATATATATATATATATATATATATATATATATATATATATATATTCCGCGCGGAGTCGAGTCGACGACCTGCCCTCGATGCTGCCGTGTAGCTTTGGTGCGGCGTATATATTTATATCCGAGGGATCGGAGAACGAAACGGGTACGCGCGTTCACCTCCATATAATGCTCTCGGACGAACGCGTTGCGCGCGAGCGCGCGCCCCGTGGGAACAATCCTGGACCCGCGTACGCGTTGTATGAAAAAAAAAATAGAAAAAAAGAAATACATGTGTAGAAACTTGGAAAAATCTTCGGGCGAATTGTTTGTATCGCGTCCAATGTTATTATGATATCATTATTATTATTTTTGTTGTTGTTGTTGTTATTGTTTTGATTCTAATAACATCTATAATCTTTTATAGGTACATTAACGCTCAAAAATTGTTGAGACAAGCGAGTAAAATGGTGTCACCTAAAAATGTTTACTTACTAAAGCTATGCATATCAAATATATACGTTAATAATTTTACTTGAATAAATAGGATGATCAATATTAACAGCTATAGCAATCATCAATCAAATATTAATGATTCGAGGTTTTAATAGGTTTTGCTACCAATGGCTGAACGCCATAGACGAATAAAAAGTGTTCCGTTTTATAGGCGAACGATTCTCCTACAACGTTAAAGAAATGTACAGCGGTGAGTCGCAAATACTTCCATGAACGCTTATTGTAGCGTTAGTACTTCGCATATTTATCTGGTTCTAGGAAAAGGTTTTGTCTACGTACAATCGTGGAAAAGACCGAAAAGGGAGCATAATACCGATGGATCATCTGTATTTTAAAAGGCAACGCGTCCATTGCGCAATGCGACTCTAGTAACAGCTGATTCGAATCGGCGAGCGGGGCTCTCAAAGACTTCTATGCCGTATACGCCTATATATGCAACATTGCCTCCCAGCTCGCTCGACCGTATCGCAGAAGTCAAGGGACCGTAACTGACGCGAGACGGTGTACGGACGGGGAAAAGAGGTCGCGCGAAGGCTAAAGCCGGTTAAAGGATAACGGTATTGTGAACCGAAAAAGAATCTATATTGCCTCGGAATTTCCGCGCATGTACGGTGTGCGCCTGTCATGGTGGCTACAAGATCGGAAGAAAGGAAAGACCGCCTAGACGTACTTCTCGCGCGCTTGGAAACCACGACATAGGAAGGAGAGAGAGAGAGAGAGAGAGAGAGAGAGAGAGAGAGAGAGAGAGAGAGAGAGAAAGAGAGAGGGAGAGAGAGCGCGCGCGCGTGTGTGTGAAGAGAGGGAAAGTAGACGATGACGAGTTTGCGGAAGGGGGGCGTATACGGAGTGTACGGACACCCGAGGAGGGTGGAAAAGGTCATCGGCAGCGCTTGGCTAAGGGGTCCTTCAGGGGGTTCGCCGCCCTGCCAGGTTCCCCCCTTTCTCCTCTTTGTCGCTCACTCCCTCTTTCTTTCTTTCCTTCCATATCTCCCGTACGGATACCCGGTACCATCTATATATGTGTACAAGTTGCCCGCGGCGATACAAGACTCCCTCCCCTCGCGCCCGTGTCCTCTTCTCCCCATTTGTCTGATGCGTTCTCTCCTGTAGACCTGTGCCTCTATTACGCGCTTTCACCCTCTCTGCTCACTCTGTCTTCCTCGTGCAGACGCACTCGCCCCATTCAGGCTTCCCAACCGCATGTACACACGCGCACGGCGCGCGCACACACGCAGCTTCGAGATCGATATAGACGCGCGTGGGTCGCGCCCTGCGCATATACGGTGGCTGAAAGGTGGGAGCAGTCGGGGGGGGGGGCTTCGTAGCCCCACCGGAATCGATCCGGGATATACATTTAAATTCCAGGGGGTTGTGGGTGCACGGTTGGGCCCGGTCTCGTATTCCGTATATCCGGGGGTGCCGCTCTTCCTAGCGACCCTATGTAGAGCCGAACAAACGAGAACCATTGTGGCCTTTTAAACTTTTGTCCGATTTCTACGAAGCATGGAATGCCAGTGAGACCTAATGGCGTAGTCTATACTAATTTTACGCGTTGTGGGCTAATTCGCTGGATATTACACTCATGATTATATATAGAGCTGAATCAGGATAAATTTCTCAAGTGGGATTTAACAAATCATTTGAGAAGTTAGAACTCGACTTATTTGTCTGTTTGAATAGCACAAGTATTTCTACACATTTTCCTGAGTATCATTTAACTACGAATGTTGCTTAATTCATACTCGGAGTATAACTATTTTTTTATACCACAGCTTGAAAATCAAGTTGTAGTTATATGCATTTAGAAATGTATCATAGTACTACCAGCTCAGACATTTCAAATATATTAACCGAATGGTCTGTGCATAGGTAATCGAACAATTGAATTTTCAATCATTCCATAATCCAGGTTTAATTTTAATTAGGTATCATTATATGCACAACACTTTATGAGCGATCATCATATATTCACGACCTCGAAAATGTGAGATAAATTTACTTAGCAAGCAAGAAAATTTCCAGTATGTTTCTGGCGATTTCGATTTTAGCGAAGACAACTGAATACAACCGATTACATTCAAAATGTTTAGAGATATAGATGCATATAATGCTGCAGTTTCTCGACATCGCGTCATGCCAAAATTTGTTTTCTCCAATGCCATAAACATTTAGGTCTATATTTCATATATTAATTCAAAATATTACAATTTTAACTAAATTGTGGAAACGATAGCTCACAATCTTACTTAATATATTATCTAATTAATTAGATAATTAATTAATAGATATATTATCTACTTATTTTTCAATAGTTCACAAAATTAAGTTTTCTTTAGAATAATTTATGAATTTTTTTATTAATCTATTAATGTTCGAAAATAATTCCAACTTCATCGAATTAAATACCAATATTGCGAGTATCATAGTTTTTTTTTGTTGTTAAGAATTATATTGTACGATTACTTTCTCGATTCAATAAATTATTTTACTACATTATTTTTCTTCGTAGAACGCGTGAACCAGTAAAAGAAGAAGATTGTGTGCGCGTGCCACGCCACCCCCTCGGCACAACATGACTTCTTGGCAATCAAATGTAGAAGTGCAGGCGCCTCTCACTCCCTCTCCCTCTCTGTCTCTTTCTCTACACCTGGAGAAAACATGAACGGCGGCGGAAAGCACGGTGACCAGGAAACAAACATTTGCATATGCTACCCTTGACCGGTAGGTGACTCCAGCTGTTGAACACGTCCACTTACATATGCAAAAATTGTAAGTGCACACTGCGCACAGTTTTTAATGCAGAGAGAGAGAGAGAGAGAGAGAGAGAGAGAGAGAGAGAGAGGGCCGTGAACGAAACGACTCGTTTAATGCCTCGTTAAAACTGTCTGTATGTGCGTTCGAAAGGGTTCGAAGACAAAAAAAACAGTTACAAATACACAGTGCTACTTATGGAACCTCGTGAATATTACGCCTAAGCAAACTGATCGTTTCGTTTATTTGAAAAATTCTATTTATATACTTTCTAAATTCTTCAGATTTATGATATATTTTCATTACTACAAGTATTAATTAGATTTTTCTCAGTCTCCACCATTCAAGCAACTACCACATGAAACATAATTCATGTAGCAATAGGAGCTTAGTAACAACGCGTGTAAACTGCATTACCAAAACCTATAGTTTTTAACATGGAAAATTCAGATATAAGACACCACCGAGAATTGTATAACTACAATGGAAATAAAATTTTCATTAATATACTTCAAATTTTATAGTTTATACATCAATATTTAATATTGTACCTGTTGCACACTTAATTGAAATAAGACGATTTGATCGCAAGTGATGTATCCGAAAGTTGTACAAAATAAAAAGATGAAATGTTTGTAAAATTCTAAATCTATAACGTTTTGTCTGGTATTATAAATTTGCAATTGCGTGAAAAATTTTTTCATCTCTGTAACATGAGATTTTATAAGGAAAAAAATGAATAGTTTGTCATATTTAAATATTTTCCAGTTTCTATAAATAATGCATGGATAATGAGATGTCATTACGTATAAAATGCTAAATAACAGCGAAGTTACGTCAACGGTTCGCCTTGGAATAAACGCCAGCGTAGCATTTCACGGAGTTATATTATTGCAGAAAACTTATTACAATTGTCAGAAAAAAGAGAGTGAGCGCAATTCCTCGGTTAATTTAGTCCCGAAAAAATAGTCATTCTAGTTAGCTCATTAATAAATTGTTAAAGTAGAAAGACGTATGCATTATGGAATATTTCTTAATATAAAGTAAGCTAACATACGAGTAAATTAACATCGAGTGCAAACACACTTTTTTGCAAAATACGTATGTATAATTACAATTACAGATACGGCCATTTACGAATATATCTGTGCTCTCTTTTAACGATTTGAAAATCGTCGAGAGCATATTAATTATTGCACGCCGTGTGGCTATAGACATATGACCCAGCGCACATGTCGCAAGGTATTACAAGTGGAACATATCGATATCTTGCGAGTGGCGCGACCCCACGGTTATTAGTTCACCAGAGGAATGAAAGGGAACGACAGAAAGAGAGAGAGAGAGAGAGAGAGAGAATGAGAGAGAGGGAGAGGGAGAGGGAGAATGACAGGCAATTACGAATCGCGCCAAAGTATAGATGTCACATCTGGTGTGTTATTCCCCCAATGACGATACATAATAAGCAAAACGAGTACAACTTGTTAATCACCTTGAATACATACTATATACACTTTTACATATGTACACTGTTACAACGGTAGAAGCGTCGTCGGTTGTCGATGCTTTGCAAAAATAAAGACTCGTTGCGATTGTCTCTGACCTCGGTAAATGCTTGTTACGCAAGGCAAAAAAACTGAGGATTCGCAGTGGAATCGGTAAAACTGAAAAAGTTATTCTTAAATGAAGTGATATATTTGGTGAAAGTAGAGTGTGTGAATATGTATGGAGGAGGATTGTAAAGTGAAGAGGCAATCGATAAATAGCTGTTTACGTAAGTAGTTTACGTACTACCGTAGAGTACGTAAAGTCGTCCTAATCTCCAGTAAAACGATGTGCGCGCATGGATTTTCGAGAATAAAAGATGCTCCTCGCTATTTTGCACTTTTCGTAACCCCAATATCCCCTTTCGAAGTTATCTGATGTGTATGGAAAGAGAAGGCGCGATATAAATGCCGCCAAGCAATTGCAGGGAAAAATTCGAGGCAGCTGCGCGAGAGCTCTCGTCGACAGGTCATTGTATAATTTGCATTTGCTTATATACATAGGCTCGATGCCTGTACGATAATTTCCAGCTTTCTTTATCTTCACACAGCGTTCCAAACCATTATAGTCCCATCGCGTATAAATTCAATACTGATTAAAGGAGATTCTCGAGGAGAATGCTCACGCAAAGTGGCACGGATAAACATAACAGCTGCCAATACCTTATGAATATTCATGTTACAGAGTGGCGTCCTTTGATCAAATAATGCAGGAATTTCTTATATTTAACTGGATTTATGAAATAGTATCTGACACAGGCAGTAAATTGTACAGTATAATGTAGGGAAGGGAATAAATATTTGTTAGTTTATATACTCAAACTTGTACCAAAATATACTACACGCATTTACAGTCTAGTTTTGGATCTATGAGTTGATATACTTTTAACAAGAATCGATAATACAATATATCTAAAACATAACTGATCTTTTAAATGGTGATATAATGTACAAATGCTTTTCCTCCTCTCATTCTTTGAAATATTTATTTTAATTAATAACATTTTGTACACAAGGTTTAATCTTAATTTATATATTATATTAAGCTGTTAAACTTTGCACTTTCAACAAGAGGAATACAAACCTATATTATGGTCCTGACATTCAAGACATAACTATACAAAAAAGGAGAATTGTTTAGTTAACGATTGCTTTCTCTAAATAGAAACGAACTTCTTGGTTAATTGCTAGTTCGAAATCGAAACTGGCTGTAACTCGCTCGTATTATAACTTGGTTTCCAAGTTGCACAAGTGTCATATACACACAAGAAACTTTTTCTTAGCCACAGCTCTTTCGAAAGCAATCCAGAACCGATCAAAAAAAAACTCTTTCAAAACCCTGTTCAAACCTGTTACCTATGCGGTACCAGCAAAAAATCGCGCGAGCGAAAGGAAACGTACTGAGAAAAAAAAATCGCGAAGAACGAAAGACGATAGTCCGCCGCCATGTGGAGGGATAAAAGCGTCGAGTAGATACTACACGCAACTTCGTCCAACCAGCAGCCTGGCAGTTCGCGCTCCCGATCCTCTTTTCTTTTCTCGTTAAGGCGTTGAGTTACGCGGAGATTCGCGCGATCGTTCGCGCGCTCCGTCTCATATACGACCATTTACGTCAGCGGTTCTTATAATACGAATTCCCCCTTTCCATCCACTGCCTGCTACCAATCTCCTCGTACTATTACTCGTCTATCTGGTATCCAGTCTCCCTCGATTAACCTTGTAAGGAAGGATGCCCCTCTTCGTGAAAGGAATTCTGATCGTCCTGACAAAAAAGAGAGAGAGAGAGAGAGAGAGAGAGGAGAGAGAGAGAGAGAGAGAGAGAGAGAGAGGGAGGGAGAAGCAGAGAGAAAGATCATTTCCTTTTATTTGGTATATAGTCCTGTGAACTCAACAACTGCACGAGTGCGATGTGTATCTTGATTTCTGTTTTTGTGCAATTCCATCAACAGGTAAATACCAAGAAATGGGGTAAACTTTGGTGACCAGAGAACATATCCTGTTCAAGTGGTTTAATATACGTACTTTTGCTAGTCTTGCGGTTGTATAAGGATAAAAATTGACTGTACGATCAAATCAACATTTCAAGTCATGAAGCATTCATTTCAGTATCCTCAGTAAATATAATGTTAGTGTCGGAAATGATACCTCTCACTATAATTGAGAAGATTATAAGTATAAATTTGGAGTTGTGATAGAACCAATTTGAATCGAAAGCTGGTCCGATGAATTGTCATAAATAGTTTTATGGGTTTTATTAAATCATTGTTTAATCGAATTGAATAAATGTTATAGTACTCTCAATTTTTTTCATATTTTGATTCCATGGACATGGTATTATAATTCGTAATTTGTCTGCTTTTGTGGTCCCATATAGACAGATAGGTACTGAACTAATGTTCGATATTCAACGCATACGAGTTAATTTGACTAAGATGGTTCTCGTCCAGTTCAATATGAATGTAGATTTATCTTGAATATAGATATTATGAACTTGAATACCATATTATGAAATTTATCAATTCAATGCTTAAGTATTGCTTTATAACTACAATTCCTACGTTTGGTACAGTAACGTCAGATCTTTAGGAGTCGCTCTGCCAAGTAATAGAATAGAATTGACATATATAGACGCACGAGTTTCATCCAAGAGAGGCCACATTGCCAATGAGAGCATTTCATTTACGACCTCTTTCGGGAGTAAAGTAATCGTCGCGACTCCTTTGCGAGCCGTTAATCTTTTATGGAGGACGGTCTCTAGCGCTTATTGATGTATTCAAAGGGTTGTTCGGTTCAAGAGCCACTGGCAATTGTCCTGATTTGTTTACGCTTTGGTCGCCTGAAGAGGCCGGATCAAAAAATGGGATTTGAATGGGCAGAGATCTATGATTAAGAATGTACGCTATATGAATATATATATATATATATATATATATATATATATATATATATATATAGCTTTTAAATCAATTTCTGAAAGAAGGAATTTGAGTTATCATCCGTTGTAAAAAAATTATATCCTTTTGATTTGGAACATCCAATAACTACACACATTTATTCGCTGCGAATCGACGGCAAGATCCATTGAACCGTAAACATTTGCTCCGTTCGCCATAATGGCTTAATCCGGGTGCGTATATATAAGAGAAAGAGAGGAACCGCGTGATTGGGCATAATCAGCGTGTAGGCGCGGAATAACGCGTTAAATGAAGAAATTAAAGGGCTCCGCATCGCATGTCCCTCGACGTTCCTCGATGAAGCGAGTAAAAAATCACGATGACAGAGAGAGAGAGAGAGAGAGAGAGAGAGAGAGAGAGAGAGAGAGAGAGAGAGAGAGAGAGAGAGCTCCCAATACAACAGTGATTTTTATCGTGAGTGAGCGAGCAAGTAGTATCCCTTCTCTATCTTTCTCTCTCTTGGGTTAACTAGCTCTTCCGCCTCCTACTTATATATAAATATATATATATATATATATATATATATATATATATATATATATATATACACGTGGATCAATTCATATGTGGACGAACAACGACGGACTGGCGCAGTATATGGTTGCGATACACAATGGGACAAAAAGAGCTTGCAGGAAGAGAGCGAGGGGGAGAGAGATGGTAGTGCGAAAGAGCTGCGGGCATATACAGGCTGATACAGGCGAGCGAACGAGACCGAAATAATGGGAGGGGGGACTTGAATCTCGATCGGTCGTCTCGTCGTCTTTCTTTTCTCCGCGCACGCGGTGGCATTCGTCTGTGCTTCCTCTCAGTCTCTGCCTCTCTCTTTCTCTCTCCATGCGCGGTTCTCCGCCCATATACGTGCGTAACAACTCTCTCTCTCTCTCTCTCTCTCTCTCTCTCTCTCTCTCTCTCTCTATATATATATATATATATATATATATATATATATATATATATACACACATATATATACAATCTCCACCGGGGTTACCACCGATCTATGTACACGAGAGCTTCACCCGGTGTTCCGCCGTCCGTGCCCGGGCGTCGAGAGCTCTCGAAACGCCGGGACCAACCGACGTGGCGCGGCGCACAGAAGAAGCTTCGATCGGGCGCGACGCGCTTTCATCAACCCGATTCAAAGATTAATTCTTACCATAATGCCCGTGTTCCTTTCTTTCGTTTTTTGCAGACATCTACATGTGCCACTTTCCCCGCTGGGCGATATCGTGGCAATTCGACAATTGGACGCTCCGTAAATATACTTTCCAGCCGCGATGTTATTAGAGAGTGTATGTAAGTATATATGCGGAGGCTGAGTATTAACGATCCTGGAATCATTCTTTGGTCGGGCACTTTCTTCGCGAATGCGGACTTTCTGTGGAAAAAAGAAGCATGCTTGCCTATATATAGATGGGACTTTTTTTTACCATAATTATAAGTCTGAGTGAAAGCAGTGGGAAAAAACTCTAAACTTATGTAGTTTTTCCTAGAGCACGGATCGTTGTAAAATTACAATTTCTTCGAATATTAAAAATTAGTAAGGGTCGTTTATGCACCTCTATACACATTCTTCTTGTTCTTTTAATGCAGAGCAGTAAAAATATTTACAATGAGTTCGGCCGATCGTTCGATTTCAATTAACGCCGAGATCCAGTTCGATCTGGGTCAATGTTTCGCCCAAGTAATGTTTCACTTCGCTCGAATCAATACTGACTCGCTAAAATCTTTTGTACAGTGCTTTTCTTTTAATCCTTTTACGTCTTTTTTTTCTTTTAGCCAGCTTGCAATAATATTGAAAACGGATAATGAGTCGATTCACCCGATGCGGCTGCGTTAAATATAGACTGCATTAATATTAAATAATGAGTAACAAAATTATCGATTTGAATGACTGATGTTAACAGTGTAACATGGATTTTGCGATGGGTAAAAATAAACACTGGTAAAAAATATAAGTCGGAACGCATCTTCAAGAGCGATAATTTCCAACGCTCGAAAACTTATCTAATCGAAGTTTGAAGGAGCGGAGCAACGTCACTACAAAGGAATACCCGGCTACGTATTTACATTCTTCACAAGTCAAATTGAACGGTTTCTTCATCAGATTCCGAGGCTAGATTCTTATTTGTTGTTTAAATCGTCGGCTACGAAATTTGAAATACAAAGTAGATAAGCTCGCGATAATATTTAGCTGAACGAAACTCAAGTAAGCGCCCATCGACCATATAATATGTAAAGATCGAACGCGTCGTGGCATTGTAGGAACGAAGTGGTGGCGCAACGCGGCAACACGTTCGTAAGTAATATAATTACAATGCCGGGCTCTTGGTAGCGCATGCGCGCTGGCATTGTAATACCGATAAGACGCCCGCGCGCCATTCCCCGAAAACCGAGTGGCGCGCGCATGTGTATGTGAACTGCATCGCTCGAGCTTCTCTCCTTCGTGCATCAAGGACGACGATGAAGACGAAGAAAACGACTACGTCAACGACGACGACCCGTATATCTCTGAGAATTATACAAACGCTCTCTCGTCTAATATTATATGCGCGAGTATGTCTGTCTGCCTGTCTCTCTCTCTCTCTCTCTCTCTCTCTCTCTCTCTCTTTCCCTCTTCGTTCAGCGATCGCTGTTGGCTCGGCCATTATTATATAGCTCTTGTAGCGCGCTTCCTCAGCGATTCTTCTTTCTACATAACAGACGCGAGCGAGCGGAGAGCTGTGACCTCGGCCATTATGTAAAAGCGTGCGCCGCACGCTGGCGAACGTCGCGCGCACCGCAGCAGAAACAGCAACAGCGGCAGCAGCAGCAGCAGCAGCAGCAGCGACGGCGCATAGAGACGTCTATGCATATGTGCCGCTGTTGTTATATTCTTGGGAGAGCTGATAAAAATAACGAAGGCCGTGGAGATCGATAGCGGCGATGGAGGCCGCGACCGAAATCCTGATGGATCGAAAGGACTCTTGGGAAAGACTCGGGTTGAAAGAGATGTAAAGACCAGGAGTCATTTAGATTACATATTGTTGTATCGTTGTGGCTCCTTGATAATGAATCGTTTTTACGTCATGTTAATTCGTGAAATTTTTACAACGATTTGGAAAAAGAGGCCAAATGGAATAGTATTTGAAGTCATTCGGAATGTTGTCTATTAAATTTTTCATTATTTCTAAGTCATTTGAAATTAGTTGAAGCATTCTGAAGCGAGTTGTGAAGTCCTTTGAAATCAATTGAAACCTTTTGAATTCCATTAAAACAGGTTGTTTTAATAAAGTTTTCTATAATCTATAAGAAATTTAGTTGAAGCCGAGTTAAAATTATTTGAAGTGAATTATGTAGTTATTTAAACGATAGAAAGTCAGTTGAAACGTTTTCGAGCCATTTACAATCAGTGAAAGTCTCATCATTGGAAATTCATCGAAATTTTTTTAAAGAATTCAAAGTCAGATGAAATCTTTTGAAACGAGATATCGGATTATATTAAATTAGCTGAAGTCTCTTGAATACATTAAAAAACAATCGAAATCGTCTGATGTACTGTGAAATCGCTTAAAATTTATTCGAAAGTCATTACTGTGAGCAAGTTGAAATCTTCTCAAATTATTTGAAACCAGTTGACATCTTTTGATTTTTGATAGTCTAGTTTGTAAAATAATTTGGAATGACTTTAAATTAGTCTAAATGTCCTCTTCAAACCGTTTAAGAGCAGCGAAGATTTGCTCGAGCCATTTAAAATCAGCTGAAATCGATTGATATCAATTTGAAATGAATTTGTATTCGAAGAAACTCGTGCAAAATCCTGAAACCATTCGCTATTTATTCTTTAATTGAATGGCACCATCGGCTGGTGCCTACACACTCTTACTACTGGTGGGTCCAGGGAAAAGAACAACATCAACGTTCTTCACGATAGTAAAACTATGCTTATCGACAAGGAAGATTAACATCCATATGGGCTCACATAGATTGTTTTTCTTACTGAAACCATACTCTCATAGGGCGATATTAGTACTTCTGATAGCTGTTGACCTCTCAAAAATGAAAATCCATATAGAACATAATCTAACGACTATCCGAGGGAAATATCGTTTAATTAATGCAATGAACGATTTGCCGCGTTCACTGCGCGCGATAACGAATGGAGAACGCGTTTATCGCTCTTGTCGCCGTAGATGCATATATATAAATCATCACGCATGAGAGCGAGAACGAGGGGCAGGGGTACTGATAACCCAAGGTGGCGCGGCTCACGATATTACGAAAGTAGGCGCTTACTCGCATTCTATCGCCTCGCTGAGGGAAAAAACCCGGAGAAAAGCACACAAGCCTGGCGCTCTCGCGCGGCTGATTCCTGCGGAAGTCAGCGCAAGCGTGGGATAGAGCGAGAGGGAGAGAGACAGTGAATCCGAAGCAGACTCTCATCCATATATAGGCTCTGGATAAATTCACGGCTCGCTGCCCTTCGCGCCCCGCTTTTGCCCCACCTACTCTCAGGCAAACAAAAGGCGTAGGCAACGTCGGATACGAGAGAGAGAGAGCAGACAGAACCGATCGATGTGCGCGTACGCGCGCGCCCGCGCCCGGCGCTAAAAATACGTGACGCGCGCGGCTCCTGTCAACGGGAACGCGGGTGTTCATAGAGGGGAGAAAAATCGTTAGAGAGCACATCGGGAACCATTCGCGATGGCTGCTCAATACATATATATATATATATATATATATATATATATATATATATATATATAATATATATCTTTCGCAATCTGTATTGCGCCCGAAAAAGCTGATGAGACCGGTAAATTCTTTTGATCTCCCGCGGGTGCTTTCGGGGAGGCCGGCTAGTACATCCGGTAGCCTCTCTCCCTCTCTCACTCTGTCTCTCTCTCTCTCTAAATAAGCTTAAATATATATAAAAATATATTATTCGATTTATATATATTTGTTAGATATATATATATATATATATATATATATATATATATATAATTGTTGTTTAAATTTAGAATTAGTTCTTGTATATTTATTATTATATATTGTTTGTGTATTATATATCTCATTATCTCATTCAACCATGCGATTATATAACTACTTTTTTTACTACACTCGGACTATTCAGTGACTGATTTATTAGTTCTCGGATCTGACCTGCTTTTAGTAGAAATATAACTTTGTATATTAAATAAAACGTATGGATGCAAAAAGAGCGAAGAGTCCTTAGTTAAAAATATAAGAATCAATCAATTTATCCCTCTCGCTCTCTCGCTCTCTCTCTCTCTCTCTCTCTCTCTCAATAATTACGTTCGTATACCATTAGAATACATATATAGAAAGAGGGAAACGTCGGATTCGTCCCAACGCCCTTCTGGTGGGTGGTTCTCTCCCGGCATATACATTCCCCCCATTTATGCATTTATACATAAATGCATATGAAAGTACAACCCGCGAGCGACGCGACACAGACACGCCGCACAGTAGGCGCATTTATTCCACCCGAAATGAACGCGCCTCGCGCATTTACATAATATAACCCCTCATATATATATATATATATATATATATATATATATATATATATATATATATGTAAATACCACTACGTGTATATGTGTATATATAGACATGCACACATATAGACAGAAAGAGGTATATATACGTCACGCACTCTTTCCATCTCAGTTTTTATCTCTCTCTCTCTCTCTCCTCTCTCTCTCTCGCTCTCTCTCTCTCTCTCTCTCTCTCTCTCTCTCTCTCTCTCTCTATCAATCTCTTTGGCGTGCTCACGCTACTAAATGCCAATATAAAAGATGGGCCTTCAAAGAGTACGTCTGCTACAGCGGAGATCAGCGACATAGTCGGTAGCGTCAGAACCCGCACGGCGGCATCGCAGAGGATATTAGAGCCTGGGCTGGCCTTGTTGTATACGGCGGCAGGGAGCGGAGCTGCGAGGCGCGCCGCTTGGTTCACGCGTGTCGCGGACCCGCAAAATAAGGACAGACCGATTTCCGGTGTACGGGTCGGTCCCTCTTTCTTCCTTCCTCCCCTCTCTTTCGCCACCCGTCTCCCCCGCTCCGTTACACGGACATATCGGCTCCCCCTGTACGCAGAGCGAGACCTCCCTCCCTCACACCCTCCTCTCTCAACGCCACTGCTGACGCTCTATATATCCCTCTCGACCCGGCACTCGCCGCTACCATCTATCTTCGCCTCTCTGTCCCGTTCTCCCTATACCCCCCTCTCACTCACTCACTCTCTCTCTCTCTCTTCCTCCCCCTGTCTGCCTGTCTGCCCTCTGGTTCCCTTACTGGTGGTAGCAGCAGCAGCAGCAGTAGCAGCAGCGAGTGTACAGTCACTGGCCTCTGAAGAGACAGAGAGAGGGGGAGAGAGAGAGAGGGGAGATGGAATCAGGGAGAGAGGGAGAGAGAGAGCGAGAGAAATAGAGACTGCGAAAAAGCGCGAGAAAGAGAGAGGAAAAATGCACGAGGGCTGGGCTCCCCGGTCCCTCTCCGTCTCTGCGCGCGCACAGCTGGCACCAGTGCCGGCATCGCCATAGCGCCTCGCGGGGAAATACTATACATAAACCGATACCGCTGCGCTGCTCTGCATCAACTATATAACGACCCACGTCGTCGTCGACGTCATGTGCACTCATTCTCTAATGCATCTATATAGATATATATTTTTATGATAATAATAATATAAACGTACTGCTCACACTGCCGTGGCGCATGCATCCCACAACGGCGTCGAGAGAGGGAGGAGGAGGGTAGTTGAAGTGGCGCGTTCTGGAGAACGGCTGATAGGAGGTATGGTATATATACTAGTGGGAGAGAGAGGGAGGGAGAGAGAGGAGAGAGAGAGAGAGAGGTACAAAGGGAGAAACTGGCGCTGCAGCTGCAGATTTTCCTAGTCGCGACCGCTATCGACATCTGCATCTTTCTTATTAGAACCTCTTTTTTTTCTTCTTTTTTTCTTTTTTTGAGAACGGAGATAAAGAGATCAAGAAAGCCAAATCGCACGGATTATTAGAATAATAGCATATAATCAATTATTAATCGAAGCCAAAAAAAGAGAAGGAAAAATTTACTGCTGCTAACGCTACGGCGTTACCCTGCACGGTGGGATTTCTTTATAAGCTCATTACCGTTATTAATATACTCGGTTTCCTTTTTTCAGCACGGCATCGCATAGGAGCGAAATAACGAGCGGAATACCGCGAGCGTTTCTAGCATTTGTTGACGTTTATGTACACAGGCATACTTGCGCGCGCGCGCGCACACACACACACACAAAACAACATTGAGCATTCCCCTTCGAGCTGTGTTCTCCACTGCGGTATACGTACGCAAGCGCATCCACACATGCACGACGAGCTCGCGCTCTTTGCCCCGCGCCGCCGCAGCGCACTTGTCGCGCTCGCGACATTTGCCGATAAACGGCATAGCCGCTCGAGGCGAGGATTACATATTGTAAAGCGCCTCGCGTGCGTCATCCGGTCAACTCTTTTAATTGGTAAATAATTAATGCGCGATACGTCTTTATACGCGCGTTCTTAATCTCTGCTTCGGTACTCCGCTGTTCGCCGTAATTTTTAGCATTGTCATTACGAGAAACGGATCCAATAGTAGATTAATGCGCAGACTAATTTATAGAGTTGAAAAGGAAAAATCAATTTGGGAGCAAGTATTATTACACTAACCCATAAACACAGTACACATCCAAAAAATCATTGACAATAAATCAATATTGCGCAAAAAAATCCAACGTCAATATGGAATTATACATTAAAAAGAAAAAAAACTTCCCATCGAATAGTTCGACACACACACACACATATATATATATATATATATATATATATATATATATATATATATTTCATCCGCGTTTGCGACTCATTGGAGAACGATCGAAATTGGACCAAATGCCGATCCGCACCTTGCCGTGTTATTTGATCATTAAAGGGCTGAAGTGAAGCATACGTACGTTCCGATGCATGCTCTATAGTTTCCGGGATCAGCAAGAGCTTACGAAAAAGCACACGTGAAAAATGGAACGGATTAGATATAGAAATAATCGAGAAGTAGTAGTCATCGTAAGCCATAATATATTCAATTGCACGAAGAATCTTTGTACTTTTGTACTCTCTACTCTCGTATCTTTTGGATATGATTATTTGCTCGTTTTCATAAGATAGCTCAGATTTGTATACCGATTATTTGGATTGTTGTTTGAAAACACAGTAAAAAAACAAAATTTGTAAAATCGAACGGTTTTTCTCGCATTGTGGAACTACAAAAACAAAACTATTTCTGCATTATATGTCGAACAGCTATCGTTCTATTCCTCATTGGTCACAGCCGCGCGAGCGCGCGCGCGAGTCTTGAAACACTTTGGGAGAGACCGGATACGTTTGCGTATATAAAGAGGAGCTTGAAATACGCGTTGCATGACTTCATTGGTTTTCCAATAAGGAGAAGGCAATGTGCGTCCGAGTGTATCGGCCGTATATTCGCATGTATATATGTATAGGAAGTTCCGATGGTCTTTGATGAATGAGCTATTTAAAACTGTGCATATGTGGATTACTTATTCCTGCGGTTTCTGGTTCTCGTATGTACACGCGTATGCGCATATATACATATATAGAGAGGAATTTGAACTGTGTTATTGCACGAGAAGAACACTTAAATTGTTATTCGGATACTGTAGAAAATTCAAAAGGAGAATTATTGATTTCCGGTTTTATTCTATACTAGCTTACGTTGGTCTATCCAATCACATCAATTTGGCATTAAAACATTATTGGCTTTATAAAAGAGAGCGAAAAATTCGAAAAATCGAGTGTGTTTGTTGCTGTAAAAGAATATACAGAGGATAGACGAACATGAGTTCGCAAATTATGCAATAGATACAAAGATTTTAAATAAAATTTTTATAATACACAAGGATGAAATGGGAACACAAGATGACAAAATACTCGTAGTTGATAAAGTAATGTCATAATCGTGGACACAATCTTTTTATATTATATACGAGTGAAAACAATGTATAAAGACTGATATTTGTCTCACCGTGAGTCATTTTAAGGAGACCTAGCAATAGATTTTTTTTATTTCTGAAGTTTTTCTCGTATCGCGGTTAATGACGTGTTCTTGGTTTATAAAAATCGGCGAGCTCTTTCAAAGCGGTAATCAACTTTAACCTTGGATTGCGTTGAATATGATATTATTATTTATAAGAAAAAGAAACCCATGTCACCGAAATTATGTATGTAAGGTAGAAAATAGGATTATACTTATCAAGCAGTGATACCATTTTTAATTTTTCAAGGGTTATCCGCAAAATTCAAACGACGAGTTAAACAGAGAGTTAAGCTCACTCAATCTGTTTTATTGAGTATGATGCGAAAACAGGTATGTGATCATCCTGCTAAATGCACATTGCTTGAAATTGTCCATGTTAGAAACTATCTAGTCCTTCGTTCATTCAAGCGTCCACAGCATAATCATTGAACAAGCCAACCAAGAAAGAGAAAGAAACAGAATTATGCTAATTCAATTTTCGAACGTCCTTGGTAATATTTCCATGTATAATGAAGCTTGTAATGAAGGACGTGCTCGCGTACATGGCTAATCAGCATTTACGAAATAGTCAATACGAATGAACAGATACTTTGATACGTATGTTATATGTAATGTAGTATCTCAATAGAAAGGTTTAGTTGGTTATTGTTGAATCTTTAGTTGGTTCATTAGGAATATATTCAAGTTTTTCAAAGGTAGGCTTTGTACATTTATAAAAAATAAGTTATTTTAATATGATTTTTACCTCCTGTACTTTGGGTCGAATCGCGTATTTAATCTCCAATAATAGGTTTGAATACAAATTTAAATTTGTTTTTCATGCAACGCATCTGTGCATTACTATAAACTTTTCCTTCGTGTTCAATTCAATGCTCGTTCGGTACGTGTCACGTAATGTAGAATTCTTGAGGAAGACAAAAGAATCAGAATGAAAGCTCTGAAATTATAAACCATTGATCAGATTATCCAAAATACTTTATTTAAACGTAATTTGAAGAACAATCATCATTTCATGTTCTAAATCTGCATCTTATTAAATCTATTAACAATTTTGTTTCTATGTGCTGCATAAATCATATAACAAAACGAATTGATTATCAAATTCTAAATGTTTAAATTATTCTTCATATGGTGATCATCTTTCGAATTATTCCCGAAACCAAATTAAAGTAGGTTGAGTGAACAAGGATATCGTTACCATATCTGCAGTGCCAATGCTCTAAGAATCAAGCATGAAGTTTCTATTTCTTCATGCAATTGTCATTGTGATTCACAACGAGCGCAACCAAGAAATCCGAGATCCTGTTTTCATTCTCTTGGTTTACAACTTTGGAACTATAAGTATATCGTTATTCTATAGGCAGTTCGAAAAAGAGTTCAGTCTTTCGTGAGTAAATTATAAGAAAGCCTACTACGGGTGCTGCCAGCGCGCCGCTCCCTTCTTCGGAAGACTCGCTGACGAGTGGGGAAGCAGCTAGGGAGAAAAGTCGAAATTAGTTTTCAGCCTAACCCCCCTCCTTCCCATGTTACAGGAGGCGAGCGTGCATTTGCACTTATAGACAGTATAGGCCGATCTACGTGGGTGGTGTATTATCCATGTCTTCCGGATGCGTGGGCAAGGGGGAAAATGAAGCAGGGATGGAACCCCGTCGTCGACGTCGATTTCTCCTTGGCGTCGCTGTTGCGTCTCCGCGACAGCTACAGCCACGTCGCCCTCGATTCTACCACCCCTTGGCTGGATGTATGTCTAGTGCTACCACCAGCAGCTACCCTGGCAGCGCACATCTTCAAAGCAAAAACGGGAGAGCGAGAGAAGTGCGCTGGTTCTCCTATACAGGGGTTGATAGAGCTTTGGTGCACGGATCGCTAGGTGGTTCACCCCTATAGAGCTTCCGTCTCCCCACTCGCCTCATATACCGACGCCTATAGCTACACTATCCCCCCCCCTCTCTCTCTCTCTCTCCTTCTTTATCTCTCGCTCTCATTCTGTTTGCCTACTCGTGCCATCTACTTGTTTGCGTCCTGCCCTCTCCAATGAGCAGCAGCGCCTGCCAAGTAGTCCCCGGAGCGTACACATATACACACATGCATATACAAGGGAGCGAGCGAGAAAGAAGTATGGATGACGAAATATGAAGAGAGAACTCGAGGGGCTGTGGTACTACGAGAGAGGGAAGAAGAGCCACCGAGCACGTATAATCGTGGCGGGGCAGCAGCAGCGGGGCCGGGGAGGGGAATTCCCTTCATCCTTGAGGTGGGGTTGGTCGGCGGCGGCGGCGCTCGCTCCGCGCGGGATCAATACCCGGGCAACATCCCCGAAGCCCCCAAGTCCAACCAAGTCTCTCTCCTAGGCCTGGGAAGGGAGGAAGCGAGGGCGTGTTACAGGCAGAGGGGGAAACGGAGAGATACGCGGCTCCGGCAGTGGAGCCAGCCAGCCTCGGCAACCAGTAGCAGTAGCAGCAACAGCCCTGGTTCTACATTCTCCCGCCTGAGTCCCTGCTTCGCGCCGCTGCCTTTTTCCACCGCGTATATATAGGCGGCTCCCGGATTCACGCTCGGATCGATCACTCTTTCTCTCTCTCTCTCTCCCTCCCTCCCTCCCTCTCTTTCTCTCTCTCCTCTCCCTCTCTATCTCACTGGTCCAGGGGTTTCAGGGTGGCTGAGGTGGCAGCAGCACCCCCTCGCGATTTATGTCGCGGAGAGCGCCACCACCACCACCACCACCACCGCGCGGGGGCCGATTTGCGCTCGCTCGTCTGGTTCTCGCAGCGCCGGCCGCGTTCGCCACGCCAGCGACAGCGGGAGAAGCTGCGCGCGCGCGTGAACCGGCGATCGATTCCTGATGCATATCATAGGGTAGAGCTCTCGAGGGGACGCGAACTGCATACGTATAGATAATTGCGCTGTTTACCCAGGCCCGGCCGAGTGCGTGTTATGGAAGAACGGGTCTGCCAGGCCTCGGCCCGGCCGGTGTTGGTGACAGCTTCGACTCTGATCGAGACCGACACAAGCGACGTCAGGGACTGCATAGTACTAACCGGAGGGCGTCGGTAATGGAATTAACATCGAATCTAGTTCGCAGATTGAGGGGGCTTGGGTTCGGGTTCGGGTTCGTTCTTATTTGGTAGTGGCGCGCACGCAGGGCTTCGTTATTGATTCAGAGTTTGAGGCGTTAACCATACATGCGCGCTGTTTATGGTATGGTTTCGTTCCCTTTGGTTACACATCTGTTCTGGTTTAAACATTTTTTAATCTACTTAAAAGGTCGACGAACACTGATGGGCGCGTTAGTTCATTAATTTGCGCTTTGATGTTGGTTAGAATTTGCCGATTTTTCGAAGAAATCGTTAATCTGGTCTTGAACCGATTGGATTACAAACGTGACTTTTGTTTCGAAAAGTTCCGGTTATTCGCCGAAATTCTCAGGCTGACACTAATCTTGGTACCGTGAACGACGAATGCGGAGAACATAAAAAAGTAAGGACCGCGTCGTAAAGTTAAGAATCCTGCAGTAAATTCTTTCGCCCGGTTACCGCAGTGTCTCTCTAAAAACACTGCAACTGCACCAGTCTGCACAAGGAGTAGCAAAAATTGTGATAGCTGCCTGACTGCATGACCAAAATATAAAGTCCGCAGAATCGAATCCGTCACTGTTCTTGGACTCATATCTTTCTATATATAGAAACAAATTTGATTTTTGATAAAGTAAATATTTGCATTGTTAAGTAAATAAATTGATTATAAATTAAATATCTCTTATATTACGTAATTTCTCTATTCTTACATAATCTATTTAGAGATATCTGAAACGCGGTCATAATGTGGAAAAAATCTACAGGACCGAATACAAAAAATAATCTCCTTGCAATATAGGAAGAAATTTTGATTTTAGATAATATTGTTAGTATTCATTTTCTTATTTTTAAATAAACTATTCAGAAATAATTAGTAACATCGTTAAACTGTGAAGAAAATCGACAAGGCACAATGCATAAAATGTGTTCCTCGTAATGTACTAAAAAATTTTGATTCTAGGTAATATTGTTAATAGTGATTTTTTTATTGCTAAAATAATAATATCGATCGCATTATCTATTATTTTCGCATTTTCAAATAACCTACTCATAGATACCTGTCATCGTTTTCAAAATATAGATTCAAAATGCAGATAATCTCTTCCTCGCAATATAGAAAGAAATTTGGACTTTAGGTAATACTAAGAGTCAGTTACTCATTAGTAAAGTAAATGTCGATTGCAGAATACTTGACTGCCGACTTCTTGAAGACCTTATTCAGAGATAAAGCAACTTGGAATATCACTGGATGAATGAACGACATTTGGAAGTTCCTCGTCTGGGATTCCAAACTTAGAGGTATTGAATGACAAAGTCTGGCAAAGTTAGTTTGAAATGAATGTTTTCCCTACTGCTAACAACTATCCATATGAGGCGTGTTCATGAACTCAATCTATACTCATCTGCATCGGAGTATTTAACTACTAAAAATACAATAATTCTAAGAAAAAATGCAAACCCTAAATTGCTTTTCGTTTATTTCAGAATTACAAAAAAAAGGACCAGTCTTAGGTCAATTTAATAACGCTACAAAAGAAAACGAGAGTTTCTTTCGGATTCTCTTTACTTATACCACTGTTTCGGATGCCTGAACAGTAACCTTCAGACACTTTTTAGGTCACCCAGTCCTAGAAATATCTCTGTGACGCATAGACTAAACTACCAGAATACATAGACGTAAGAATTGCGCAGCTTGCTCTGAAAGAGCTTATCAATCGACTAATCGGAAGCTGTATGCAGGAATCGACCAGGCAAGCACGCACGCGCGCCCTCTCCCACATACTCTTATTTAGGCTTACATACAGACACACTCGAGAAAAAAAAGAACGAAGTGGTGCGTGCGTGCGTGCGTGCGCGCATGCTGAAAGCACGCGCGCGCGAGGACGGTGCCAAGGGGGCGGCGGCTGCGCTCGCTTTTACGCGGCGGCCCCGGTACCGAAGGGATATATAGAGAACGCGAGAGAGACGGCCGTGCGGGAAGAGTCAATGACTCGTATGCGCGGGCGTCGCGGGCGGTGGCCCGAAGGGTGACGCGCGCGCGCCAGCGCTCCGCAAAGGGGCGACGGCCGCCCGTTTCGCGCGGGCGTACAAAAGAAAAAATGGCCGTTCCTCGGCCCGGGCGACGGTATCCAGGGTATATGGAGCTCGAGCGCCTAGCTATATACACTCGTATCGGCCGTGCGTGCAAAGAGTCCACGGCTTGCGTGTGTACACTAGTACCGATTTTGCGCGCACTGCCGCTACTATCGGGGAAACTTAACGATGGATACCGCAGCGACGTATTGGTATATAATTATTCCGCGTTCGGTACAACCGTCTGTTTTCTCTAGGCCCATGTTTTTCAAGCCCAACGAGGCTCAATGCAGATGCTTTAACGTGCCCGATTCCGGCGACGCGCGTTATTCATCCTCGTGCGTCTGCGCAAGATCCCTAGACGCGTAGGCGCGCAGAACGACTGGGGGTGCTCTTTTCGCCCCCCCCCCTCGTGCAACACAGGGGTGCTAGGCGCTCGGCCGCCATGTTGCAACGCGCCACACCGGATGCGTGCGCGTTACATGCCGATACGAGTTATGCGGCAGTGGAGAGCGTTGTTGAATCTTAGACTGAGTCGGTTAAGGGTTGCGATATCATATATATAGGTGATATACATACATATATATATATATATATATATATATATATATATATGTATGATATATGCATATATGCATATATACATATATATATATATATATATATATATATATATATATACATAGTTGTTGATCTAGATTTCGGACATCTAGACATTATAATCGAGGTGGTATTATGTATGGTGCGGGGTGTGAACAGGGGCTGGAATAAAGGAATGGTCTCGGAAAAATGGTTCATACATGTAGAATTGATACATAGCCGGCTGATGGGCGGTTGGAAAATCAATCCGTTTTTCGACTCAATCATCAAATAATGTTTCGAAAATTGTAAATGTTAAGGTTTGAAAAATGCTATTTCTGCATAAGAACAACACATTTAGTATTTTGATCTATAATTTCGTATTTTTAGCAACACTATACGTATGATATTCGTTTAAATCTTTTTTTTTTTTATTTATTTAAGCTTAGCTAGGCTCTTTTTAGGCCCATACAGCTATTCGTTTAAATCCTGTGCGTACACATTTTCAGTTTTTTATTTTACCACTTCACCAGTAAAACAGCTTTGTGAGAAAAGAAAACCGCAATTTTAGACCTCCAAATTCACCCTCATACTTTATGTTTCCGCCTGTCCTGGCGATATAATAGCATCAGTATGTCATTTTTTCTTCATCGATTTGACGCTCGGTCGCCGAATAAAAAGTGCCGAGTAATTATAAGATACGCCAGTAAGAGGGAGAATGATAGATAATGATGAAGCAACACACTCGGTATACATATGCGTAAAGTTGTAGAATACAACGTAAAAAAGATCGCGCACGAGCATAGGTCGCCGACACTGGTCTCGTTCGGCAGTGATCTCTGCCGGGCGGAGGAAGCGTGTCTCCCTCCCCCTTTCACGCAGAGATACGCACGTCCACATTTATAACTCCCTCGTTCCGCGGGATTAAGAGAGAAAGAGAGAGAGAGAGAGAGAGAGAGAGAGAGAGAGAGAGAGAGAGATAGGGGGAGAACCCGGGCACAGGCGTTGTCGAGAGACTTAATATATATGTATCGTTGCTCCTCTCTATTTATCTCTGGGACGCTCGCACTTTGCTCTGCTCTAGCCCTTAGGAAAGCAAGCAGGTGGTCTCTTGTATGGCGAAATGGACGAGACAGAGAGAGAGAGAGAGAGAGAGAGGTCAAAATTTGTTGACTGCAAGCTTGGCTGGAGCAGTAACAGAAATTATTTAAAGAGTTGGAGAATCGAAATACGGTAATCAAAGATTTAATTGAAAATAAACTTGTAGTATAACAATGAATTTATAAATTTAAACGTCAATATAGAAGACGGTTTGAAAATGAAAGATTTGCCGTTTAATTATTCTTTATAATATGCTTCTGTAGGATAATCTTATTCTTTCTTTAAACATTTTATAAAATATAAAAGTATATATCTGTATAAGAATGAGGCATATGTTGGTTCGCCTTGAGCATTATTCGTGTAGTTGCTGTTAGTAATTTACATAAAGTAAATGCACAATGAAATTACTTATCCTATCGACTAATTAGACGAGAAACATATTTTGGACCCAAGGTTTTCTCTACTTATGTTTCTTAGCTTAAATTATCGTCAAATAATAGCAATTGAAATAAGTAATTTATAATTTGAATATAATAAAGAAACTGGCTACCCAGTATCTTTTTTATCATATCTTAGTCTCAATTACATTAGAGTTAAATTTTTCTTAATACTTGGTCTTGGATAAATAAAATCCATCATAATGGCAACAATAACAGTTAAATGAATAGTATTGCATATTAGGCTATAGTAATTTTTTTTTTTACTTTTTTCTCGTCAATCCTTTGTTCAGGATTTGGAAAGAGACAATTCGAGACATATTAGACCTATTATATGATTTATTTAATTAAAATGTAATTCATTAAATCATTAATTCATTAAAATATAGTATAGGGTATAGAAAAAAAATTTACGTCCTGCTTTTACGGATAAGCCATTAATGCTCGTCGTAATGGCGTAACAGGGTGATAAAATATAAATAAAAATATCTTTTATGAATTTATCAGTAATTTCTTAATATCAAAAGCGCATTATTGACTTTCACTGTCTAAATATATATGTGGATATCAATATCTGACTATTACGTGCATATGTTAAAAAAATCTTTACATGTAAGTAAAATTATGAGAAAAAAACACCTCCGAATCTCTTCTCCAAACCTCCAAAATAAAAAAAAAAAAAAAAAAAAAAAAAAAAAAAAAAAAAAACCCAAAACGAGCCGGCGAGCTCCAAAGCTACCGACGCACGGAGGTAGTCACGCCGCACTCGCCCGGTACACCCGCCGCGCCGCGCTCAGGTTCGCTCCAATATAGAATGCTCGCGCCGGACGCGGAAGCTCCCAAGCTCGCCCACGCGCCTCGCAATGAGCTCACACAGAAGCGCGCCGCTATACGGATGCCGTGCATTCATGATCGTGGAGCACGCGCGCAACTCGTATAGCTCGGCGCGGCGCCTCCCCCCCCCCACCCTCCATTACCCCACGGCTTTGGATTATTCATCGCGGGGACCGCCGACACGACGGCCAGCCGTGTATATGTGCTGCGCACAGGGGGAGAACGATCGGGATTCGGGATCGTTACTGCGCAGGACGAGTGTGGTAGACGGAGAGAGAGAGAGAGAGAGAGAGAGAGAGAGAGAGAGAGAGAGAGAGAGAGAGAGACGGCGAGCGAAACAGAGATAGGGAAAAGACGGCCTATGACGCGGGATTGTGTCTCGCGACACCGTCGTTCTCTCCCCCTCTTTCTGTTATTACTACATGTCTGGGTGTCTTTATTGCAGACGCTGCATGGGGAATCGAGGCGGGAATGGTAATCGAAGAGAGTGCCACCGATTATCAGAGCTTAATTTTCTTGTATCTTCGATACCAGCGGATGACGTCGATGTGGATTTTCTACACCTTTAACTATACGTCTATATCATATTGTTACACGAATGTAATATTATATTCTGTCTATTAAGACGAAGTTGTAATATTTCATCGTTGTAATGTACATTTTGGACATTCTCTCTCCCTATAAAGCTTTGCAACGTGTCACATCTGACTTGGAAGAACTGTACGTACAATCTGTCTATAATCCCAGGCATTGAAAGTGTCATAAACATCGATGGTTGAGAAATCAAGTTCGGTTGTTGGCATGACCATCAATTCTGAGCTTTTATACCGACCCATCTGTAATAATACTAGGCTAATACTATCATGAGACCAGCCTGATCACCAATTAGTAGATTTCGATATTAGAGATTACGAGATCTGTTACCATCAGAATTTCCGTTCCTCGCAGTTTAATATTTCATCAGGTTTCAGCGACTAATTCCATTGATTTTGACCGATTCTAGTATATAATGCAACCTAAATTTTTTTGTGTTCCATACAGTTAATCACTATGGAATTATGGAATCAAATATGACACATTGTATATCTTTTGATAGTGACTGATGTCCAAGCATTTGTTTATGAATAATTAAAACTAGATTATATCTATATTTGTTTTTTGTTCTTTTTAAGAAATATTAAACTTTCATCTATATCAGATACACAAGGATCGGTGAAGCTTTGATTTTATTACATACAATGCGAGCTACAAGAAAATCCGAAATCCTTTCCGAGGCCTATCGTCAGCGATACACAAAAAACGTGATACATCGATCTCTCCCTCGTCGGTTCTTTTCGGTGCTCGTCGGGTTTGGCAACTTTCGCCAATCCCGTCAATTCGACTCAACCCCGAGCCCTGGACTCGAAGGGGCCATTCCGGATCCCGACCGGAATTCATTAGGAAATAGTGGAGCATTGCTCGACATCGGAAATTTCATCGGTCCGCCTAGGGGTCCGCACCTCATACCCGGACAGAATATATAGTCTACCGCCTGTTATTCCCGCGCGCGTGAATGTGTGTGTGTGTGTGTGTGTACTCCGTAAAAAAGTAATTCCAGGCAACTTCTCCTCTCGACCATCTCCTTTCTTCCTTTCTTCTTTCGGCATACGCCAGTCTGCCGCACGAGGGGTCTTCCCCCTCCTCGCCATCGCCACCACCCCACCTTGGTCAGTGACTTCTCAGCGGCCTTCCCCTCCGCCAATATCGCTTTCCTGGCGTCCATCTCCTTCGACGACCTATGCGCGACCTTCGCCTGGGCTATATACCTGCTACAACCAGATGGAGTAATGTAGGGAGCGGCGCGGCAGTGGCGCTGGCGGCGCAGCAACAGCCGCGTCTACGCCGATCGATCGCGAGCGCGCGCGCATGCACACACACACACACACACACGCATACAATGGACTACCCCCCCAGGATGCGAAGGGGACTGAGAGGTGCGGGCGAGAAGCGCTTAGGCCGCGGACGCCCAGCCGCGCGTATCTATATATGGTCGTATTGCCGAACGCTTAATGTAATGCAAACTCGATTGGATTAGACGTATTGTCGTTGCCGGTCACTATATTTATAACAGCGTGGTGAGGAGGCCGATGTCTCGTAAATTGCCCCCCCCCCTCGGTCCCATGATGAAAGAGGGGTTCTTTAATGCAGTTTTAGGATACGGAGAAGGAGGCAGAGAGGGAGAATGTTTCTTTTTATAGGGCGATGAGTCTGCGCTTGGAGCGGAATTTCTATATACATTTAGGGTTTGTATATTATCTCTTGCGGCATAGTGAGACGAGCAGGTGAACTACAGCGCTTGGTGGACGGGATGAAAGTTTTACTGCAAGAAGTTGGACAATTTCGCTTATATGTCTAGAAATTTTCGAATACCCCTTTGGTATATCTATAGAACGATTGCCCGATGCGCGCTCCCTCTATAATGCAGCCTTGCTCGAGTTTGTACATTGTAACGATCGGTTGTCCCCGCGCTCGAGCGCTTACAAAACTCCGCGCACCGTCTCGCTTTGCTTCCTTCTTTTTTTTGCGCACATCCGCGATGCTGTATAAAATTTCTTTCCCACACGCAGGCTTGGGCCGCGCACACGAGAGAGGGATAATATCGAATGACGCGTGTATCCCAGCAAGTGTGCGTGCTTTGTATTAAAAAGTACCCGGATGCAAGGATAGCAGGGGAGAGAAAGAGAGAGCAAGACAGAGAGAGAGAGAGAGAGAGAGAGAGAGAGAGAGAGAGAGAGAGAGAGAGAGAGGGGTATGATGTTTCTCGTCCAGTATATTTGCATTTGACCTTTAAAATAAATGGTGCCCTTCATTTTTGGATTCGATATATATATGCATGCTTGAGCATTTGTTTGATGTAATTTACGTTTTGAGACATTTGTCCTTTTGTCGATAAATTCATAAACTTTTGCCTCTCATATTAAATTGAAGAGACCAAATAGTTTACATCATTTTCGGATTTTATGAACTGAAAAGAAGAATTTCTTTCTTCTCATACAATTGTAAATATCTCTGTCGAAGAAATAGAATACTAAACCTTTTTGTCTTTCAGGTGTTTCTGAATGTGTTCCGAAATTTTACGACTCAAATTGTCCGCAATATTATTACTAATAACACCATAGCTCTGACCATAGATATGTCACCAGGAGATGTTTTCCCTTTTTGTTTTTTAACAGTCAGGGTCAGTTATTAATTATATGCATTTTTATATAACACATACTAGTCTTCGATCTTATAAGAAACCTTTAATATTTACCAGTTAAAGGTTTCATTAATAAAGAAGCTCCGATCACTTTTCCAATAATATATTCAAGTATCTATTTTAGTAAAGAAAATCTGTTTCGTTGAGAGGGTTGAACGTGCTGAGGAAAAAGTGGAACCGCGCAATGCCAGCGGCGTCCGGAACCAAAAATACCATCCCGATTCCAAGAAGGCCGAGTCCAAACCGGGTGATGGACGATGGAAGAAAGAAGGGAAGTCTCTCTTGCTCGCTCACTCGCCCTCTATTCGCGAAGAAAGGACCTTGGTAACCAGACGGATCGTGTAGGGATCCCGCCGCCATGTGCGCGTGCTGGCCGCACAGCACCGCACCGTACCGCCTCGACCCTCTTTCCTCCTCCCTTTCTCCTCGCTGTCGCTGCGCAGCGCTGCTGCTACAGGGCATCGCGTTTTGATTCTTTTATATACGTATACATGTATACATGAGGGATCAACGGGATTTTTGGCCTCTCTCTCTTTCTCTCTCCCGTGGAATCACCTTGACCGGTTTAAACGGCCGTATTATATAGGCGCGCTTGCTTTTCATACCGGCACGAGGTCGCGAATGTGGCAAATTACCGGAAGTTCGTGTATATAGAGATTTTGCCTGCTGTTGTTCTACTATAGAATTGTATATATAGAGAAGATGAATGTTAATAATATTATCAAATACGGCGTTATCAATGTTATGGCATTGATCTTGTTTTAAAGCTGAAATGAATGTCATTTTGTTGATGATCTAAAGAAACATTGTAAAGATATCGTAAAACCGATCTTGCTATTCTCAGTTCTTCTACAATTCTTAAAAAAGTATGAAGATTGAAATACAGCTAAACCTGCTTAAACATATGAATACAATTCGCTATATCGTTATAGAAAGAATTCCTTTAAAATGTGGCATAAATATGAAAAAATTGAACATACTTGAATGTAGAAGTATGGTTATACAATAGTACAGTTAAACATGTAACACAATTCGCGGCATCATTACAGAAAGAATTCCTTTAAAAATACTGTATTAATATGGGATGATTTAACATAACACATTAAGAAATACCAATGTATCAACATCCTACAAATTCGGCATAACAATCTCATTATAGACCAAGGTATGCTATTTAGCTCTTTTACTACTCATCTGCGCGCGCGCGCGCGCGCGTAACCTTACTTTTAGCCTTGCTTTCAAGCCGATACACACACGCAACGAACGTATATATTATTTAGCTCCGTGCTGTATACGCGCGTCTCGGAATCGCGATCCCCGCTGAGTCCGGTACAGAAACGGATTCTTCCTCGCTCGGTTGGATGCGAAGAGAGCTTTTTCGAATAAAGGAGAGAAAACGATCGAGAGGCCACGAAACCATCGCGTTCTCCACTTAAATATAATATAAAAGTTTGGTAGCGGTGTGCGCTACAGCGGTCAAACGGGACACTTTCGTGCCGTGTGAAGGCACAAAGGAACCCGCAGCAGCAGCAGCAGAAGCCCCAATCATCGGCGCCCCGCCTCCTTCTACTCCTCCTCTTGCACCTCCATAATAATACCGAGACGCACAAAGATCGGACCTGACATCTGCTGCACGCGCGGAGGGCACACAAAAGGGAGGAGAGGACCTCTGCCGGACTCCTTTTTGGTGCTCGCCTCTCTGGTATATATACATATATATATAAAGGGGGCCACCGGACCCGCCGGCGGGATAAATGCATACGGGCTCGAAGATAGTATTCGTTCCCGATGGCGAACAGCATTCAGCATTCGCTGCGAAAGCGCATCGAATGGAGATCGAACGAAGACGTGGACGAGGAACGTTTTTTTTTTTCACGCTTACACGTTCAAAGTGAATTGTAATCATTAATTCGTAGATAGAAGTCATAATGAAATATTTTTAACGGACGCAGACATAGGTGGCGTTACGGGTCGGGGCTGGCTGGAGAGCGAGGAAATTCGGGCAATGTGCGCCTGCGTCTGGCGTCTCTCGCTCGTACTGGCAATGACAAATGTTTATCGAAGATCTATTGTCCCTTTTCCCGCAACGTTTGGCGCATCGCTTTTAAAACATCGAGACAAAATTACACTATGGCATAGTTTTATAGAGGTACCATGCGTATAAGCAAAGACGACATAATGTGGCTATATTGTTAATATGAAAATTGGAACGTTCATTTCAACGATAGCCAATATTCTGGTTCTGGTGGATTAACATCGTCGTTGGTATTGATCTTGGGATTAATTGTTCTTTTGCAATTAGTTTTCACAGAATTTATTGATTTAATCAATTAGTTCTCACTGATATCTTGTGCGATAGTTACATAATCTATTTTCACATTTAGTAATGTCCTATATCGGGGTGTCTTTAATCATTCGAACGTAACTTTTTTTCCAAGTTATTATACAAATCGTTTAATTCAACAATTTATAATATAAGTTTTGAATAAGGGTTTCTCTTAAAAAATATCCTCGGAACTTATTGGAATAACAAATAATTGAAAATCTAATTGTTCGAAAATGTTAGCACAATTATAGTAACACTTATCGTTATTAATAATATTACACATATAAAATCCCCTTAGCGATGGATCAAAAACCGTATCGTTCCATAATTGTAAGATGATTAAAACAGAGCTGATTTCTAAGATTAATATAATCGAAATATAGCGAAAGGAATAAGAGCGCACCATCAGAACAGCACGATACCAAGCGATACATTCTTATATGACTATAAGCGTGGTGTTAAGTTCACTCTTAAAACACGCACAAATTGACAAAAAGAACCCGCAAGCATGGAATTTAATCATTCGTGTCTGATGAGATATAAAAGAAAGAAAGAAAGAGAGAAACAGAGAGGGGGTGAGAGAAAGAAAGAAAAAGAGTTTACTTTTTATATTCCACTAACAGGAGACGCAATGTCCACGCATTAATGCTCGGTCCCGATCTCGGACATATTATAACACACCTCGATAAACACCATCAGTGTCGACGGCAGCGAGGGCAGCAGGAGTAGCAGCAACAGAGGCAATGTAAAAAAATACATTGCATTGCCGCAGGCTGATTCATCGATTCACCTGTACTTTATTGTACGGCGTCGTGCGACCTTGGAATATTATGCCCGCGCATCGACGATTGTAACAGTTTACATCTTTCTCTCTCCCCAACCTCTCTCTCTCTCTCTCTCTCTCTCTCTCTCTCTCTCTCTCTCTCTCGCTCTCACTGTTTATTATTTCTTTATAGACCTGTTTAAAAAACCAAGAAGTGAAGATTTTATTCGCACTTTAAAAAATCGTCATTTATTTAAAAAACCGTATGATACTCGCTACTATGATAAGATATTCTTCAGGATAAATTTTAGCAGTATTTTATTTTGTCGCAACAACATATTCAAGAAATATCTTCTTAAGTGTACTGAAAATTTATAATTGCAATTCACTAACGACCTTATAACAAATATAATATTGATAAAATGATTTCTGTTGAGTGTCCTTGGTAATTCGAAAGGTCTCGTCTAGCAATTGTGCAATTAAAATTTGAAATTACGAATTAGCTCACTTTTTATAAGAGATAGAGACAGAGACAGAGAGAGAGAAGAGAGAGAGAGAGAGAGAGAGAGAGAGAGAGAGAGAGAGAGAGATAAAGAAAACATTTTTTTAGAAATAAAAATGTTGGATACTAGGTAGGTCATCAATAAAATTTTACTTGCAGAACAATTAACTCACTTGAATAACATACAACTTTCTCACAGTTATTTGTCCAATGAAATATATATAAATTCTCAAATTATAGAACATTTTCTTTGAACTAGTTTACATAATTAATCTTATCAAAACTGTAAGTCATTCCAATTCACAACTCTTTCTCAACGTTAGAACTTGTTACGCGCTTATGATGTTGGGAAGAACTTCATTAAATATTCAATGTCTGCAGGAATAATGAAAAAACTTTAAAAGATTTTAAGAGCTGCAACCCATCTGATAATTATTATTATCTTATTAAGATAATATGATATGCAATTATTATAAAAGAATTTCAAAACTTCGTGGATAACTCTGGACATGAATTTATAATGAATATACGAATATCGAATATATCTAGGGATATATAAATAAAACCAAATACCAGACTAGCATAATTCAAAGTCCAGGAGTACCTAAATCTCAGAATAATCCGAGTCTCAGAGATAATCGGAATGAATGAGCATCCAAATTATCCAAATCCCATTATGGAATCCAAACACGGTTTCAATGTAATATACAAGCTAGAATTTGGCGGAGTTCTCGACAGAGCTATATCTATTAAATTTAGAGATAAACTAAAAAATCGATACGCTAGATTTGCGTTGATATTTGGACAGACTACAATCGCAGCACTACAAACCAATATCCCATTGTATTGAGCAAACTGCAGAGGTCATCGTGTTTCCCTTGCTAATGAATTATTAGTATATCAACACCTTATATGCGAAATCGAAAAAACGCCGAATCATTTATTTACTAAATGACGTAAGTAACGATTCTTTTTGCCAGCATTACTTTAAGTTGAATTTTTTTCCAATTCTCTAACTTCTGTTTGGTTGACTGTACCATATAATAATGTTTTACCATTTTGTAATTGTTTATTGAAAATTTCAATTTTGATCATAAATAACGATGGTCAGAATCACCATTAAGTCTTGTCAATGTAAACTATTGTAATAATATAAAATGTTGTACATGTATAAAATAATATGCTTGGTTTTATTGTTCAATTTATTGTTACCAAGTATTCTATAAATACTGTACTTTTTGTTGCATGAGACATTTTACAATAAACTCTCTCACTATTCTATTCAATGTCCATGTCGTTGACTCCTTTGAAAAGGCTTCTTTTTCATTTTCACCCTTCGATATCGCAACGAAAGGCCCAACCATATATAATACAATGTAATTGAAGTGCGCAAAATCGAAATCTATTGCTCGAAGTTACAAAAAGCACCACCACCCCTTTGCCATATATTATACTCACTTGCATACGAGGCAACGATTCGCGACGATAGAATTCAGAGGCCATATTCCGCCCAATTATCAATCGATTCTCATTTTATAGGAATAAAGGAGCCGTGCGTATAATAAAGAAATCGCGCGCAGCGCACCCACTCAGTGCTCCGAGCGTAGAACGTTCGAACGCGGCGCGGCGTTACAAAACATGGTAATCCTTGGAACAGGCGCGTGCAGCGTGCGCGCGCGCTAACGACCGGGGGCGCTCAGCCGTGGAACCCTTATCCTATATATGCACCCTTTTCGTTTATTCTCTCTGCGGAGAGCGCCAGTGGGCGAAACGCCGAATCATTGCTTTCTGGAGAGAAGCTCTCGCCCTTTCGAATGCGCCTCTCTGCCCGCGTATCGCACCCTGATATGTATAATTAAAGGGGGACGGGAGGTGAGGAGCGACGCGCAACGATCCAATAATATCGAGCCTATGGCGTTCTAATTAAGCATCCTACGTAAAAAAAAGTTACAAAACAGTTCGAAAGCAGATTCGAGTATATAGTCTTGCAGGTAGTGCGTTAAATGGAAAAACGAAGGTCAGTTTTCGTACTATACGAGAGAGATAGAAAATGACATAAAACATTTTTTATTTATCTTGCACGAAAGCAATGATTTGCTGATTACTTCACGCAATAATGTAGAGTCAATCATAGTAATTAAAGGCAAAAGATAGAACATTTATAGACTACACTTTAGCTCGCACTTGCGCCGTAAGGAAATTGTCCTCCACGTTGTAATACGACATACTTCCTCCGGGTCTAGATGCTCTAAGACGAGAATTTATCTTATAAATGACTTTTTGTAGAAATTATTTAAGTAGAATAATAATTAAATAGTAAAATAGCTTGTGTTTGATAATTTCAGTAACATTAAAAGAACATTATATGGAACTCTTTTAAAACTTCCAAATCTTTCCATTTTCAATGGCTTGAAAAAGTACTGATAACAACTACCCGTGCAGAAATATCCTCGACGTATTCGTTGTTCAAGTTAGATTTTATTCGATATTACTGATGATTTCCTCGTATACGTAATATTCGCCAGCTTTGAGTTCGATTTCCCTCCTATTATCTCATGATCGTTTTACGAGCTATATTATTTTAATTATTATTCTCACGGATCTATTTAGATTTCCTTAATTTTCATTCATGTGAAAATGAATTACGTATTTTTTGTAGTTGAAATTTTACAAGTAAGAAAATTGAGGTTAATCCTTAGGCTTTCTATCTAGTCAGATTTCCTTACCATTTCCCAATGTCGAAAAGAACATCGTATTTTCTAGACAGAATCTCCCAAATGGGAGATCTAAGAAAATGGTTAGGCTTTTTATTTCCAATCTAGTTACGTAGATTATCAAACTTTTTTCTAGTACTTAACCAATACCAAGATCAAGGCCAAATTTCATAAAATATCATCTTAGTATCGAATAAGTATCGTCAATTAAACTAGAATCTTGGTTTTGTACATATGCAAGGCGATATTTCACTCAATGTGATTTGTAATTTTAATGATTTGCGAAGGTGAAAGAAGAGTTATTGCGGTTGAGAGTTCCGAAATTGAAAATGCCAAATCTAACGAGCGTTTTATGCTGACTACAATCTTAAATTTCATACAATTTTGATATCGGAATCGCTATTAGCAGTAGTTCACCAATAACAAGACCAAGATCAGATTTAGTGAAATGTCGCCTTGCATATGTACAAAACCAAGATCATAATTTAATTGACGATACTTATTCGACACCAAGACGATATTTCATTAAATCTGGTTTTGATCTTGGTATCCGTGAAGGACTACATTTTTCAGCATTCAAAATAACACGGTATTTTCGAATCAGAATGTTACCAGTACCAGAATTTAAAAATAATGGTTATAGGCCTTCTATTTCGAATCTATTCCAATTCCCTTAATTTTTTTCAATACTGGAAAAAATGTCATATTATCTAATTAGAAGCTTACCACTAGAAGAATTAAGGAAATGATTAGGTTTTCTATCTTTAATCTAGTCAGATACTCTTAACTTTTTTCAGTCACAGCCTTAAAAAAAGGAAAACTAACCAAATACTAGTCAGATTCAAGAATGAATTACATGAATAACGCATTAATCATTAAGTTAATCAAATACATTGCGTTTAAATGGAAATTTTTTTTTACATACGTACCGATTCAACTCGATCGCTAATGTTTCCCATGACTATATAAAAGACTAAGAAACTAAGAAACTATATAAAAGATTTTTTGAATGTTGATCAACAGAAAAACGAAGATGTAAAAATAAATATATTAGGAAAATATTTATCTGCTCCAGAGTTTTATTTATATTATTTACAGTTAGCGTCCAACTTTCACTTGGTTTCGGGATATGTGCTGGAAAAAACTCATATTCAGTGAACTAGCTCGCCTATCCAGGAGACGCGCGGCGTATCGCACATCTTCTGGTAAAATTTTCCATATCCCACGATATTTCATTCGGTCTCGATGGATGCACACCGCAAGCTCCGACCGAGCCTCATTGTCCAATGCTTGTCTGAGAAGGATCCCGTTCTAGAAATCGAGAATAATCAACGGCAAAGTGCCTCTCCTCGCCGTAATTTCGGGCCCGCGAAGTTCTGCAGACAGAGATGGTAATTTTTTATCATATATATACAATATCTTCTTCCCTTTCCTCTAAATCTCGATGCACAGCGCGAGGGGGCGTCCATTAAATATTTGGCAAACGCGCGTATATAAAGAGGGCGGTCGGGGAGAAGAAGAAGCGTGGCGGGGAGAAGACCAGGAGCATATATATACGGGAGATACCATATTATATATATATATATATATATATATATATATATATATGTCTCCGGGCGCGCATTGCTGGTTGGCGCTGCATCGATGGCGCGAGCGACCCCAACGCCGAGCGCGCGCCGCGGTACCGTTTCTATGGTACCGGCGCGCGTTCCCCGGACCAACGCCAGCAGCTTCCTCTGCTCTGCTACGTGTGTGTGTGTGTGTGTGTGTGTGTGTG
Source organism: Sycobia sp. Sy_11 (assembly GCA_018907035.1). Classification (NCBI taxonomy): domain Eukaryota; kingdom Metazoa; phylum Arthropoda; class Insecta; order Hymenoptera; family Epichrysomallidae; genus Sycobia; species Sycobia sp. Sy_11. The sequence goes on along the minus strand of JACCIC010000148.1, from coordinate 696,573 downwards.
TGTGTGTGTGTGTGTGTGTGTGTGTGTGTTTGCGCGCGCGCGCGCCCTCGCGCATGGCGCGCGTGCGCAGTGGAGTTTCGACTGGTTTCGACACACAGTAGTACAGCCCGGTATATGTCGCACACAATATAGCCAGAGGGCAAGGGATAGGAGGGAGCGCGGGAGATAATCGCGTCGCGGTAGCGCGCAATGCGGAGGGAGAAAAAAACTTTGGTCCTGGAACTGATGGCTCCCTATCTCTTTCTCCACTCCTTTTTCTTTGGTACATTAACGATGTGTGTGTGTGTGTGTGTGTGTGTGTGTGTGTGTGTGTGTGTGTGTGTGTGTGTGTGTGTGTGTGTGTGTGTGTGTGTGTGTGTTCGGATAGGGCGCACGTGTGCTCTCTCAGCCGTACGCGGCGGCGGTGGCGTGGCTTATGAATGCGATAAGTAGTTGCGCGCGAAAGAGAAAGACTCTTTTTTTAGACTCTATATACTCTTACGCAGACGATGCGGCTTCTTTTCTTTCTCTTTCTTTTTTTTTTTTATTTTTAAGACGCGCAGACAGAGTTGATTATTTAAGCCTCGCGCGAAGGGGGAGGGGCGGGCTAAAGGAGAAGTTGTTGGCGGAGACAGCATACCGAATAGACGCTTATCGCCAAAATGGATAAATTCGAAAGGGGTGCGTGACATATGGGCTTGACTCTTGGTAATGAATCCTTTGTTCATTGTTCTCGACAATAAAACGGGCCAAACAAAATGGCTCTATGTTTCATTTCGAAAGATTTTCATTTTAATCTATCAAGCATAATCTGAGATTTCTATTATCGCCTCAAGTTTTCGAGATATTCCACCAAGACTGTGGAAACGCAGGATTTAGTGTTACGTTCGAGGTCATATAGGATTCTCAATAATGTTTTTTAACGAAATAACTACTGGAAATCAGAATATACAATAATAGTAATTATTATATATGCTTTCAAAGACTATTTAGGTATTCACAGAATTTGGATAAATTCGAAAAAATAAAATTAAGTATGATAATTTTTATTATTACATAAGAAAAGATATTTAAAAGCACAAGACGTTTATTTTAATTTTTGAAACATCTCTTTGTTTTTTTTTTTTTTTTTTGAAAAAAATTTGTATACGGTACAAGAACAGAACCATATTACCGTAATGACAGTCGATTATATAGTCAAAAAAACTATATCTATTTGAAATTAGTCAATCTCAAAAACTTAACCAAACAGATTATTAATAACAAAAGAAGATTCGAACTAAAGCTTGAGGAAAACCTTTGTAAAAGTATAGTCTGGTTCTCGGCGTGACGATTACAGTCGAATTCAGTTTCTGCCTTCTGTACAATTTACGTACAGTCGGGAAAACAATTCAGTAGGACCGATAAGAACACCTCGTCAGGCCTTCGATACGTTTTCGATCGGTTTCGAGACGCGAAATAACTGCGCCGACGATTGCGAATGCAAAGCCGGCACTAACATCAATGCGCATCCCTGTATGTGACTCTCGCATACACTAACATAACGACTTGATAGCGAAATGGAAAGGGGGGGAATGAGAGAGAGTGAGTGAGAGAGAGAGAGAGGGAGAGAGAGAAAGGGAGATTACGAGGTGGCGGGAGGAACGGAAGGGAGTGAATAGAGAGGGGGCGAACGAGAGGGGGCGCGTGGCATTGACCGAGTCGCGCCGGCCGCGGGGGCGACGACTGCGCGAGCTCGCCACGCGAAGACGGAGCCCGGAGAACGCCGACGACGACAACGGATTCTCCCTCCCTCCTCCCCCCCTCTCTCTCTCTCTCTCGTTCGCTCGCTCGCCCGCTCGCTCTCCCTCCTTCTCCGGCAATGCAAATGGCACGCCGACGATTTTCTACTTCGCCAAGTGCCACTGCGCCTCGTTGGATGCTATACGCTCTCGATGCCGTCGCCCAGTTAGTACAGAGCTGTACACGGTTATTACGGTATAATAATACGAATGCTCCCCGCGCCGTGTCGACGGGCGGGGGGAGGGGGTAAGCGAGGACGGGAGTGTCGAGGGGAACGTGGACGCGACGGGGGGGGGGGACGCCCGATCGCGCGCAGGGATTGAAGAATTTCATTTCGTTCAATTGACGAAGTACTACTCGCAGCTAGGGAGGAGGGGGGGCAGTGGAGAATAATGCACTCGCAGTCCGATGAACGGACCCCGATTGACAGTTTTTTAATTGGATCTAATGCGACGCACGGGGCTGTGACGGCAAAGAGAGAAGGGGGGGGGTGTTGGAGAAGACACGGAAAGCGATGGTACCGCGCGCCTTATTTAGATTAGCTCCATTCGTTTGCGATGTACCGCGGCTGTCGAGGGATCGAGAAGAAGTTCGACGCGAATGCCGATCGATCGTCATGGTACTATTATCGATGTTCTCATATTGCGCCCGTTTTACAATAATTATATGTGGGGGAAATGTAATGCCCGATTAGAATTGCTTCGTTGGTATTTCAACAAGGTTGCATTACCCAAATGCGCCGAAGGAAACTTCCCTGAAATCTCCCTGAAATCTATGAGCGATTCGCAAGTAATCGAGTCGACACTACATTCTCTGTCGGCAGCCATCTATCGGCGATGCACCAAAGTATTATTATAGTTTTTAGTCTGTAATACAACGCGTAAGTGATCGTTAATGAGTAGGAAATCTAATTTACAACGTATACGCTTGAAATTAATATCCATGCATACGTGATGATTCATAGTTATTTCCCATGATGTTTCTGTACATATTATACGTCATTTTTACGCGTGTTTTACATAATAAATAATACTGCAACACGTAAACCTGCTTTAAATTAGAAAAAAATTAACGATTTCTATTTACAAAATTTATGATTAATTATTCAAAGGCATTCAAATGATATTGGAAACTACTAGGACACAAATATTATATGCATATCGAAATAAATTCTTAATTTACAGATTCTCACTCGAGCCTTAACGATGTTTCACATTACTCGTATTTGCATTTATAAATTTTATGTTTTATTTATATTTATGCGTGTTTATAATTCCTATATGAAAATTCTTGTAATTTTTATATTCTATTTTTATGTTCTGTGTACAATTCAATCAATTAATTTTTAGCTTTAGAAGGATCTTTCTGCTTTTTTACATTATTAATTAATTAATTAATTACGATTTTAGCACTTAATTCCATCGATATAATGTTGCATGAAAGTCTGATAAAAATTTATGGTTGATCATAGTGTTTTGGTTGAATTATTGAAATTGAACGGTAAGCCTTAGAATACTACAAATTATAAAAAACAGAAAAAGAACAAGAGTCCTCTAGATGAGGGCTAGTGTTTGTAGAAAATCAATTCAACTATATCTATAATTGCTAGTTGCAACGTTTCGATATCTTGGTCTTATCCTCTGCAGACCGAATGATGATAAGTATATATAAATATAATTTACTGCTTCTATTCGAGTGTCTCTTGGTCAACATCGCATTAGAAACCATAGAGAAAAAAACATTTCCACGTCTAATTTCTTATCTAAATCCAGTTCGAATATAGTACGCCATATCTGAGCCGAATAACCGACAGTTCCATTAAAAAAAAAAACAAGAAAAAAGCTCCAGGGAATATATATATATATGACGCCCGAACACGCCCGCGAGACCCTCCCACATCAGTTCCCTCCTCAATTAATGCGAGTCACATCACAAAAGCGCCCGGCTCTGCGCAAGTGCGCGAATCTGAAATACGAGTACAGTGCGATAAGCTCGCGTTTACGCACAGCCAGCAACGAACATCAGTTCGTCCTCACACACGGGCGCGCGCGCGCGCGCACGCACAATATTTACTTATATTATAATATCAGCGCGTGTCGCATTAGACAGTAGAGACACATCAGACCTTCATAACGATCGATCAAAATGTCGAAATGCAAAAGTTCGTACCAACGCCACATTTACATTAATTCTCGCAGACGAGCAGGTGGCTTTCTCTCTCGCTCGGGAGGCGGCGCTCATTCGCTGCGGATGACGCAACCGAAAATGTAAAACCAATGAATTTACGAGTTATGTATGTATATATATATATGTCGTATATACACGGCGATGGGAGCATCGTCTCGCGCGCTGGGCCTACAGCTATAGAGCAACTTTCTTCTCTCGACGGTCGATATGATTGACGATCGCGCGCGCGCGCCCGGCTCTCCCGGCCCCGCTGCATGCGCGCGTTATAGGTACATGTATATTGAGAGCAAGGAGAATAGAAATAACTGATGCCTGCAGGGCTACCGCCGATACAGAGGCACGCCGAGTTAAATTAATATTGATGGCGGTGCGGGCGCGCGTATCGGGCTACGAGAGGGAAGGGGGAGGAGGATGAAGATGAAGCCGAAGAAGACGACGAAGAAGAAGAAGAACAACAACAATAAGAAGGTCTTACTAAATAGCGTGCATTGTTGTGCTATGCTGCCGGCCTCTTCAAATGATTCGTATTTGTCTCTTGAGTTTAATGTTTCTATCCTATAACGAAAGAAATTTATCCCGATACCGATAACGCTTTTTTTCTTCATTCGCGATCAACAAGTTCATAGTACTAAAGGATCAAATTGTATTTTTGCCAGAACAATTGCGTATAAATGCAGCTAAATTGTATTATTTTGATGATAACAGTTTATTGTATCTTGTTCAGCAAAACTTCAAGAATGGACATTTCAAGAGTGATGCATATAAATAAGATTGTCCATAATCGCATGAAAATAATCCCCCGACAGAGAAATGAAAGTGAAATAAACAGGTTTTTCCACATTCTGCTGAACATCTCTACATGCGGTCGAGTGTCAAATGCAAAAATCCTGACCAGAAAACTGGTTAACATTATCGGAAATAAATCCCCGTGTACAATGAATTAGCGATATTTGAAATACGAATACTGCAACCGTTATGATTTGGATAAATACAAGTCTTTGAAATGAATGATTACGCATATAAGCAAATCATGCCACAAATATTAGATACTCTCATATGATTAACAAGAGTTGACTTTAAAATTTTGTCCGGCAGGAGACCATATAGTCAGTAATTTTTATGGTAAACAGAATAAAAGTACTTAAACTTTCGATGAAAGTCAATTCGAATTTGAATAATTATTATTTAATAAATTTAATAATATGTGTATATGTTTTTTCACGAGAAAATAGGCAAAATTTTGCTAATAAAATAACTTCTATTCATTCTTATACTGTGTATAAATGGTATTGGTTAATAAAATTATGTCAATTATTCAACGTTATCAAACTCTTATGTTACAATTACTCAAATCTCTCTTTGGCCTTCTTTCCAAATCTTCGAGAAAATATCTTTGATAATATAACATACGATTTCGTACTGTTAAACTATTTCATGGATGTAGTAAGAATACAGTTTATAAATTATTAAGTTTATAGTAAGACTAAAGTGAACTACTACTTAGTTCAATGAAAAATCAGCTTATTATCAGTATACGAAATACATGTTATGTTAACAATCAAGTTGAAGCTTCACCGCGAAATTTTATAAAAATCCAATTAATTAATTATATTAAAAAAAGGTCTACGATAGCGCAGACAGATACATAGTAAGAACATTCACACATTTGAACATCAGAATTATGGACAAAATATTGTGAAGAAATAAGTAATTCATTTTTTTTATCGAAATCAAAAGTTAATTCCCTCAAAATGAGCATCAAGGACATACAATTAAACTTCTACCGTGCTTTTCAGTTCGTTCCACGAACTGACAAACTATATTTCATAATTAAAGTTAGAGGAATTTTCCGGTAAGTGCCAACTATGTGTCATTTTCTCATCTACTTTCTTCTTCGTATTCCAAACTACTAGACAAATTACAGTAAGGGAAGAGAACAGTTTACTTTGAACCTATTCTGTTTATATATAGATATAGCTTCGTATACATAAAGACAAATAATGTTCATAAGTATAAGGATAATGTTTACTTGTGCTCATAACAGACGAGCTAACCTTTATTATTTGCACTAACCTTCTATGCATAATTCAACAATTTATCTTGAACTGACGTCTATATAATACAACTCTGAATCTACCTTTATCCTAACAATATTTCATTGTGCTACGTTCAATAGGGTGGAATGGGGGGGGGGAGCTTCTTCCTCCATAGAGAAAGTATATGTACAAATAAGAAATATGAAATTGATGTGGTAATGAACGTTACAATAACAACCGTTAAAATTTAATTTAATAAAAATTTTTTATAGACATACCTATATAAAATAATTTTTTACTTTCTTAAGCGCTTTCTTAATCTACAGTCTCTTAACAAAATCTATGAACAGATGAAAAATATTTTTTTTTCATTATGTTTATGTTGTATGTGTGTGTGCGCGCGCGCGCGCGCATGGATAATTGAAAAAACTTGTTATATATCATCATATAGTATGTTTCATCTGTGTCTCAACAAGACCATGTAGCGACTTTTATTAGAATACTTTCGCACCATCCACAAAGGAAAAAAGAGCGAAAAGGAAAGAAAAAAAATTTGCTCGCACAAAAAGTAATGAGAACGCTGCAATCGGAATTCAGCTACCGCGCGCCAGACGGCCGGAAACGAAGACGTAACAAGGGAGCGAGAGAGGAGGAGGTACGTGTGAGTGCGCTCATGTGTGAGGCAAACGGCGTGCACAAGGTGACAATGGTCGGGTATGGGTGTTGGTTGCAGCCGCGCAAGCAAATTGGAGAGGGTGGGGGGGGGGGATTGGTAACGTGGCTCTTTAACAGGTGAGCGTCAACGGAAGGAATCCTTATCGCGGCTCCTGCTATCTCTCTCTCTCATTCCCTCATGCCCTCTCTTGCTCTCTCTCTCTCTCTCTCTCTCTCTCTCTCTTTTGCGCTTATCGAGCGACGGCCCCGCCGAGTAGTCGTGGCACACACGGAGTATCCGGAGAACTTGATGTAACTCCTTCTCTTATATAAAATATAAGGCGTCGTATCAACCAGCGAGTATATATAAAAGATATATATATAAAATATTCTACATATTATAGAGTATATACAAAACAGACCGTGCGTTTCCCACAGGCAATGCGAGGTTGCTCGATTGCAAGGCATTAAAAAATAGGCAGGCAAGGGGGAAGAGAAAAAATTATTTTTACGATACCCACACTATGATATTCTATACCTCTCTCTCTCTCCTCTCTCTCTCTTTCTCTCTCTCTCTCTCTTTCTCTCTCTCTCCCTCTCTCTCTCTCTCTCTCTCTCTCTCTCTCTCTCTCTATATATATATATATATATATATATATATATATATATATATATATATATATATAAGCACTGCAAGCGCTCGCGGTGCATCAGTAGCATCGACCACAATGTTGCGCGGTTCTCGGCATCATTGGCTGCAAAAAGCTGCCGCGCTTCACTGGGAGCGTCGCCCTGAGCATGCGGCGATATATAACGGCTCGCGACGCGCTTTTTCACTCGTATCTACAAGACTTGCCGTTGCTACGGCGCAGCTTTTTCGCTTATTTCAAAAGCTGCTTTACCAGAACCGTTGCTTGAGCGTTTCTATCATATAAACAGGTTATGGACGAGTACAACGTAGGGCTCGTCAATTTAAGGGGATTTTCTCATCTCCGAGACGATTATTTACAACAGATTACATTATCTTGTACGCGAATTTTAGATATCTCTTTTGGTAAACACGAAGATCAGTCGTAGAAGTTCACAAGATTCATCTTTTACACGCAGCGATGTCACAAAATTACTTACAGGTTATTTATAAGATAATTGTATATGAAATACATTATCTAATAGTATTTAATAATTATTAAAAGAGATATTAACTCCTTTTTTTCACGCAGTCGAGAGAAATTTGAAGACATTGGTGTAATAAGTTTGTTTATGATTATATTAATGTCTATATATAAATAATGTTTATAGTGATGATGGCCATGCTTGTTAAACCATATTTAACATTCCGCGTCCGTTGTATTCAGTAAGGCCTACCATTCTATCCTGAACGTAATCGAGATTCACATTGCCATAGCTTTTGGAAATTATGCAATTTCGAATAGTTCTTTTATTGAACGTCTTTTTTAGTCTGTTTTTTCTGATTGCCGCGCATACGACGGTCAGTTAGCTTGACTTATTTTACCACAATCATATTGTACGGATACACACCAAGATCCATGCAAGTGTAAAATTCGCCATCGCAGTCATCGCCGACAGACGGTATTCTCGAGGACGCCGTGGAGTCGGCACATTATTTTTGATGGTGGGACAACAACTAATTTTGACAATCTACAAACTTGCGTCAATTGAATCTTGTTGATGAAGAAATGGATACATGTATACAGTGTATTTGTACAATCAGATTAACCAATATAAAGCGACCAAATTTTAACATCGCGGTTGGTAGATCTGGAGGTGAATGAAGGATGTAATTTATGAACATATTATATTGACAAATATGATTGATGTAGAGATTTGTTAAATTTGGGTATTCAGTCGACACGTCTTTTGTATAGAATTCCGTAATTTGATGATACACCTACAGAAATTTTAACCAGGTAGTAGTAATATCGCGTAATAATATTTTTAACAATAATCTGTTTCTGGTTCTTATTTTAGACGCAAGTTTGGAACTGCCGCTAGTTCTGCTTTAGAAATAGAACAGGTCTTAAAAATATTTATCTGGATACTTATAGCGCATGTTTCTTTGCGCACTTGTACTACTATTGTTCATATAATATACCGTTCAAAAGAATCGTTTCGACACTTAATCAGTTAAATAAAATATTAAAATTAATTTAAAGGGTTGTGCGTCTATGTGGTAATTTTAAATCGAATTCTAATCCGAAGCTAACCGTCCAGTTAGCGCTGGTAGAAGTTCTATAGCACGATCAATCAAACGGGTCTTTAAAGAGCCTTGAGTAATATACAGTCGAGAGAAAATCGAGCGAAACTATAAAATAAACATAAAGCTTTGCAGGTTTAAAATCGGGACCACTTCTCAATTAACAGCGATAAATCTTGGGAATCTATCGCTTTGACGTTACGTTCTCGGTTTTTTTTTTTCATCGGATTTAATACCAAACTGGGTTAGACTTTCATTACGGTTTTCCATCATTGGTGGGGGATATAATTAAGAGAACTTGGAATTGCTTTATGAAATGTCAGTTTGTTGAATTAAAAATGTACTTATATTTATAAAAATTTAAACATATAATCAGTTGTTCCATTAATGCCTAAAATTTAATAATTCACAAGTAACGAGGGTAACTAATCAGTTCCAGAATTTTATTTAAACTTTAAAGTGTCTGGTACCACTGGTCTTCAAAGTATAGAAGTAAACAATAAATCTATGTCAACGAACACTTGCCAGTTACGCCAGAGTGCTTGTGAGATACGCTGATTATCGTATTAATACAGAAAAATCATCAATTTCTAAAAGGTTCTCCTTGCCAACGCCATCAAAAAGAAAAAAGAAGCAATAAGCAAAAACACCCGGGTTTGGCTTTTGGTACACGCACGCACGCACAAACGTGCGCAGATACAGACATATAAAACTCGTGGTTATGTCGTACGCGTGTGCGACCTCTGTATATTTTCACGCACCTAACCTCGACCTCGTTGCGACAGATTTTTACCCAGGTGTATTGAGCAGCAGCGGCAGCGCAGACTTACGTATAGTTATAATATACATACATACATACATACATATACACACATAGGCCATGTGTGCACATGCATTCGCAAGTCAAATAAATTGCATTCATATACGGCGCCGAACGCGCGTGAAGGGTAAACGAAAAGACCCGACGATGTGAGACGGACAACTCTCTCTCTCTCTCTCTCTCTCTCTCTATGTATGTATGTGTTTTTTTGCCTTTTTTTCCTCTTCTTCTGTAACTTTTTTTCTCGTTCTTCGGGCCTATATATCGCGCTCGCCAGCATTTCGAAGGCCGGGAATATATATATATATGAATGGTTTTTCTCTCTCTTGCGCCGTGTGCGTCGCGCCGCACCGGTCGCCAGTTATATAGATAAAGCGGGCCGTGAGGTATTTTATCATATATCGACTGCAGGAGAAGAGATGCACGGATACGAAGTAGTTTTTTTCTTCGTTGATCTAATACTGTACATTCGCTGGAAGATAGTAGTGGCCCGTAAATACGTTTTATTACAATATTTACATTGTATAATACATTGTTAATCATATAAAATATACATAACATTTTATATAAATAAATTAACGCTTAGCAAACCAATTAGATTCTGAAAGTGATTCTTGATTGCAGCATCCATATATAGAGATTTTTGTATTCAAATAGGATATGATTTAAAATCAAGATTGTAATGCCGAAGTGCAACATTGTTTATAGATATTTTACTTATGATATGTTGGCAGATTATTTGAGTGGATTGCACATTTAGCAAGACCAGTTTTTCACATGAATGGTGTGAAGTTTTTTTAATGTCAACCTTTATTCCATTTCTTATTGACTTTAATTTTTGATTAGCTTCTTTAGGTCTCCTAGTTTTTGGTTACCAAATAAATTTTAATTGAAAGCAATGAGTTCGGATTACAAGAAAATTCCTTTAGTAAGTGGATTGTATTCCACTATCAATAGACATTATAGCCCCTTAGTCGATAGTAACTCCAATTTGTACATCCTAGTGACGGAACTTGAATCACGGATAAAAGGTGTCATTAAATAATTGCGGGTAGCTCAAAGCCTCATCTTTCGCTTCTGCACTTATGAGCCAGCATCGAAAATTCTTTCATCAAAAACATATAGAAACTCTAAATTATTGTGGAAAGATTGTGGAGCGCTCTGAGTATACTTAAGGAGTACAAGCGAAGATCGATTAACGATTTTATCTATTTTACATTTGATCAGACCAAGGAAAATTAAATGCAATCTACGTAGAAAATAGTACAGAGTTCAATAAAAGGTCGGTATCGATTTCATAACAAAATAATTGCAATCAACTTTGCAAATACTATCATATCTACATTACTTAATAATACATCGACTTCTGCCCAATTATGATTGTCAATTTACACTTTACTACGCTTGTCTTCGTTTATATATAATAATGTATTCCAAACTAAGCGATTCATCTTTAAAAATCGAATTAGTCGGGGAAAGAATTGTGCCGATTGCTGCGGTTACTGGATAGATACAGAATTGTTATTTGTAGCGCATACCCGCGATACTACGTTCTAGCACAATTAAACCGTGTGGCTGAACTAAAACCGAAGGTTATGAACGAGTTTGTACCGAGTAACAAAAAAAAACTCAAGGACGTACACGAGAGATACCGCTCGTCAGTGCAGCTTATCGTTTATATGTAAGAAATAAAATAGAACGAAAAAACGGATTGTTTTTCATATTATATATGGAAGGTTTTTCTTATATATTTTTTTGCCTTCGCAAAGAGAAACTGATACGTACCTTTCGTGGCTATAATTCAATGAAAAGAGAGAAAAATAACTTTGATACTTACCATCTAATACTTCGTCTAATTATGTTGCTCACGACCTTCTGGGACTTTCGGGTGTTGGGACCACCGGAGCCGTTGGTCCCGCTGCTCTGCCTCCTCTTCCGGCCCCTGGTTCTCCTTCGGCACCAGTCGTCCTCAATGTCCTCGTCCTCTTCGCTTTCCACCTCATAATCCTCCTCCTCCTCCTCCTCCGTTTCCTCGGCCTCTTTTTCCTCCTCTTCCTCCTCCTCTTCCTCATCGTCCTCGAGCCGTTCGGCCGGCGGCGGTGGCAGATCGTCGTCGGCCTTGCCGCCGGTCGTATTCTCGACCCAGCGCGCTACTCGGTCGGAGACCTTCGCCTCGTCGGTCGGCAAAGCAGGCCTCTCCGTGGCCAGCAACTCCTCCTCGCGCAATAGCTCGCTCGCAGCGGTCGGCGGACCTACGATCCCGACCTCCGACTCGCTGCCAGCCTTCGTCGTCTTCTTCTTCGTCTCCTCCTCGTCTTCCTCCTGCGGAGCGGGAGATTTCGATTTCTCGATGCTGGCATCTTCCTCGTCGACCTTCGCCGGGGCGTCCTCGGTCGAAGGCCGTTGCTGATTCGCCGATGTCGCCTGCTCGTCGGAAATGACTTTGGCGTTGCCGTTATTATCCGCGGGCTTGCCTTCGCTTTCCGTCGTTACCGGCTCCGAAGGTAACAATTCGTTCTCGAGTTTCTCCTCGACGTCCCGGCTCTTCTCGGTCGCCTCCTCGGTTTTGCCATCGACCATCGACGTTCCCTCGTCCGTTACAGTAGTTGCCGCCCCCTCTTGAGTCCTTTCCCCATTTTCCTCTGGAGCCTCTGCTTTTTTATCGATTTTCTCGGCGTTTGGCTTCGCCCCATCCTTCTCCAGCGCCTTCGTCTCCTGACTCTCGTCGCCGTCCTCGAACACGAGATTGATCGACTGACTGCCCTCGAGGTCGTCGTCCTCGTGGGTCTCCTTCACAGCCTCGATCGACTTCGCGTCCTTCGCGCTCTCGACGACTTCGTCGTCGTCCTTCTTCTTCTCAACCTCCGTCTCTTCCTCCTCCTCCTCCTCCTCCTCCTCCACGATCGCTGCGACGTCGGTTTCCTTCGGCTCGACGACCTTCCGATCCTCCGGCTCGTCCTTGGCCAAGTTCGTACTCGTCGTCGTGGTCGTCGTCGTCGTCGTCGCCGGGGTCTCCTGGGGCTTGACGGCCTCGACCGAGCCGGGCTCGCTCTGATCCTCCGCCATTGCTCGCTCGCTCGCTCGCGGGTGTTGCGCCTATTATTATATTATCTTCACAGGCCTTCGCGGCTCTCGATCGCGGCCTCTCGAGCCGATGCCGTTGACGCGGGCTGATACATCTCGTCGCGCCGCTGATGCCGCTACAGGGACCTTGGCGGCGCTCTCTATTTTTGCCTCGCGGCGCACGCTCCCGTGGAAAGAAAGGGGGACGACGCCGCGCGGAGCGATCGCGTCCTTGGCGGGGGTCAAAATGTCAAACGGGCAATTCCGCTTCCCTCGTATGCGTGTGCACAGAAGCGCGCACGTAAAGACTGTTTGCGAGAGTTGCTGCGAATTAATCAGCTTTGATTCTTGAAATTCTTATCCGATTCAGAGATTCTAGGTCGAATCTGAAACATGTGCGAAACAAGAAATATTAGTATATATTTATATTATAGAATTCTCTATAAAGAGGACGATGTTTTTTTGTAACTAACAAATCAGATAAATACTTTTTAATGCTTGCATATTTAAATACAAGATCGAGCCCAGATGAAAATGAGGTTTCAGCTCAGACCTGGTGTATAATTTGCGATTGATTTTACTATTCTCTCCATTTAACTATTTTAATCAGAAAAGTGTTATTTCTATTTTTTTTATGCGCATTAAAATTTATTAAAGTCACCGTCACAATAAAGTCGTTCAAGAACACAATAATGCCTCAAAAGAAGTTTCACTCGAGCGCAAAGAACAGAAACTGAACAATTTTTTATATAGAAGTTACACATTTATTCGAATTAAATTCGTCTCCGATAAGAATTTAAAGTTGAAAAATATACCAAGGTGACCGAAAATTATTCTAATTTATTGAATTTATGACAAATGTTAATATATGAACCTGAAATGACATTCGTTGATATGTTATCAATATAGTCATAGTCGAAAGCTCTCGATCAAATAATATCAGCACTGGTAGATATTCAACGTGGAATTTACTTGTTTTATTAATACTTTATCTCATATATTCAAATGTGCATGCGACAATGGTGAAAAAGTAGAAAAAGAACGCGACGCCTCATAAACATTATAATCCTATAAATAAGATCAAAATATTTTCGAAAAAAAAGTCTATCATGGTCAAACACAGCCGGCGCACATTTATTATACACTATATAATATAATCGAAAATATAATTTATGACCCTGTTATAAGATTTGATCACGTGCGATACACGCGCCCGTACTCATCCCGTATACTATACAAATATATATATATATATATATATATATATATATATATATATATACATACATACACACATGCATACACCGATCTATATTTGTTGATAAATAAAACGAGCTATCATATTTGCAGAGACCTTCATTACCCACCGCACGGCTTTGCCGTTCTCGACCTCAACGGATAAAATGCACATATGACGTTGAGCCGCCGCGGTCGATGAACCGTCCATTATCCGTGCGTGTGTGCGCGCGCAGTCATTAGCGGAGTTATATATATATATATATTCGCACACCCACGAGGTTTCTGCACCCGCTTGAACTCTGCAGAGGTGCCTCGGGTCAGGTTAGGCTGGCAGTTGATTTTTATTGCAGCATTGCACAGATTGCACCGCGCGCACCGGCTGATAATAATATACGCGATGCCAGTGAGCGATATCGCTTTTGTTTTCATTTTTTTTATTTTTATTGTCGCGTATATATTATTATATTGTTTTAGTAATGTAGAAAAAGAAAATGTTAAACGTGCGCGTTTATAATGCGGTTTTACATTTATATACATTGTAAAAGCGATTGATTATCCATCAGAATGCTACTACATGTTAACAATGTTTAATAATAATGATGATCATGATGCTGATGATAATGATAAAAATAACAATGACAATAACAAAAACAACAACAGCAACAGCAACAACAACAACAACAACAACAACAACAACAACAAAAACAACAGTAATAATGAATCACAATAATAATTCAAAACAGCTTTTTTCGACCCTTTTCGACGTATATTAAACGATGTTCCCAGGCCCTGTCAGGCTTACGTAACAAAATTCAATTAAACTAAAATAATAACAATATATCTAGATCAAAAAGGAGCCTCACGCCGATGTCCAGCGGTCCCTTACCCCTTTCCCGTCCCAAAAAAATCTATCCATAATCTCCTATACATCTCCAGTACCAGAGCCCATGCCCTATAAGCTCGACCTATTATCCTTATTTCGCGGGATTGCAAAAATATCAACTCTCTGCGCAGCCTTCGCACTCCTTATATATTCTTGCTAAAGCGCCCGCGAGCTCATGTTTGCGTGCGTACATGTATGTACGTGAACACATGCAGACATACGTGCTTGCATACACACGTGCATACATACACACGTGCATACATACAGATGCATACTGCAAAGAAAAGAAAACGGGAGAGTGAGAGAGAAAGCGAGAACGGCATAGAGGCTAGTGACCTCTAGAAAAATGCTGATATATATATATATATAGTGCTCGATTCGAGTTATACAAAAGTGGAAGGAGAGAGGAGAAAAATATAAAATAATATTATGCGGAATGTGGCTCAGCGGAAAATGTTTTCTTTGCGGGTATCGGCAATTATTTATAAATATATATACATGCATTGGACTTACACTTTTTAATTTTGCGTTTTTGTTTTTGCTGACGTATATTATTATTCGTGTGAAATTCATTTGTTGCTTCTATTTGTTATATCTATCTATCTATCATCTATATATATATATATATATACACGGCGGCGTCTGTGCGCATGAGCAGGTTGTCAAGGGAAAATAAGAAATGAAAAGAAAAAAAACACTGTAATTATATACGAAAATGTTGTCGTACAAAAACAGGCTTCGTTTTTCGCTGTACAAAGACGCACTTGCACGACAAATTCAACGATGATTTCGAAGGCGAAGTAAGGAATGCGCGGAGCTAGTGAATTATTATTTTTTTCCTTCGGAGCTACTCCTTGCGCACTTTCCGGACGCGACGAATGTATATATATATATATTAATTTAGGTTACGGATTTAATTGCAAATATTTTAACAGGTATGCTGAGTGGCGCAATCGCCATATGTTAAGGAGGCATTTTGACGTTTCTCAAGCAAGAATACTAGCAACCAGCGTTAGACATAAAATTTATCTATATACTCGCATCATACCGACGCATTTTTAACCCTTTCAGTCATTGACTTCTATTGTTATCCGATTTACTAGGTCGACCGTGTGAGCTTTTTATGCTTTTCGTAATGACTTTCGGATGAAAATTCTTCAATTCGATGACCAAGATCAGTGCTGTTTTTTTAAGGCGCCGAGGCCCCAAGCCCGTGTTGCTTGGGGCCCGCGTAAGAAATTTATTTAAACTAAAACAACAATGTATTACACGGTAAAAATCTAATTTTTACGAATACCCACGATATCTGGTTCTATGTTCATTCTATATAGTATTATAATACTTATTATTTTTTATCAGCTATTTTAAATAACTTGTTTTTTCTTTTCTTTTAGAAATAAAATTAAAATACTTAATTTTAATTTTATTTTTAATATGTTAATTTTACATTAATATTTTAATTTATGAACAAAACTAGTTGTTTTATTAAATGGCTATTTATTTACAATCAAGTAGAAGAATAATAAATATTCCGCCGCTCTAAAAGTTTTTATGAAAACAAATCTTTATTTTGTTTAATAAATATATTTCAAAACTGTAAATAGTATCCTTAACGGTCGTTGTTGAACTACGCAATTCTAATTTTCCGAAGAAAAATTTTTTTTGGTAAGTAGTACTATAGTTTTTTTGATCTTCACTATAAACTTGAAGAGATTCTGGATACTAATTCAGGGAAAACTTAAAATTGATTTTAAAGCGATTTGAAACTTACACGAATTGGCCAAAACATTTTGTTTATATAGAGATTTTCAAGGTACTCATAATATGAATGCAACATGAAAAATTCAAACTTTACATTGGCGAATCCAGTAAAGTGTGACGAAAATACCAAATTCTTATTATTTCGGCGAATAATCAGAATTGAAGATCTTGCAAATCCCAATGTAGTCAATGTTGAAAAAAAACCAAATGGTAAAATGACGCAAATGGTAAAATTGTCAATCAGCAAGCCTTTAAGTGGCTATAAGTAGGTATAAGTGATGGCTAAGTGTGATGTCCTATAAATATGTTTATAATGAATATCAAACATTCATTGAATGGAAAAAGTTTCGTAAATTTTATGAAAATTTATATTTCGTTAGTGCATCAATTGATGAAATTTTGTCGAGGCAGAAATTTCATGAATTCATCAATCGATGAATTCATTCAACTTGAATCTAAAATTCTGTCTATATAAGCGGTTGTCAAAATTGATTTCTTACCGATGGAGCAGAAAAATAAACAGTTTTAGAACAGAAATATATATAAAATTATTCCACTTTGCGGTTAATCAAATACTTCATTTACAATAATTCTACAGTCCTTCAAAGTTCTGTGATAAATTGTCTAAAGGCATGTAAATGAAAGTTTTAAAAATTTGATAACCACAAACGATAAATCAAAATTTTATTTGAAAATGTTTTCATTTCTCTACAATGTCATAGCTCTGAGCTATTGATTTTTCAAGAAAGTAAAATAGTTGTACATACAGGTCACGACTAACTATAAACTGCTATAGTTTAATTTACATGCAATGTTTTTGTAAAGCAGTAAACGTTTTACTCAATCGGTATAAAGAAGCAATTGCTTTGAGCTTCCTGTATAAACAACACTTTCAAACATTCTATACTGCTCATCATTTGAAAAATATATTCAATAAGTTTCGTTTCTTAATTGTCTTTATACTCACACGCTTAATTTATGTATTTTGAGGTTAAAATCGACAACATTGCAGAAAACGGAAATATTCTTAAAACTTGGGAAAAGTGAAGCATAGACGTATACGAGTTTAATATAAATTATTAAGTAAATTTCCCTGTCTGATGGAATTAGAATGTACATCACAAAAAAACACGAATAGATATTATTACATATAAGCTAGTAGATCACTATATCCATATTGGGGATATCTTACCAACATTTTACATCTATGATGTTGAATTCTTATTTAAAAGAAAATTTATGTCGAAACTAAAAAATCGTTAAATAATCATCACATTACTAATTACAATGAAAACACCTGAATCTATAGAGTTACAGACGTTTTTATCATGTTCCGATAGTACACGTAATATAGACGCACATACTTTATAATAACACAAATGAAAGCTCATAATTTAGGTTTATCTATACACAATTATGAATAAACGCCAGGAGAGGAAAGACAGAATATCTCGCAAAGCATCGACAGGAGACAGGGAAAGACGAAGTATCTGAATTTGACGAATAAGAATTTTTTTGGCTCATTATAATATAATTTAAAACCCCGTTATCAGACTCCGACTCTCTCTCTCTCTCTCTCTCTCTCTCTCTCTCTCTCTCTCTCGACCTCCAACTTGTATAAAAAAGATAATATATATATACAGTATTTCGTGTGATGTTTTCCTCAGTCGAACACGCATATATACATACATATAGAGGCCTTTTAATTTTTGTTACAACACCCAAACCACGTATATATATTTTAAGTACTTTCGCTCATATAACACTATAATAATACACTTGCACAATCCTAGAGCATAAAGATCTATACTATATAGTAAAAGCAAAAGTGCGCCGCTCTCTTCATATATATATATATATATATATATATATATATATATATATATATATATATATATATATATATAGATTCGCCATTCACTACTTTACACATATACACACACGGTCTCTCTCTCTCTCTCTCTCTCTTATTCGCATGTACGGGCACGAATCCATACCTGAAAATCACTCCGTTTCTCTACTCTTGTCAGCAGCCAAGCTCCATTATCAGCATCAGCAGCGTCAGACGCAGACTCGACGACTCTCTATTAGCTCGCGTAATACAACAGCTTCACTCATTACATCCAATATGTGGATATATTTATAATAAAGTCGAAGTTGGCGGATTTTTTCGTATCGACCAATCGTAGTTCGTGGCTGGCGCGGAGCACATCGGCCCTCCACGCTGTTGCAGCGAACCTTACGCACGCATAAAACGCGCACACCTACGCGAACTCACACGCGCACAGAGGGCCGTATGGGGGGATGGGAGCTGTGATGTCTTATTCGCCGGCTGATTATGGCATCCGCATCATTATTATCCGCAGCATCGGCGCGAGACTTTACGTGTGTGTGATTGACTCGCGTGTTCTTTTTTGTTATTTTTTTGTTTTTTTTTTTTGTTTTTTTTTGTTTTAATCAGTTATTCAGACACTCTCCCCCGGTTGA
The DNA here is from genome assembly GCA_018907035.1 of Sycobia sp. Sy_11. NCBI lineage: Eukaryota > Metazoa > Arthropoda > Insecta > Hymenoptera > Epichrysomallidae > Sycobia > Sycobia sp. Sy_11. The sequence goes on along the minus strand of JACCIC010000148.1, from coordinate 677,467 downwards.
TTTTTCGACACTACTGGCACGCACGGTATTCGTGTAACACTCATAGCGCTAAATTATTTATCTAGAATTTATGACTTTATCAAATTTACAATGTATAATTTTATTGAAATTATCCTCACTGCAGGGCATCGGCGACACGTCTCCAAATCTCTCTTGGCACGGAGCGCAGAGCGCGTGTGCTAGGCTAGCACTACTGTTACGCACGCGTGTACCGACACCACTATACTGTATTATTGGCCCGACGGTGTGTGCTTAAGCACACAAACACAGCGCACGCGAGCGATATCACCGGTAGCGCATGTGTATGTAATTCCAGGCACACTTACCTATGCATACCATCAAAATCGTGTATACATATATCATATATGTATATCGCTGAGAGTAGAGCACTCGGGCGACGATGTCCCTCTCTCTCTCTCTCTCTCTCTCTCTCTTTCCTCTCCCTCTTTCTCACTCAATCGGTTCCTCCTCCCACATCATGTGCCACACATAAGCACACATACACGTGCGTAAACGCACACGGTTTATATGCGCACATATGTATAATCGCACTGTGTCAGAATTCAATGCTCCGCGAAACGCGTTCTTCGCGCGGAGGGGGGATCCCCCTCGGGCATCAGCATCAGCTTCAGCTCTCGTCGCGGCGCGCGACGCCGCTAACTCGGAGCAGCGACGAGCATCAGGATAATCCGAGGGCCATATGCGTCCCGGCCCGGGCCGACGGGGCTGGTGCACTGGGTGCACGAGACGGCGGTAACACTCGCAGGCGTACGTGACGTTACGGGGCACTTACCGGATCTCGCGCGAGGATATATGGATGGGAGAACAGTACGAGAACGTCGATTTTATAACCTTCGGGAGAGGCGACTGACATCGCTTCACAGAAGACAGAAGTGCGCGACTATATTATAATATGCAGCGGCGGTAGCAATCTCTCTCTCTCTCTCTCTCTCTCTCTCTCTCTCTCTCTCTCTCTCTCTCTCAGTCTCTCGCTCTCTCCCTCTCGTGCGTGCGCGCGCACTCGTCGCGGTCGTTGTACGGCGCTACCCCCGATTTTCTTATAATAAGCGGTCCGATATACGAATGTTTAAATGTATATAGGCTGATAGAGTTCTTGCGTATATATAGAGTGTATTTATATATGCATGCAGACACACACATACACACAACACAGTGTATATCACGTGTACATATATGATCTGATATGATAAAGTAGGTTTCTTTTGAAGAGCGATACTGGCGCCGCCGCGTGATAGTTGGGAAAAGCCGTATGGATGACTCGACAGATAGAACAGTAAACTACTACATGTTGTTATTTTTATATTATTATTATAAGACAATGATAACAAATTTTCATTATATCTATATAGAACAATTTTGGATAACCGATTGGAACGTACGTTATAAATTTCTTTTTAATTTGACGATTAAGAATAATCTCATTCTTATGTTGCTTATCTTACAACATCTATTAATTTACGTATTATATAGTATTTTAATTTATATTTTCGAAATTAAGGGCGGGTGCTTTTTCAATGCAGACAATTGTTGAATAAAACTAGAATATTTGTCGATTTAGTTTACGTTCTGATCAGGCTTTTAATTTAGAACTAAATAAAAAAGCTCAATATAAGATACTCCGGCAATTTTGTTCCAATAAATAGGTCTGGTAAGAAGATTAAGCAAATACACTCTTTGTTTCAATAAATTCAAACATCGATTGATGAACAATTTCTAGTTTTATTGAATAGTCAGAAAATAATAATTAAGTGACGTGAAAATTTATTTTTTGAATAAAACTTTATAATTTAATCTGTTACGAAATAATTATTTATTATTGGCTTGAAAATATTTAACAAAATATCTTCTATAAAATATTATAAAAAAAGTAAATCACTTTAAAAATATGTTTAATTATTACTTACCAAACTGATAAAAATATATTAAAGTATGTATTGTTCAGATTATAGCACGTTTTTTATTTACAATAATAACAACCACAATTCAGTTTGTCTTTTTCTATACAATTTACAATTTACTACACTGAGTAAGGAGCATTAAAACTTTGAATATCAAGAAGCCAATTTTACTTTAAACCTGAAATCGAAATTCTTAGTATGTACTCCCGCCAACAGAGATAAAAAAAAACAAAACAATCTCGTCAGCCCATTGCTGTTCTTGGTAAACCGTATTGGCGATGTCAACGGACAGTATCTTCTTAATCCTGACTCTGAAAAATATAAACCAAAGGAGGAATGTTTACTCTTATCGCTTTATTTGCGCGAAGTTACAGGATGTACTTAATTTAAAAATATCAAAAATTAATGCTTGCATCGGACAATACGCCAATTTGACGTGCGGCCGTTCTTTGAACTACAGTCTGCAATCTTTTGTACACAAAAGCGACAAGGACACTACTCTAGCATACAGTGCACCGAGCTGTATTATCTTTATGTTTTACAAGTCAGAGACAGAAGGAGAGAGAGAGAGAGAGAGAGAGAGAGAGAGAGAGACCATCGATCGGATTGTACGCATGCGCGTTCCGCCTTATCAGTGGTGTAAAAATTTGATCCTGTCAATATTGTATTTTAATCTCAAATAAAAAAAAATGCAATTCGTATCATAAAAACAATATTGAAACAAAGTTGATGTACACCTGTGTATTTCATACGCACAGCTTTAAAAATACAGCCAAAACATACGTTGGTAAAGCCCCGTCATTTTTCTACTGCACCTAGAATTTCAAAACTATGCCGCCACAAAGCGGGCCATAGAGTATAGCCGACGATTTCGCCTGTTTCGCGCTGGTGTCGCTGCCGTCGCGCCGTGCCGCGCGTGAAACCCTCATAATAATGCATCATTCCGCGGCGCCGCGGTCTCGGCGAAACAGCAGCGGCGGCGGTGGCGGCGGCGACGGCGGCAGCAGCAGCAGCAGCAGCAGCAGCAAGCAGCAGTAGCGTAGCGCAGGCAGCAGCTGCTCGCGCGACGCGCATTCGGCTTAGACGACGCAAACATCAGTTCGCTCGTATCTCCGCGCGCGTCAGCATCGTAATTGTACGATCGTTAATTACGATTGATACAATAGGAACTGTTGTTGGTGCGCATGTAAAACGTCGGTCCCTCGCGTGTGCCAGATATATCTATGTGTATGCGTATAATATAATATAATTTAAAACGCGGCTGCTTCTCATCGTCCGTTCGAAAACAACGAAAGCTAGACAGAGAAAGAGAGTGGGAGAGCGAGAGAGAGAGAGAGAGAGAGAGAGAGAGAGTGAGTGAGAAAGAAGTGCGGCACCGAAAGAGCCGGGGGGGAAAAGTCGACGAGCACTGTACTATGGGCCTGCCGGCCCGGCTTATACCTGTTGCAGCAGCGGCGATGAACCATCGCGCCGCTGCCTCCGCCGACGCTCCGAGCGAGTCGTTGTCGTCGTCGTCGTCGTCGTCGTGGTCCGCGCCGAGGACGCGGGCGGCGCAATAGCAGGCAATAGTAAGGGAGCAACAGACCGAGAGAGAGAGAGAGAGAGAGAGAGAGAGAAGGGAGAAAGTGCACAGGGGAAACGGAGAGAAAGATATATATTTATATAGTGCGTGTATTTGTGTGTACGTGTGTGTAAGAGAGAAGGAGAGAAGAGCCATAAGGGAGCGCAGCGCAGTCGCAGCGACAGCGAAGGAGCGAGCGAGCGCTGGCTGCCGAGCCGTGTGCCGAGGAGAGCATCGCGAGCGGAGGGCCGCCGAGCTGAGTCAGAGGCGAGGAACGCGCGCGTAGACGTCGGCAGGAGAGAGGAAACATGTCCTCCTCCTCCTCCTCCTCCACCTCCTCCTCCTCCTCCTATTCGCCCTCCCCCTCCGCCGCCCCACGGGCCTGATACATCGCGGGATACTCGCGCTCGCGTGCCGCGTTTATATACACGCACGCACGCACTCACCACCTATGCATAAGCGCGTGTGTGAATAAGGCGCAGCGGCAGCAGCGCGCGATCCGATACGCGAGTTCTCGATATTATTCTATATTTATATATATATATACATATATAAATCTATCGAGGTTTTTTTCGTGAAATTGAAAAAAAAAAAAAAAAACCAAATAAAAATAAAGGAACAAACAACGACCAGCGACAAAGATAACGAGAATAGAAAAAGGTACATACGCACCGGCGGGGAGAATGGGCCTCGTCGGCAGCCGCCTCGAGGCCGCGGCCGAGGCCCACCACCAGCAGCAGCAGCAGGAGCACCGCGACGCCGTGTTCAAGAGCTGCCAGCTGCCCTACCTCCACCAGGCGCCGGGGCTGAATTCCTCGATGGGGGCTGGCTCCCATCACACGAGGACGGGCAGCGTCCGGGGCGCGCCGAGGCAGCCGATGCCCGACGCCCAGGAGCTCGAGCGCAGGTTCACCAAAGTACTGGTGAGTGACTTTTTCTTTTTTTTTTTTCTTTGTTTTCCCTTTGCCGTTTGTGTCATTACTCTCCGTACGGCCCGGGTGTTTATTATGACGTACGCGACGAGCCAGGGCCGTACGTCGCGACAGTCGCCTGTGCGCGGTGTAATTTCGCAATCAATCGCAACGGGAGAGTCAGTCCCGCGAGGATGGTGGGTCGAGTTTCGCGCTCGCCCGCGAAACTGAGTTCGTCGGCAATGTTTGACCGCGCGAGCGCGCGGGTGGAGCAGGAAATTGGAATGCGCGCCTCGTGTTGCTCGTGCGAAATATCTAATGTCCCAACGATTGCGGATGGCTCTTGAGATTTGTGATTCGCGACGCGATTGGGGAGTTCGAGGGTCGGCGTTGATGGAATTTAAAAGCGGAATCGGATTTAGAGCGTTGTCAAATCATTCATTCTGAAAGCGTATTTGGAATTGAATTGTTGTTTTTTTTGGAAAACAAATAATATTAAAGCTATATAAACTAATAATTGACATAAATCGCAGCGATCTGTAGTTGGTCAAAATTAAAGATATAATTAAAATGTTTAAAATGTTTTTTAAATATTTGCAGAAATCGCTGAAAAGTTAAGAAATTCGTTCAAATCGTTATATGCATTATAAATCGATTTCGAAGAACGCGCGACCTCATATGAAATTACGTATGAAATCTGCAAATTTATTTTGAAAGAAAAATCTTGAAATAATATTTCGAGTACGTTGACGTGATTGGCATTTTGCAAAAATCCGTAGCAACGTAGCAGGGATTCAAAGATTTCAAAGCCTTGAAAATCATATCCAATCCTCAAATTTATTATAAACAATAATAATAATAATAATAATAATAATAATTGTGAAATAAGAGTTGACATCCGTTAAAATCAACAATAACATGGAAATAATTAAAATTCTTTCGCAAAATAATGATCTAACAATGTACAATAAGATCTTGTATACGAATTTGTAAAACTTAGTTAATTACTTTCAAATGAACGCAGCGTTTCGGTTTTTCGGAGCAAAGTGTATAAATAATGCACAAAGGTCGTTTCGTAATTTACTAATCGGCAGAATTATAAAAATGGAAAACTAGGAATTCTGTATGCAGCACAGTTTGTAAACTTTTCGCAGAAGTTAAATGAGTTCTCTTTCTTTTCTTTTCTTTTCTTTTTTTTTTTATAAAAATTTGTTGAAAAAAAAATTCGTGCGCGTGTGCGCGCGCGCGTATGTGTTTTGACACATAAGCCGGGCGTTTTTTCAATGGTCGTCGAGTAGATCATGGATCGAGACAAAGGAGATTATCATGGCTGAGCGGGAAAAATAGGAAAACCTTGACTGCCCTCCCCCCTGTTTTCGACCGGAGGAATTCAAAGAATGCGCGCGACACGCGCCTCATTATAAGCTCCGATTGATGAGATGCGCGGAGAGAGACTGTTTTCCTCCTCTCTTTCATAATTTCAAAAGGAGCGTTTGTTGACACTGCGATTAATCATACAATAAGCCGCCGCTTATGGCACGACGCGTACTTGAAAGTGATCTATGGTTCTTTCAAAAAAAAAAAAAAAAAATTACCATTTTCCAAAATTTATTATTCATTATTTCGTAAGGGAGAAAAACATTCGTGGAAGATGAACTCAAAGTAGAAGGAGGAGGAGGATGCGAGAAAGGAAAAACGTTATTTAAGGAGTTGGATTAAAAGAGGCGCGATATATTCTTTTCCCAGGTCTTTAAGTCGCTTCACACGGGGATATCGCGTCATTACTATTGCATAACCTGGCGTAAAAAAAGAACATAAAAATCTTATATGTGATTGAAAATTGCAAAACAGTGTAGTGTACGAGTGAGTGAGAGAGAGAGAGAGAGAGAGAGAGAGAGAGAGAGAGAGAGAGAGAGAGAGAGAGAGAGAGAGAGAGAGAGTGTTCAACGTTAGAGAGAATAAAAAGAGCACTGGAGCGATGAGTCAGAGAAGAGGAAGTTATAGAATTGTTACGAATCTTCGGTAGAGTATCATCGGGGCATGATTATAATAACAGATGAGGCATAGTCGGAAATTTCATGAGAATGTCTTTCGAACAAAAACAAAAGAGTTAACGAATATTAACACTTTAATTTAATTTCAGTTCGAGTAAAACAAAAAATATAAATATATAAATAAATGGATATATTTAGTAATTTTTCAGTAACATCAATACATAATACTATATACATCTAATTTTGATAATAATTTTTCATTTACATTGTGAAGACAGCTTGAATAATTGAAATAGAAAATTGTAGGTAATTCGAATAGAGAAAAACGCTCGAAAATCCGACAGCGAGTGACGTCACGATCATAAAATATCATATACGCGCATTAGAATATTTATAAAAAAAAAAAAAAATGAACGAATAAGATTAAAATACGAAAAAGTATAAAGCTCGAAGCTTCCTTAATAGTGGCGTATAATGTTTTATGACATGGGCACGTGTTCGTGTATAATAATCAACTGATAATGTTAAGAAAAACTCATCTAGGCGTAGTGTTTTTATTCCACCTGCGACCGCAGGTAACAGAAGCTAAAAAATTAGGTTATATCGCTCGTAGATCAAAAAAGGCGCACAGTAAAGCTGGACAGTTATGCCCGATCATGAACCAATGTAATTTACAGTTTTTGTCGCCCGCTACAGAAACTGATCGATTGTGAATTGAAACTCTGTCGGAGGAGTGCTTGTCTTTTTGCCGTTATCAATTGACATAAAGCACTTTTAAGAAGCTTGATTCGTATACCTTACATTATAGTATTTTAAATTACATTTTCGTAATATCTTAGAGACCGTAAGACCTATTGTGGTCGTGGTCTCAAATTCACATTTTTTAACCACAATGAAAGCGAATAAAGGACTATATTCCCAGTTTTTCAAAAAGCTTTTTTTCTGATTTTAAATTAATTATTTTAATTAAAAATAATATATATATATATATATATATATATATATATATATATATATATGTAGTACCATAACCTTAAACTGTGACAAATAAATAAATTAAAAAAAAGGTTTTCTGACGTTGTTGACAAAATTGACTCGAGCATCCATCGTTGGAGTATAATTTTTTAGAAAATCCATTTATACGAAACTGTTATCCCGAGCTAAAATTATCAAAAAGCGACGCTACGCTGATAATATCTTTCGACTTGTCGGACTATCAAACACATATCCTTTTTTTATTTATTTATTTATTTTTTTTTTTTTTTAATGGAAGACCGGTAAAATTCCACGGAACCGGTAAGGATCTAATGCCACCATTGTCGTCAATGTTTACACGTGGCTTTTCATTCGATTAAAATTATTATGCCTCCCACCCGTATATCAACGCTGCAACGTATATAATTTTTTTCCGTCTCTCGCCCGGTGTGTTTCATTTTCACGCCCCCTCCCCACCCCCCGCCGACTCGTCGTCCCAGCTCCCGCGTTTACGCAACTATTATATACGCGACGGCTAAAGCGTGTATAATAATAATAATTATTATTCCCCGTGGATCCGCTACGCTTCGCATCGCGTTTTACGCAATCGCGCACACTATACTGTTTTTAGCCATGCGCACACAGACGCTCACTCAGTGCTATTCCTATATATATATATATATATATATATATATATATATATATTATATGAGTCGGAATTATTAACGGCGCGCGCACACGCCTAATGATCGCGATAATTACGCGATTTTTGCCAAGATTCGAACTTCTGTAAAGAGGACGGGCGCTGTGACGGTGGGATGGGGGGTGGGGGGGGGCCGCGCGCTGCCCAGGCCATTGTTCGCTCGCGCGGCCGCCCGTTTTTCCATAAAACGGTGGTTTCCCCGGCACGAGGCGAACAAAAAAAAAAAACAATAAATAAATAAATAAATGAATAAAAGTTCGACAACGGGGTCAGCTCTCTCGATTCTTCGTGGCGCGAGCGCGCGTGCGTTCGCTGCACTTTTATTGTTCCTTCTCACCAAGGCACCGGCCCTGCATTTTTTTTCCCTCTCCCTGCTGCCGCTTTCTCGCGCCGCGAAAAGCTTGCACGAGATCGGTATATATAATGCGAACTCTATTAAACCGATTGATCTATACGGTCGGTATTGTATAATATACGCCCGCGACATCCAGATTTCTCTCTCGCTCTCTCTCTCTCTCTCTCTCTCTCTCTCTCTCTCTCTTTCTCTCAGCGACCCCGAGGTAAAATGCAAATGAAGTTCTGCGAAGCTCCGCGCGCGGCCGAGACAGCGCTACTCGATGCGATTTAACGATAGCGCGGCCTCGTATAGGTTAGAGTTCATTTGTATATCGCGCGCATGCCGGGGCGTTTTTGCTCCCTTTCGCCTTCTGGGTCAGTTTTGCATTTATTTTGCGTTTTTGCGCGCGTGCGCGTGTTCCCGTACGTGTGCGCGGTTAGCCACTTTCTCTGTCGCCCCCCCCCCCCCACCTCGTTCCACAAGACTTTGCCAGATAGGTCTTCGTGCAAGCTGACCGCTTTAAATTCGCGCAATTAACCCCTTAAAGCCTTAGAGGTCTCCATTTAACGATCGATAAAGATCGTTTTAGTTTTTAACCCGCGGCGCGGCAATGAATCGCGGCGAACGCGTTCGAACTGTTACATTTATACTACCGTTTCTCGGAAAAGCTTTTGGTCTTCTTTTCTTTTATACCACGTCCTTTTAAATAATGGGGTTTAAGACCAATAATCGCTTAATATATTGGAATTACGAGCGCGCGCATAGGATATATATATATATATATATATATATATATATATATATATATACACGTATTAATTTTTTTATAGCGTCCGAATAGCCATAATTCTGCTGCCGTAACTAATTAGCGGTTAAAAGGCTTCGAAAATTATAATTACCTCATGAAATGTGGCATATATTTCGTTACATATGTGTATTTTTACAATTGTTGCAGTCGTACTCGCATTATTAAATTAACAATATATTGTAAAGTTTTTAACAAATAGCAGAAAAACCACGGTTGTATTAAGCTACAATTTGCTATAGAGGGCGCAGGAAGCTTGCGCGATTTTGCTCTGGTCTCTCTCTCTCTCTCTCTCTCTCTCTCTCTTTTGGCGAGCATTTGTGGCAAAACCGGAAATTTTTTTTTGCAAAGGTCGTTCTACCGTTGACGCATATACTCGTATTGGCATATAAATACCTGCATCTTCAATGCGGCCTGTTGCTTTTTTTTCCTTACGTGTTTTACGATTTTTTAATCGACCAAAATATATTTTTTTTTGTTGTTCTGCGATTGGCAAAAGAATCGAAAAACAAAAAAGACACGTAAAAATTAATTTTAGCCTGTGAGTTTTTTTCGAGACGAGAGCACGCGTCTAGCTTTTTCAAAAATTAATGAATAGAATTGGTTTCCTTTCTATTATCTGGAACACGAATAAAAAAAAAAAAAAAAAAAAAAAAGCAATTTTTCACTCTATAAATGTCTATTATTTCGATAAAAAAAGAAGAAATTTTCAGTCAAGATTACGAGTTCAGTTCGTGACAAACGTAAATTTTTTCGCAATCAAAATTCATTTTTATACATTCGGATCATTTCTTCGTTAAAGCAGTGGAGCGATAAGAAAATAGATACATACTTAAACGATGACTGTGAATTTTTTTCATTAATATGTATTTATAGTTAATAAATTTTATATATCAATATATGTATTTCATATTTATATATACAAGTTCCTTCACACGTTTTATCGATACGTTTTATAGGCTCTGCATAATGTATGATTTCAACTGTTAAATAGATGTACGTTTCGTAGATACTTGCAAAGCAATTTGCTTTATGAGGTACGAGAAATTGCTGCGATAATGCGAGGCTGGATAAAAATGGATCATTTTTACAATCTTAATGATTAATTTTATATTTATAAATTTTAAATTTTTTATACAATTTGCATCGCATTGACAAGCGTAAACTGCTAATATAGCAATCTATACCGTCTGTCCCGATGTACACCGTTCAAGTTGCTATTTTATTTATTTATTTATGTTTCAACTAGTATATTTCTTATAAGGTTTTTAACGATAACAATTAGTGGCGGTAATAAATATCGAAAATTTTTGCATTTCTACTGCATTTGTTGTTAATTTTTTTTTTTTTTTGCTTTTACATATTTTCACGAAACTTTGATAAAGCAGTATTTCAGCTAAAGTAAATTAAAACGTAATCGTTAAATTTCGTATAGTAAATGAATAATCTCAACCTCCCTTGATTTATTTTCATATATATACATGTAGATTTTGATGAGGCCTCTTCCAAAAACTGAGCGACCGAGTATTATACATAAAAAAAACTGACATCGATTTTCCGACATCTCTCTTTCGTCGAACGCAGAAACAAGGCACCAGTTGAGTCATGCGCACTTTTTACTATTATGTTGTTATTTTAAAATTTCTAAATGAATCACATTAGCGGCGAATGAAATTTTTTTTTATAAAGAACGCTTTATCCATTAAAAATTAATTTAATTTGTATAATAATACATAAGCCAGAAAATTTGCTGTATTTTAATTTTACGTATTTTCAAATTTATTATTGATTTGTCGCATACGATGCGACATCCTTCACTCGCTATATGAATATCAATCGAAATAAATTATGTTTTCCTACTTAAACTATAGCAATTTATTCTCGTTTATTCATACATGTACATATTTTGTAACGATTCGATCTACGTCAATTTTCGTAGCTGCCTAAAACAATAGCAGGTTATACGTGATTTTGTCAACTTAATCAATTTAACACTATATATACATATATCACTATACTATACGAATAAAAATCGTATTTTAAGAAAGTGCCTTTTATATATAAATCCAACGTAAACTATTTTATATTTAGCTTCGGCGATAGAACAAAAAATCAACACACACACACACACACATATATATATATATATATATATATAGACTTAAGCATTTCGGGTTTTTCCGCCCCGTGTAACCCGAGACGCCGATTTTACAAGTCGAAGTCACCCTAATTTTTAACCCCGTCCATTAATTCGCGCGACTAATGTTCCGCTCTACCAGATATAACGCATTCCTAGTTTCACGATAAAAGATCGCGTGTTACAAGCGGTAAAGACGAAGAGAGAAGGAGCGCGAGAGGGGGAGGGAGGAGCGGGCAGAGAAAAAAAAGAGCATTCCATCGCAACTGCCAGAGCATCGGACAAATTCCCTCTCGGAGCAATACACTCGCGGGATGTCGAGAAAGGAGTGAGAGAGAGAGGGGGGCGGGAGGGAGGGAGAGGGAGAGGATTATTGGCGCCGAGCCGAGATATATACAGGCACACGTGGAGACACACACACAAACACACACACATACACACGCGAAGGGAAGAGAGGTCAGCGACGCCGTGTGAAAGTGTCGCCCGCGCACTATATGAGAGACTCGACGATTAGCCGCTGCGCGTGCACACATGCGAGATTAATTGCGAGATATTCTAATGTCGGGCTCTCTGGATCTCTCTCTCTCTCTCTACCTCCCTCCCCCTCTTCCCACTCCCTCTTCCTTGCACATATATTTGTTTAATTAGTACCAGTGAAAGAGTGGCATATAAAGCATCAGACACGGCTTCTAATATGGGTATAATAGGATGCGTTGCAGCATATAAATATCCGAGGTTCGAGCGAGAGAGAGAGAGAGAGAGAGACAGACAGACAGACAGACAGACAGACAGACAGACAGACAGACAGAGAAAGAGAGATAGAAAGCGATCGTGTTGAATTAATTTGCGGGGGCGCATATATAGATATGGTTATCAGGAGAGAACGGTTGCGTTAATACTCTAACGCTATACGTACAGAGGAATTGTAATAATTTAATTAAACGACTGCGCGGGACGCACCTTTATTTCTTTTTTTTTTACACTTGACAACGTTATATATTATACTCTCTCTCTCTCTCTCTCTCTCTCTCTCTCTCTCTCTCTCTCTCTCTCTCGCCCCCCTCTCTTCTCTCTTTTATCGAGTGATTTTCGACTGGTTTTTTTTTTTTTTTTTTTTGTTTGAGGAAGCACGGCGCACGCATCCAGAAAGGGAACACTTCCGGTGCGATTATGGCGACGCACGCGAGGGAATTTTTCGGGACTATACGGTGTAGTATATATAAAGTACAGACATGTTAATTTATCCTCTTTGATAAGAGCTGCGGGAGGAGTATACTTGGAGAGAGAGAGAGAGAGAGTAACTAATTTCATGGGCGGAATACGCGTCCGGTCGTGCATCTCCCGGCCCAATTCATTAGCATGACTGTTAATTATTCTCTTATGTATTGGGTGGGAGGGGGGAGTGTTGAAAGCTATCCTGTCGTTGATTTAGGAAAAAAAATAGTGAAAAAAAATCATGTTTAGCGTGACTAATAATTCTGTCATCGGTAATAGTTTAAATAAGAACAATAGTAATAATAAAACAGTCGAAGGATTTTCGATGATAAAAAGTCTAGAGAAATTCTGAAAACATTTTTCACTCGTACGGTTGCTTTTTTGAATATCTAGGACGACGCGCAGTTGGGGGGAGAAAGACATATAAAATTCAATCGATAGTAACGTTATCTTTATTATACTATTTGCATAAAATATCATTCTTCTTTTTTTCATGCTTCTTGCTTTTTGAGAAAGCCGTCGGTAACGGTTTTTCCAACTCTTAGTTTTCCACATGTGCTGGATCGTTATCTATCTCCACGCGCGTTTCCATAAGGGCGAGACTCGTCTGAACGTAATGCGTAGAGAGAGAAAAAATTTAGGTTGCACATAAAGAAAACTCATTTGAACTAGAAAACGTTAAAGAGCCTTATCCCGTATATCCTGTGGTTGCAGAAAAAAGAAAATAACCATTTTTTCCACCTGCGGTTTTAACTTTGAATATTGCATTAGAAGAAGAAAAATGAGAATTAAATCATTCCGAGAATATTAATCTAAGGCTACGTGCTTATAACCTGCTTACAACCATGACAAATAAGTGATTTCTTGCAACAAACAGTGTGAATTGCGGCGTGCATTTTTTTGCGTATACGCGATTTACAATGCGCGAACAATGAGGATTCAACGGTATCTCTCTCCCCCTCCTCTCTCTCTCTGTCTCTCTCTCTCTCTCTCTGTGTTTGTGTGTGCCGAGAAATTCCAAATTCATTAACCTTGATTCCGATAAACCACGCCGTACACTAACATATATATATATATATATATATATATATATATATATATATATATATATATGAACAGAGATTCAATCGTCCCGCGCAGATTAGAATTTATTATATAATTTATATATATGTATGTGTATATATATATATATATATATATATATATATATATATATATATATATATCTGCTCACTTAAAATTTGTAGCTTTATTTCAATAACAACACATTCATAACGCGCGCAAATGAAAATGTACGAGATGAAAATATTTACTTTCTCAATAATGAAGAAATTATTGGGTCATTTATATGTCAATTTATATCTCTCATTAATAGGCAGTCACGCATTAAAATACGATTATCCATTTAATTTATTGATTGTTCAATTGGAAGGAAACGAAAATTTCGCCATTAAGCAGTTTACAGTATCCATGTATATTAGTCTCATTCATATTATCTTCGTGGAATGCACATTTTAGGAACTTTTTACGAAAACAAACCAGTTAATCGGCGCGCGCGAGAAGGAATCTAGATTTCTTCTTAAATAGTTTAATTAATTTTATCATACGCATAATGTGTGATTCATTCGTCTAATTTTATTAAGTAAATATAAATTATTATTATTAACAAAACGGCAACAATTTTAGACTTTTACATTGTAAACAATAGTAAGAAAAAACCATTCTATAAGTTTAATATTTATTGGAATTGCTTCTAAAAATTGTGCCTCTCAATAAAATATCATTAGATCGGTGCAATATAGGCTAAATACAGGATTCATATTTCTATTAGTATAATTATTTTTTCTCGGAGTAATATTGTTTTTATTATTTTCTATTGATCAAAATACTATATTTTCTACTTGTATCTCAAAATAACTTTACCTATGTTTTTCATCGAGCACCTTTGATTTCAAATTTTGAAATATCGCATTTCCTTCGGTATATAATACGTTAAACAATATGATAACTTTCTATTAACAATGCCAGAATTTCTGACCCTTCCCCCTCCCACCGCTCCCGAAATCCTAAGACAGGCGCAGGCGATATAATCCGTACACCGATCTTTCCATTTATCCCGTCAAATCCCTATCGCCGCCATCGAGAACAGAACGTACTAATTAACCACTTACACGGCAACCAGGGCCGTGTAGGACGAGAGGAGTGTGTATTTATAAAGTGCCCCCTACCCCCTAAGTCCACGTGGTGCATCGTCGGGGCAGGGAAACTCGGCGAGGCGACGAGGCTTGCTCGATTTGCCTATCGTCGCCGGCGATCTAATCCCAGCCGGGGATCAGGAAATCCGCGCGTTCCGGAAAATCGATTAGCCGTCCCCCGTCCCTCCACTTACCCCGCTCATCACGCCGGTCTGTCGCTCGAGAGGGTCGAGGAGACCGCGGACGCGCATAAACGCGCGCGCGGAGCGAGAGAGAGAGAGAAGGGGAGGTAGGCTAAGAACTTTTTTGAATTTTCTTAAAGAATGCTCGTTCGCATGTAATAAAGTACGCGAGAGAGCAGCACGCACGCACGTAGGCACACAGAAAGAGAGAGAGAGAGAGAGAGAGAGAGAGAGAGAGAGAGAGAGGAGCTATCCTCAGTCGTCAGCACCTCACTCGATAATTTCTTTAGCTCTTGCAACCGATTTCTTCGCTGATTGATGACCAGTTTTGGACGAGAGGAGGCAGGTTCTGTACGTTGTAATGGCGTCCTCGCCGAGAAAACGAATAAAAGAATTATGTTTTCTATTTAATATCTAATTTAATTTATTTAACCGGATAATTTTCGCAATAAGAGAGCTTGGGAAAGGAAATTAAAGCTATCAAAATGAAAACAATGAAACTCATGTGTATTCGAAAATACAGATATTGTTATATTATTCAACTTTCTCGTACTTACAATTGTATTGTGTAATAATTACGCGAAATAAAAATAAATTACAATTAATGCAAAAGTTTCTTTTATTTCATTATTCACGATTTATTTATCAACCGATTTTTAGTAATAACATTCACTAGTGAACATTGTCGCATCGCTGATTTTTAAATAATATCTTATTCGATTATTAATCGAAACACGCTTATATTAATTAGTGTTCCATAAACATTATTATAGCTTCCACTGTAAATTATATTAAAATCAAGGCCTTTATAAGGAAAATCAATCAAGCACATTATAAATATTCGAATAATTTTATGGCTTGTAAAATTATCGCCTAGGAATGTAATGTCAATATACACACTTGTTCCGATTATAATTTTAAAAAGATAAAAAACACATAAATAATATGATAATAAATAATCGATCGTTAAATATTTTTTCCTGTCGAATCCACAATCGATCAGGATTCATTTTCACGATATCGCTTTTTTTATACACCGGTGTCGGTAATATTTTCCTCCTCGTATACGAATAACTCTCTACCGCATTTTAGGTTATGTCACCGCTTTCACGAATTCATAATTTTGAATAATGGCGCGTCGTATTTAATTTTCATACCGTTGCTTAGTAAAATAATCTAAGCCATCATTCACGTCTAGTTGTGCAGGAAAAGATTGTAATATTTTTTTTTTATCTCGCGCGCTTAATCGAGACCGACATTTATTAATATGTAGGAAATAAATAACAGGGTCGGAATACACTACACACGCATGGACAAGGGGGAATCCTTTCTCTCGCGCTGCGTAGGTGGATTGTATGTATGTATATATGTATGAGAGAGAAAGTCGCGTTTCGGTAAGTCGGGCAGAGGATCGTCGTTGGAGGAGTTTGAACGCATGCTCACCGCGCAAGAGGTAGCTGTAGGCAGATTTTTTATACGCCGTGAAAGGGCCAACGAGACTCTTGACAGAGGGGAAGGGGGGTGGGGGGGCGAGTGGGAAACAATGAAGAAGCGAGCAGAAGAATATAAGAGCAAAATACGAGATTGCAGTTGCATGTGTAATGCGTAATTCGTATTACTCGCGATATCAAGTACGCTCGAAGCGAGGCGGCGGAGTCCAGTTTTAGCTATTACGACAATGCCCAGAGAACGGGGTTGAAGGAGTAGTCTGAATATACTATATGCTAGCGCCAATTGGAACGATTAAAACATATATATATATGCGTGTAAATTGAACGCGCAGCATTGACAACGTGCGATAATACAGGGCACTTTTCTGGCGAAACAGTGTCACTTACGCCCCCTATAATTTTCGGTCTATTTCCTTACTTTGCTACGATCGTTGCCCATTTCACGATTGTACACGTGTGCGCCTGTAAATATGCGCATATATACACGTACGCACGCGTTTGCGGAAGAATTTCAAGTAAAAAAAAAAGCAATAAAAAAATAAAAGTTTTTAGAACTCGCGGCGCGCGAACGAATCGTAATCGGTTTTACTCGAAAGGTGTGTATATATATGTATGTATGTATATATATATATATGCGAGTCTTTCTGTTGGTACGTATGCAAATCTAAATGCTTGCTGCGCTCGTTCGTTTCGCGCACGCGGTGCTTAGAATATACGACTCATAATTAATCTAGCAGAGGCGTTCTTTATTATTAAAATTAATCCATTAGAAGTTATAATTATATATATACATATATATATACCATGTATGTTTACATCTCCCCCCCCCCTCCTCTCGTAGATTTGCCTCGCTGATTAATGATTCTGCAATTGTTGCCAACAACAACCATGCCTAAAGCCCTCTCTCTCTCTCTCTGTCACTCTTTTATCGCGTGGCACGTTTAAACTAACGTTTGTAAATTAAATATATCTATTATTCATGTGTTTGGCTTCGTCGACACGCGCATAGAAGACACAGCGGGCCGAAGCTTATTACTATGAAATATATCGCTGCTAATTGATTAAATAACAAAAAGAGCAAATGACTTTATAGCGGGGATATTTGCTTCTCTCTCTCTCTCTCTCTCTCTCGATTTTTTATACGTCCTTCTTTACATTGAGAGCAGTGTCAGGTCTTGCGCTCGCGTCTATACGTACAACTACAATGTAGTAATGATTATGATTGCTACAAAAGAAAAAACATAACCGAGGCTGATCATCGATGTATTACTTTGACACAATCGATCATTCGCTCGCTCCGAACAAAAATTGAATCTATGAGCACGTATGGCCTCTTTGTTAAAGTGATTCAACCAATCGATATTTATTTTTATTATTTATTTATTTATTATTGTCTTATTTATTATATAACTAAGCACCGATGCGAATGGAGGCTTTATTAATAATTTCCGGCTTTGGCGCTTCTATCTATCTAAAAAAGCGTCGTTTGAATCGGCTCGTTTGTTGGCAGTTAATGATTCTTTGAAGATTATGCTGCGGAGAAATTTTTGAATTTTATAAAAGTTCGGCGTAGTAAAAAATTATAAGCTGTTACATGTGTGCAATGTGTACGTATAAACAAAATAATAAAATTAAAAAAAATTTTAATCCTCGTTCATTTAAAACATAAACTCTTAGGAGATAAAAAAATCTTATAAATTATTAGAAGTAAAAGGATGGCATACTGCATTAAATTATAAATATACTATATATTTTTTACTGTATATATTTTAGTCGCGGGTAAAATGACAAAATGAAACAAAATATCCTTCCACTTTCGACGATGTCCAATGTATTCTCGAACAAATATTTTTTTCTTCCCGAGTATCTTCCGTAAATAAACAAATTTTATTATAATTTGGGAATCGTGACGTGAGAAAAAAAATACAATAATTTAAAAATTCGTATTTTTTATTTACATTAATTAAATACATGAAATGGCCTTCAATAACTCAAATTATAAAACTGTCTAAGCGAGCACAAATTTAAATGCAACTCCGCTCAAATTATTTTCCTCTTTTATTTTGTCTAAAATTTTATTTTTATGTACTTTAAATTTGAAAAGCCGTACTATCAACAGCTGCATTAAAACACAAATACAATTATTATAAAACAAATGCGAGCGGTAAATTTTGCTTTAGCATGAATAAATTTTCAGAAATATTACCTGGAAGCAGTTTTAAATGCCGTGTAAAAGATTTTGAGAGAAAAAATCGATCAAATGCCGGCCGAATTTTTTGAAAATAGTACCTATTACATGTAGATATGTATATAGAGATGTGAGATTTCATCGTGTTTTTTAACTGTTTTATATTAGAAACAGAAAATCTAAATAAATCAACAAAGTAATAATAGTATAATTTCTAAACATTTGATTAATACCTTCCATGATCCATCATTCGAAATAGTTAAAAAACGCATTGAATTGTGCCTTGTTAGAAATTGAAGCATTTTCATGATTCAAGGTTAAATCTGACAGTTGCGAATTAAGTTGAAAACGTTTATATTACATTAATTTTTGCTTTATTATAGTATATATTATCACAACAAGAGCAACAACAACAATAACAACAAAAAGAATATTTATTCTTATGGCATCTCTTTGAATCGGGAATCGAACTCGAATCGCCTTAAATATAAAAAGTATAATATATAATAAAGTATACAATGCAACAATTCTCAAAATACACAGGAAACGGCGATCATAATAATGATTTAAAACACGCTCTTTATATAATCAACATTTAATGTAATATTTCCTACGTATGTATTATTTTAATTATCAAAGTTTAAAGAGAATAGCGGGCTCGGCTATGATATTTCTATATTTCGGCACTAAATTTCATTTTAGAGGGGGGTACGCGCGCGTGTGTGTGAGCATTGAGTACATATACATGTATATACGGTCAAATATAAAAGAAAGCGTTGTAAAAATATTACTTTCTCGATTAGCAATTAATGTGAACTAACGTAATAACTAAACTAATGTCTGATATTAAAACTTAGAGCCGCTTTTCTAATTTCAAATAAGGAGTTTCCATCACTTTTTTTTCGTTTTATATAAAAATATATTTAATATCTTCGATACAAATTAGACTGGCTGAAAGTAACAGTTAAAGACGTACACGGGTATAGCCAATTGATTTTTTCAGAGAATGGCTATTTTGCCATTTCATACACCAATGAGCAGCGTCGTAAAATACGAGCGAAATTATTCGACACGAAAGGAAAAGAGTTAAAAAGAGCCCTTTTCGCGTCTGCGTTTTAACGCGTGTCTCGATCGATGAACGTTGGGAGGGGGGGGGGCTGTAGAGGACCCCTAAAAAAAAATAAATTCTCGCGAATAAATAGTAACGAACCGGACGCGTGTACTTACGTGCAAACAGCGCACGAATACAAATTTTCCTTATTAAAAAAAAAAAAAAAATCGACCTACCACACAGTTGTACATGCGCGGCAAACTTGTTTTTCTGCGTTTTTTATTTCAAAACAAATTTTATCTTTCACGGACGTGCGAGGCGCGGAAAAATGTAGATTGTGAGCTTTGGCTGAGGGGGGGGGGGCTGTAGTCTAATAAAACTGCAGCAGCGCCTTTTTCATATACGCATCGTTACTTTTTATAAGGACATTATCCTCCGTAATCAAATGCGACACGCCATGTGGGTGACTTTAATGGATTTTCCCATTAATGGCATAAAATCGTAAGGAAAGTATGTAAATGCGTGTATATGTATATATATAGTTTTACAGGGTAATATTATAGCCTGTATAAATCAAAGGAAATTTTGCCAAATTAAAATAAAAAATATTTTGTATACTAGCATGGCAATATATTTTACATGAATTTCCATTATTTTTTATTTCTAACGTTTTCTTTTATATAATAGCTCGCGTCATAAAGATATGCATTGGTTTTGAAACAGAAAAAAAATACAATAAAATATCTATATGTCCTGATCAACCGTATATCCATCGCTATCTTTTTAATAAATAATAAAACTATACAACTATGTGCGCGCACGCGCATATATATATATATATATATATATATATATATATATATATATATATATATATGTAGAAAATGGGAGAAAGCGAAAGGCATTGGGATTACAAAGTTGCACAAGAGCGCGCGCGCGAGCCCAAGAGCCTGTGAAATTGAAATAAAGTTATATAGTGTATAAAATTAAATTATACCGCGCTCCCAACTTCAACAAGCGCGAGAGACAAGAGAGATAGAGAGAGAGAGAGAGAGAGAGAGAGAGAGAGAGAGAGAGAGAGAGAGAGAGAGAGAGAGAGTGAGAGAGAGAGAGCCGTTAATGTTTCGGGACGTTATTGCATCGAGTGGCGCGCTGGCGCCATGAAGGCGAGATTGAGAACCGCCGGAACTTGGTACGATCGCTACACCATTCGTTTCTATATGCTGGGATCTCGACCTTTCGAGTCACGAGACAAATTATTATTCTAAAATCATTATTTTACCCGCGTATTTGTCACATCGAACGCGCTAAATTCTCATTTGCAATCGAAATCGTTAACTGAAAAGCCGTTTCTTGCGCCGTTTCTTCGTGTAAATGACAAATATTTGTTTATCAACTTCCAACGATTGCTAACGATTTCAAAATTGATTTGGTTGTGACGCAGCAAAATTAACTGATTTACACGAAAATACCATAATTTTTGTTAACTCGCAAGTTCATGCCTCTTTAATAAATTATGGGAATAATTATTAGAATAGACGAAACGTCGATGATTCACGTTGACGAACCTACGTCGATAGCACTTACTTATGAAATATATATATGAAGTTTAAGTAAAAATTTTTTATGTTAATTATGCGCTCAATTAATATTTAAATACCGATATCTTTAGTAGTTTTCCTTTATTATAATTTTTATATCAAATTGTGTACACATTTGCCAATCTATTGTGCGACTTATTATTATTATACCGTCAACACTTCGGGCATATCCGCTAGGTTATTGCCATTTTTCCCGGATGTATAAATAATGTGAAAATGAATTCATTAGCCATTCGTAAATAATCTCATTACTCTTTTTAGCCGCGGTTTCGTTATATAAGTAAAATGAACTCGGCTAATTTATGCGCGATATCCTTGCTTTTTTCAGCCGTAATGTATTTCAAATTTTTAAATATATTTTGTATGCAAAGTAGATGATTTTATTTGTCTGGTGATACATGTGAAATGAACTTGGCCGTTTGCTAATGGTCTCATTACTTCCTGCTGTAACTTTGTTCTGTAATTTCGATATATAATAGATTTCGGAATATTTCTGATAAATTTTGTCGATAAATTTTATTAAAAAAAATACACGAGTAGACTATTAGAAGTTACAGTTCGTGGTATGCTAAAAACACATTAAGCTCGACTGATTTTTGTACTTTTGTTAGACAATTTTTTTGCGACGTTTATTGACTTTATATGATGTACTTGCGATATAAAATTATTTCCACGTATCTTTTTCGCATTGACATTATTAATAACAATTTCTCACCGTATATGTAATTAATTTCATTTTATGACGACGAAAAAAAAACTCTTGCACGAGCAACATCGAACTTCGTATATTATATATATATACACAAACAGTCAACGCGTATTATTGTGATGCGCAGTCAGTCAGCTTGATGTCATCTAACCCCCCATTCAGTCCCCCGGTATATTTCTGCCATCCGAGTCATGTGTATATATATATATATATATATATATATATATATATATATATATATATATATATAATAGACGGGAATAACAAACAAGTACAGGCGCGCGCGCGCGCATCGGGTATGATGATGCACCTGTCGCCCGATCTCTCGGACGGTCGTGCTCGAATGATATGCGTTTATTATTGAACCGATACTCGCCCCCCCCTCCCCCCGCCCCGCCGCACTGATAAATCGGTAGCCGCGTCGATAAGATTACGGGACTAAGGTTGTAAACGAACTACGTGGGGAATTTTATGCGCGGCGCGGATATCGGGCCGAGGATGAAGATCCGGTGTGCAAATCCAACTTATTTAATATTATATGGTATTCTTTCTCCGTCTGGCGCGCTCGACGCAACGGGGACGGGGGCCGAGTGTGTTCGAGGACTTTTGCCTCCCCCCCCTCTCTCTATCTTTCTCTCTGTGTGTGTGTGTGTGCGCGCGCGCCTGTCTGTTTCGACAAAGAGCCCCTTCATCGTCGGGCGGAGACGCGCGCCACCATCGGGACTACGATGCCGCGAGCACATCGTCGGGCTGCGCGAATGGGCGCAGAGCGCGCGGGCGGCGGGCCGCGCGAGTTTTCAGCAAACTCGCCCCCTCCGAAATTGCAGCCCTCTTCTGCTGTTACTGCTATATATAAAGTCCGACGACGGCGCGCGGACCCAACTCTGTATATAGTCATATACATGTAGATCAACTATACAGTATTATTACAGTCTGATTGCACTCTGTGTATTTGGCAGTGTTTGGTCCTTTTGTATTTATATGGATATATATTTTTTTGTCTTCCGCCCTGCCGCTGCTGCTGCACGTACAATAGAATAGCTCTGATACGGCAACCCCCCTTCCTCCTCTCTCTCTCTCTCTCTCTGTCTTGCTTTTTTCAGACGCTTCTTTTGGCTTGTGTCTGGCTATGCCTACACAGTGCTTGTTCGTGCGCGTCATTTCTTTCATCCTCGTCTCCATCTGTTGTACGATGCGCGCGCATACGTAACGCACCGGGCGCTGTGCAGAGCGGCGCAACGCGAGTTCACGCCTGTTTTTGTTTCTTCGATGCCAAGGGCATCGTATAAATGAAGAGACAGGCGTAGAAAGGTGGAAAAGAGGGGGGGGGGTGAGTGTGTGTATGTATAGACCTTGTATAGATAGTGTAAAACACGAAAAAAACATCAGATCTTACGCCGTGTTTTTTTTCTTTTTTTTTTTTTTTTGGTAACATCGACGCCATGTGCTTCTCGGTGCGTGTCGCGCGAAGCCTACGAGCTACCGTAAGTTGGATTGTTTTGTAGTGGCAATACGCGCAAGGAGTTTTCCTCGAAGTTCCCGTAAACGACGAGTCGAGCGTGTATGGTCTTTGGTCGCTTTTTTCTTCGCCGTGATTTTTCTACAGAATAAAAATAAATGTTTAGAAGAACTAATTTCTATTACCGTGTATTGTGTAATAAGAAAAACAAAGTTGAAATATGTTAAAAATTACGAGGTTGGTCTCATCGGTATGGGAAAAGCAGCAGATATCCTAATCCCAGAATCACCAATATGAGAATATTAAATAGTCAATGTCAAAGGAAGAAATTATGAAATTAATGGAAATTAATTATATGTACAGAACGAGAAGCGTGTGTGTATCGACCAGATCTACAAGTTTTATTTGGAATATTAAAAAAAACTTTTCTTACTTTCGACGTTCAATTCGAAAAACCATAATTTTTGTTATTTTTTAATATAGATTTCGTTATAAAAATTGAATTTCCGTCAAAAATTACTACGATATTCATAATCCGTGACTCGAAAATAATTATTATATATATTTTTATCAAAATCAGGGCTAGGCCGCTTTCAGCAGTTGATGCGAGAAACGTCAGAATTAATTTTTAATTTAGTAATCAATAATAATTAATCATTATTTTGTAATCTGTTAAAATAATAATTATTTGTTGCAATTGAATATTAGAATTGGGCACTCTGCACGAGTCGAGTCGGCGCCCAATTTCGAACAGGATCCAGACGTCGAAATATGAAATTTAAAAACCGTAGAAAAATCCAACGCGTCCGTTTTCTCAGTTTTATTCACAAACACGGCGGCTCGAACGCGAACAGGTCTGAAGAGCTGCGGGCCGGGATTATCTGAGGGTGAGCAATAAAAGCGAACCTGTAAACACGTATTTTTCAGAAATCTGCGAAAAACGTCGTATTTTTTTTAATATAGATTTAACGTCTAAATAACCAAAATGCAGCCTGTTCCAATTCTAGAGCTTTATTGGCTGGATTATAAATACAAAGGAATTTGAGGAAACTAATTATTTTATAGAACGTATAATATAAGCTTCGACATTGTAGTATTATATGAAAAAAAAAAGAATCGTCAACCTATGTTGCTCTCAAAGCTTTCTCGTAATAAATTTCACTATAACAAAGTAGGTAATTTGCCAACTGGAAAGTTAAATAATTTATATTAAATAATGTTTTATTAATCACAGACGCGTGAAGTACAATTTGTAAATTGTCTGACGCCAGGAGGAAACGTCTGTACACGAGAACCAGCGCCAAATGGCTAACTGGACTGTTCGAAAATAAGTGCTGTATATTAAATCGTAAAATTTATAATAAATCTCCAGGATTTCGAAGCAACGTAAAATATTTTTTCGCGCAGACCGGGAAGGGGGGGGCTGGGGTACCAGCAGAATCCGCAGGGCACGCGTTAAAAACACGCGGTGCGCGTATTATACTAAACAGCTGCACCGCTAACCGTAATAAAACCGTTCGGGAGCGCCATCACAATAGGTGCAATAAATTTTAATGCGTCCTCGACGGTTGGGGGTCTAGGTCGTCGGCTACCTTTGCTCAAGTAGTTTTTCCAACACTATTTACACGAAACTCGGGAAATGCATAAATTTCTATTGGGTATCAATCACATTCATAGAAATTTATAATAAAAAAGGAGATTAAAGAAAAATCAATTGTTTTTTTTTAACTACATTCGTTTAATTCGATAAAAAAAATTATGGATCGGTATGAGCAATGATTCAAATAACATGTTGTAAAAATAAAACTATAAAGAATTTGTTTCTAACGTCCGCCTGTATATCTGAGTTATGGGACTTTACTCTGTAATTTAGGAGCGGGGGTGGAGGGGACGATGGCGTAGTTATTTGTCGATACATATAGTTTTTTTTTGTATACAAGTGCAGTAACTCGTTGATGCGATAGACACGATTATACTATGCAAGTTTTTTTTTTTATTTTATGTTATTTAACGTCGCTCTATTTATGCTTCCAAATACCGGTGCTTTGTACCGGTGCTTTGTAACTAAATGACTCTCGAACGCGTATGCTCGATTTCTTCATTTACATTCGGGAAGTGTTTCGAAAATAGACGCGAAATTTTTCTGAAAATTCCGAAAATGATGTTTGACATGCTTATATGGACATTAGATCCGGATTGGATTAATATGTTAAGAGGATATGCGTTACAAGCGCTAAGTGAATGGCTTATATTACTAATATTAATATATATCGAACGAAAGAGAGAGAGAGAGAGAGAGAGAGAGAGAGAGAGAGAGAGAGAGAGAGAGAGAGAATAAAATACTTTAAAATCACTTTGATTTCTAATACGTCGTCTTGTCAACTGGGTATTGAATGCATTTATTTCTACCATCTTCAACCGTGATATTTATACAGTAAACTAAAATAGGATATTCACTCTCACTTTTATATTATTTTATATTAAATGAATTTGAAAGTTTACAAATTGCAAAATTTAACGAAACATGTAAGATTTCGGAACTGATGGCTAAAACATCCGATGCTTCATCATTGAGCCTTTTCAAACGACTTCACAAAGATATTCATCTGGCACATAAGTTGTTAGGCCAGATTAGCGACACTGGATTAACTTTTTTTTTTTTCATTCCGGATTCACATCTTCGTCGCAAGTCCTAAAAATTTAAAAGCTATGGTACAAAGGGGAACCGAAGCACAAATGTTCTATGATGAGAGATGTTATATGTATAGTGAGAACCGAGTCTAGCGGAGTCGATAGTCGCATTCAAGTTAGGTAAGATACGGTCTGAAACTAAAATAGTGCAATTACATACCGTATTATGTGCGCGACGTATATACGCAATACTATTCTATATGGCGCACTACTGTCTTCAATGAAATCCGATTGAGCAATTGATCCGATCGTTTCGCCGCGGGACGAGAAATACCACGTTTCAGGGGGGGGGGGGTGAGTCGGATTGACGAAATTACGGCGCAATTTTCGCAACGGAATTCTCCTTCGTCGACTGTCATCGAACTGAGGTTCGTTTCGATTTTTTTTCTCTTTTTCAGCTTCTGTTATATTCGATAACGACATGATCCAAAGCTGAAAAGTGATTATTAAAAATTACGCTGCATACGCCGTGTGCTGTTTTTTTTTCTCTTATGTTAGTAGGATAATAGGCAAGATTTGGCACAAGTTTTGAACTGGAGACAGTAGAGTGTCGAACGAATTACGAATCCGAGCTCAAGCTCGTCTTATTTTCGAAAGATTTTGTTGTCTAACAGTCTCAAAAACGCGCTTTCTTTTCGCTAGATTTATTAGATTATGAAATAGAAAGGGCGAAAAAAGGCAAATAAAAAATTAGAGAGAAGAAATTTTTTTTCGGTTAAAACTGTGACTAGTCATCTGGTTTAGTGTATAAGTGTCGATTTTTGACACACTTAAATCAATCACTTAATAATTTTTACCAACTTTTTATAGCTTTTCGAGTGACAAATAAACTTGCAATCATACAGTTATGCTAATTTACAAATAGATTTATTAGTATCTAAATATCAATGATTAATGTTATCGATTTCATTTATAATCCTCGAGCCGAGTCTGTTTTTTTTTTTCTGATTTTGATAAAATTGCTGACGTGAGTAATTTTTTCTCCCCCCCCCCCCATCGCCACTACATAAACATTTGTATAAGTTTCAATTTACAACGAGCGATTAAAATAAAATGAACTTTTACAGACCCAGACGGTTACTTCATATATGGGTATCGATTCGAACGTGAGCATTAGCTTGGTGAGGGGAGGGGAGCAGGAGAAAACTGAGAAGGGGAAAGGAAAGAGGTGAGCGCGAGGTGAGGGAGGCGAACAACTCGAGCGCATCGAAGCGCATAAGTTAATGCTTATACGCGCCGCGCCTAATTCCACATTCCTTCGACGGGGGTGGATGAGTGATTGGGGGGGGGGGGTAAACCCTCTTTTCTTCACGATTCGCATGTTTTCTACTGTGTTAAGTTCGGTACTCTCTCTCTCTCTCTCGCATTCTCCTTCTCTTTATTATTCACTATTCCATCTTTAGATCATCTTTTTAAGAACTATATATATATATATATATATATATATATATATATATATATATATATATACATAATAAAAATTTAATCGTCAGATCGGGACACCCCCTCTCTCCTAATCGATAGTCTCGTCTATGTATCCGATATGTATACACGGTAGCCTACTGATAATGTTCTTGAAAAAAGTTTATTTATTATATAGATGTGTGTATATATATATATATATATATATATATATATATATATATAAATTCTCGGTTTAGTATCGCACCTACCATGCATTTGAAGCTAGACGGACCAACGTTAATTTTAATTGTATAACCCGGAGTCTTAATTTTCATGCGTGTGAAAGCGAAAAGCTGTAGTTCTCGCACAAATCGGCGCGTCTACGGTTGAAAAAAATATCATTTCATTGCTGTATTATATGTTTATGTGTATATAATAATATAATGCGATACTCCCCCCTCTCTCTCTCTCGCTCTATCTCTGTTTCTCTTAGCAATTATTTTTAACGCCCTCTATAAATAATGTACAGAGAAGGAGGCATCAGGAGAGAGCGATTTAGCTTCGTCGGATAATTTCCTTTAAACGATCTTAAATCATTCAGTACGCGGCCGGTTTTTCTACTGGCTTATATATATATATATATATATATATATATATATATATATATATATATATATATATATAGATTTAATGGACTAAATTTCTAATTTGCTTAGAAGTTGGTCGGGAGGAGGAGTGGGTGGATAATTTTCTGAAAATCGTGTCCCGGTCTGCAGTTTGCGTCCTGTTGATTGGAGAGCCGAATCGCTCCCATTCCCATCCCTGATCCCACGGAGCTACAGAGAGAAAAAGAGCGAAAAGATAAAAAAAGGGTGAGTGGAAAACTTGTAGGACGTGCTGATCTTAAATCGTAGTGGACCCTTCCCCCGTTCCCCTACTCTTGCGATAACAAAACATATCTCTCTCTCTCTCTCTCTCATATTCCTTCTCTCGTTATTGGAATACGATGCGAGCAAGGAAATGGCCAGGCAGTTTTATTGCAAATTGCGCGGCCCCGCGACTATTCGTTCGCCTCCGCGTCCAATATAATACAGTCAGTCCTGCTATCAGCCACGGCGGAGCGGCGCCCGCGGCCCGACGCCCGCCGGCAGCTGCGCCGAGTGCCGCAGCTCCGTATAACTCCGACGGCCCTCGCACCAAGCTGCATGAATCACCTTTTCGCCTTCTTGTGTCGCGAGGCCTCTTCTCTCTCTCTCTCTCTCTCTCTCTCTCTCTCTCTCTCTCTCTCTCTCTCTCTCTCTCGGTCGATCTTTTGCTCTTTTCCATATACACCGAGCAGAGTTTGAGTCACGCTGTAATGCACTGCTCGCAAGGCAGATCGGTGCCGTTCTACGTGCTGCTGCTGCTGCTGCTACTGCTGCTGCGCCAACGATGGCGATTCTCTCCTTCGATAGCTCTGGATAAAAGGAAGGCATGTTTCCTATACAGGGTGTCCCATTGCCAATTAGACACTGGGATATTGACGAGAGTTTGATTATATTAGACTGGGATAGTGACGAGACTTTCGAGAAATGAAAAGATAATAATAACAACAACTTTGTAATTAATCCAATTTGAAGCTCAGAGACTTAGCAAAGCCATCTGAATGAAAGGATTTGTTTTTCTAAAAGATGTCGTTCAACATTTTAATCTTATACGGTTCAAAATACGTCCGGGGACACGTGTCCATTTTTATAAAACTCACCTTTGGAACCATTCTGTGTAATGAATAAACCTCTGCAGTTTATATGTGGCGCAACTGATCCGAATTTCAACAATGCCTCCGCCCTTAATGCTGTTGAGCAAACGTTTCTCTTAAGAGTCATTTCGACGCATATAAGAAAGATATATTGCTTGTCTATTACTGCAAATTCCCATTAAGGAGCCTTGGAACCAAAAACTGGGTAAATTATTCATCCTTTTCATATCCCGAAGCTTACCTCTTGTGTGCTTTTTAATTTTTAACGATCACTCTTTACTTTTGAGTCACGGCTGTTCTAGAAATACATCGTCAGAAAATGCGATTGTACCTAGAGAAGGAGGTATGAAAAAAAAAGTTGAAGACTCTCTGAAGGTTATGAACACAACGCGGCCTCATTGAGGCCCTACGCCTGGAATTGGGTCAATTAGTACGATGCCTCCTTTGATTTGATGGAGGTTTGGTCTCTGAAGTTTTTCTTAAGTAAAAATCAGACACCCTGTACATATTTATACGGTATATAGATATACATGTATGTAACTTCTGCTCCTCGAGAGCGACAGAATGGAAGAGAGAGAGAGAGAGAGAGAGAGAGAGAGAGAGAGAGAGAGAGAGAGAGAGAGACGGGCCGAGAGACTGACGGACAGTCTCTCCCGAGCTTGAGAATACGAGAAGAGATGAGGACACGAACGAAACGAGGTCGTCGCGCAAAGATCTTCCCTTCTCTCTCAGTCTCACTCTCACTCTCACTCATTTACTCGCGCACAACTATACAACGTACTCTTTTTTTATACGCGTATGTATAATATATACACTTTGTTGGGAATTTTTCCCCCGTTAAAGATTGTATAGGCAAGAGAGGCTGTCTATGCGCGTTTGTCTGAAAGTAAAATTTACGAGCGCACCGAAGCATAACGTAGATGTATAGAGAAGTGTTCGCTTCTGTAAATTTTCCGTTGTACTTCTCTTTTTTTTCTTACTCCCCCCCCCTCTCTCTCTCTCTCTTCTTTTATTTCAAGCCTCTTTAGAATTTAATTTAGTTATACGAGAACGCATTTAAACGAACGACCTGCCCGCTCCCCGTATAAAAGTTGTCAATGGCTACCCTTGCATTCGCGCGCGTACAATCGTAGCGTTTAAATGCCCATTATGGCTGCCCCGTTCGCCACTAAATCACAATTACGCATGTGAATAAACGAGATCAATTCACGCCGTCAGTTCTATCATCTAGACTCGATTCCCCGTGAAAAATTTCATATTCCGCGCGCGCGCGCGCGCGTGTGTGTGTGTGTGTGTGTGTGTGTGTTTAAGTATGCAGAACGGTAACTGATATGATTTTCGAGAAAAAAGGCAAATACACCGACATATGTACATTGTACGATTGCACATCACCATCGAGCTCAGTCTGCTCGTTCAAAATGTAAATATATAATCAGTGCGCACGTGTACTATATAATATATTCTCTCTGCGAGGTAAATACTGTAATGACATTTTCAAGTGTATAGTATTCGCGGAGAGCGACGTAGATTTGTCATGATGTAAGAGTAGGATATATATATATTAGCATGTTCATCCGTCGCACTTATGTACCCAATCATTTCGTCTGAACCATGGTGATTCTTCTAATATCGTGTTTGTACCCAATAATGAAGGACGATTCGTGTACGTTTGTCTTTCTTTCGCAAAAAAAAAAAATATTTAAACGTTTCGCTATTTTTTTTTTCATTCTGAAGTTATATGTGCATTCTATCATATCTACATATAGAAAATAAAGGGAATAAATATCTAGAGGAAAACGTAATCTAAATTACATTGCTGAGCAAAAAAATCAACTGATTAACGATAATTACGCAGCGATCGCACATTTTCCTGTTGTCACACATATCGGAGACGCAAATCTGTATCTTTACAAAGCACTTTGATTATGTTTCATTACTATATGTTGCGTTTAAAATGTCGTTGATTAGGTGTTATATCAGAAATATTAAGCGACTTGTTCAAATTTTGATAATTTACGGAGAATATGAAATAAAATAATAGCATTAACCTTTCTACAATTAGATTTAACTATAGGCATCGCGAGCAATCGTTTAGAGCGCTCTATATATAGATGGGCAAATTTGTAAGTTTTCGTTATTAATGACATTATAAGTGTGCCAATGTATATCGAAGATATCTATACATACATAATTTGACGTAATTTATAGTTCTTCAATGGGAACGAAAACTTGTATAGTCTGACAATTTGAGCGATAGTGTAACTGTGCACTGTACCTGTATCTACGTGAAAAATCCTTTTGGCTATATTTTTTTAAAATTCAGAGGGTTGAAAGGTAAGCAGCGAGAAGTACTATTATGTACATAGAAATTCAGCTGCTTCAACGGATTTTTGTATAAAGCATCATCCACTGTCGGCTTTTCAATATTGCGTCATATTCTCCTCGCCAACTTTACACCTCCATAGAAGCCCCAACGCTGTCTCGTATTCCACTACTATATTATATATATATATAAACATATGATCCTCTATCGTCATGTTAGAGAGTTAACATTCCGGGCAAACCGGCTGTAATTGCGCTATCGTGGGCGGAATTTATGCCGATGACGAGTTGTTAAAAATCACCCGCCGACCAATGACTTAGGTCGTCGCCTATCGTCAGCTTATA
The DNA here is from genome assembly GCA_018907035.1 of Sycobia sp. Sy_11. NCBI lineage: Eukaryota > Metazoa > Arthropoda > Insecta > Hymenoptera > Epichrysomallidae > Sycobia > Sycobia sp. Sy_11. The sequence goes on along the minus strand of JACCIC010000148.1, from coordinate 645,574 downwards.
CGATCCGCAGTTCTACGCTCCAGGCGGATAATTCGTTCCACGGCGAGAGCTTTTTAACAGAGGGCTGCATCGCTCCCGTTCATTGGGCGTCGCATTAATAAATATCTATAGACGCGGATGATAAATTCCCATATCACGCTTTATTGCTATATATATTTCCTGCCGTCAGAAGGGAGTGTTTTTCTTCCTTCCCCTTCGCGCACTTCGGGCGCGATATCGAAATAACGTGACAAAATTCCTCTCTCCTGTATACTTTATGTACTCGTTGAGCCAACAAACGTCATCTTCTCCACCTGTAACAAGAAAATGTAAATAACTTTTCCTCACGCACTTGACTTTCGACTACGCAACTATTCTGAATTCGTGTAGCCTGCACACCCTGACTTAAATACGTGAAATGAATCTTTTTTTTTAAGAATATGCAAGCTGAGGATGGTATCCTTCTGCTTTTGTTTTTTTTTTTTTTTACAATCATTCTTGTGCTATATTTTCAAATATGGGTTGGTGGATGGTGATGGTGATTATTGATTATTATTGATCATGTGCTCTTCATAAAGATGACGCAAATACAATATTTTGGCAGATATCAAATACTAGATTAAAATATTTATTGTATTGTAGGCTATCGGTCGAGCGACTGTTGAAAAAATATGAAAGATACGCACTGATAATACGCTGCGATGTAATACTGCGTGATAAGCAGAAGCAAAACACACTGACTAACTTGAGAATGAAAACACTCGACGTATGTGATGGATTGGTTAAGGAATTTATTTCAGGTTTCAAGATCATTCAATCTAACAATTATATTTGCACTTTTAAAGATTTAATCAACGCTTCAAATCATCCAGTAAAGCAAGCGAAAATGAATAATTTAAAGAAAGTTTATATTAGTTAAAAAATTTCTCGAAGCTAAAAAAGTGGTTGTTTGAAAAAACGTATTTATCGTAAAATGCAGAAAATTTAAGCAGTTATATAAAATCCAGTGGTTCAACTAAACATATTTAAATATAAAAGCTTACAATCCATTTTGATTCAAGCACCTGCAGTTGTACAACAAAAATAAACGTAAAGATACGTAATTAAAAAAAAGAGCTTAATGCTTGAAGTAAATTACATCATTATAGCAAGGTTATAACCTTTCTCATGTATAATACCTAATAATTAAATGTGGACAGGTTACTCTGTACTGTATGTATAAATTCATTGTGTAAAATTATACTAAATTGAATAGTTTCGATTTAAATAATGAGTATGATTTTTAGGCACGGCAAGATTGGTTTTTCTTTTAATTATGCTATACCCATTATGTATACGAGTTTCTATTCCCTATAAATATATACATAATTTTACAAGAATGACTGATTGCCGGTAACTTTTTTTGAATTCAATAAATTTCCGGACCGACGACGACTTCTTTACGGGTCGTAATTTTCTCATATATAGAATTTTATTGCGTAATGCTGTATATTGCAAAACATTCTCAACGGGAAGTCGAAAGTTAACATCAGCGATAAATATAGGGGTAAAGAACCGTACTCAATAGTTACGTACGCGATGTGTTCATGCCCATGCAATGAAAACCAAATGTACCTAGTATATAGATGTGTTGGAGATTTAATGTACCGTTTTCGAGAGTGTATGCTCAAATAATAAAAATTATACTATAGTATTGATGATTGAGAATGTGATTGTTTTTTTTTTGATATTGAAGTATGAATTAATCAACGTCCATCCCAAGTATCCATCCTAACAGATATATTGAAAATTCCGTACTAGTTGGTCGATAATGTAATTGAAGGAATTGTTAAACGAAGCCTTTGTCTTCCATATTATGTCCCCAGTATTTCGAAATTCAGAAATTTCCGTTCCAGTACATCAGAACACTTTAGTTCAATAGGTGATAATGTCTTTTTCATCTTTTTATATGAAGTCTTTAACGTTCGTATTATGCAATTTACTAATGAAAGTTGTGCTATGATTTACTAGAAGCAAAGCCCGGAGATTTGTTTTTAAAATCAGAATTTGGAACGCAGAGGTATTTTTGACGTTATTCTATTCCATTTCGAACAATTTTTACATCCATATTTATATAGAATTTTCGTTAGATGGCTTTTCCACGCACATTATCTCTTATACACCCATACAAAGACAGTGGTCCGAGTCCAAATTCGTATATACATTTACGAGCTTAATGGCAGGCGCCAGGACAAATATCACACACTGCTGGCTTGCAGTCGGACTCTAATAGCCACGCAAAGCCGCGATATATATGGCAGACTTTGTGCACTGCGCGCATTACGAACGCACGTCTTTCAAACTAAAAATAACGCCCGGGGATGACGAGGGGTCGGGAGAGGTGGTCGAGGTGGCACAGCAGCGGCGACTCGCGCGGAAACACACATCTCACTCTGGTGCATTATAGTCGCAGGGGACGAAAGCGTGACTATCATCGGCTGTAAATCTCGACGCGCGCACTTTAACCCGAAAACTTTGTGCAAGATATATGTATGTATATTCCATCCTCCTCGGTTTTTAAGTCCGAAGAGAGAAAACGCAACCATGTACTCGTATATACTTTAGATATACCTACTATAATGCATCGGGGAAGATCGCAATTTGGCGCGGTGCAATGCGCTCTTATCTCTTCTTCCCGTGCTCCTGAAATCTATGGAGATATACATCCGCGTTGTCTCGCCACGCGCGGCTCCGCGCGCGTTTTTTCTCTCTTCATTTATAACCTTCTGGTCGGAACTGATGCAGTCGGAGGGTACAGGACACGCAGTGACTTTCCGTTTTGCGCCGGCGGCTCGTAAAAGCGGAATTGCGAAAGAGTTTACATGTGCAGTTGTACCGCGCGGCAAGAGATGGCGTTATCCCAGGAATATTGTCTCTCGCGATGAAATTTATAGGCTCGCGAGTACAATGCATAAACGTATGCGTGCAATGCGTATAAATAAAAAATGAACACCGTTCTTTTGGCTCGTTATCCTGTCTAGCGCATCTAGTGAAAATGAACAGAGATACGTCAAAAATTACATAATGCACTAATCGATGAAAATTCTAATGAAGTTTCTATTGTCTGAAACATGTGTACTATTTTTTGGTTATACTTGTATTGGGATAAAAAGAAAAGTAATTGGACGAGACAGATTAATTCATCAGAAAGATTTGGGATAAAAGTGGAATGTAATAAAGATAAATACTGTACTAAACGGACGTATTATACGATTTAAAATGTTTTAATCTGCTTGAAATTACATAAATTTCATATCTTTCATACAGATCGAATCGACTCTATCGATTGTATCGTTTTGGATTGCAGCGTTTAAAAACGTGTTCGATCGAAGATTCGCTTCAGTCCATACCAGTGATCTTCAAAAGATTGGTAATATTTAATCGGATAATGCGCGATGGAATACATTTAAATCAGTCGCAGTACGTACACGGACATCATTCTTTATTTGATGATCAGATATTGTACATGAATTTCAAAATTCTAGTCTCAGTGTGACGTTCAACAATTGCAGCACAAATGCTTTTTTTTATCAAGGACAGTCAGAATGAAATTATCAAACGCTTCGTTTTCATTATGATTATTTCAACGCATACACTGCATTCTGAATTTTCGACACATTGAAAGATCAATGTAGCTTTCTGATTGACATCAGTTGTCGTCCTTCTCTGTGTGTATTCTTCACTTCTCACGTTCCTGCTTCATCCAATTAATCGACGTGAATTAAAGTATATTAGGCAAATGTTGACCGTCGCTCCCATCGGTTTATATACATATATGCACAAACCATCGTCAATGAGCACCTCTGCCGAATTAGCGCGGGATTCTCTCACAGTGTCACTGGCCTCTCTCTCTTTTTCTGTCTCTTTCTCATTCTCTCTTTCGCTGTCTCTCTATCCCTCTCTCATACAAACGCTGCCGAGCGGAAGAGCCGGCAAGCAAGCCAGTGGACGATAGGGGGGAGTCGATAATGTAGCGCCGGTGCGGCTTACATGGCGGGGGGTGCGGTCCACTACAAAGAGAACTCGTCGTTCAGGAGCGTAGGAGACCATCCGGGCCCTGCTGAGGTGGGGGCGGTTGCAAGCTTTCCTGCTTTCCTACCGTACGAGCAGGACTCGCATGCATTTTATATTATATATATATATATATATATATATATATATATATATATATATATATAGAGAGAGAGAGAGAGAGAGAGAGAGAGAGAGAGAGAGAGAGAGAGAGAGAGAATAGGCGAGCGGCGAATACGATCGCGCCGGCACAGGAATTTTAGCGTAATTGCAGTAAAAAGATTAGATGCCCGGCCGGGCCCCCTCGGGAGGGAGGAGAGCTAGATTAGTACCCCGTGTAGTTCTCTCTCTTTCTCTGTCTTTAACCAGGTCTGCTAGAGACCTCCTCCGCTTTCCTTCCTCTTCTTCTGCTTTCCGTGATTCTTATCTTTCCGTGCTCGCAGGGAGTATCGGTGGGTATATTCTGCTTTGTTTTTATCTTGACTGTAACGATCGTATAATTTATTATTTTATAATACACTTTAGAAGAAGGGGAAGAGAGGTTTTCGTTCCATATTAATGCTAGAAGTTAAGCTATAATATTATGATTGCGTTACGATCACCGGTCATAATATACTTATGACCGTAATTAAGGAAAGATGTATATCGATCCCTGGATCGCACGATTCGTATACTGACATTTTCTTTGTTGTCCTCAACGAGAAAATCTTCGTTTGCACGAATAAAAAGGTTTATATATAAATATTCTTATATCTGTTGTTAGTCTTTGTAACTCGCCCTTTTATACAGATGCTAAAAAATCCTTTCACATCGATTCAACATGGAAATTACAATCCTAGAATGCTTTTTGGATCGTTGTAAAGTAAAATGACCTTGAACACTAGTGCACAAATTAATGTTTTCCCTCGCTTTCCTAGTGTAAAATATGTCTAACAAGGTAATATATATTTATAATAATAATAAATATTATAATAAATATTTAAATACATTCTTGTTATTTTAAAACTTCTTCACGAGTGATGGAATATACCATATTCGATGTATTTTCTAGACGTCGGAGTGTGGATTAGAGACGAAATATATGCTACAGAATATTTTCCAGAGACCATTCGAAAAATTAATCATGTAATCATCATCTGCTATCTTCTTCACCTTTCTATTTATATATACCGAGAGAAGTGAGTGAGATCAATAGGGCATCGGACAGGAAAATCAAAGTACCCCTGTGCCAACGCCCACTTGTACATCGTTCTCTCCTATGCCCCATTAGTCTGTGCATGCGCGCGCGCGCGCGCGTGTGTGTGTGTGTAGTGTATGTACTCGGCCATCGTCCTTCTCGCCAAGTTGAGGTTCTCCCTCTTTCTCTTCCTCTCGGCTGCGTCGTCCTCCTCCATCCACGCTTTTATAGCCGTATATACGCCCGTTCGTTCTTTCGTCCCGCGACAATGGGATATACTAGGCACTATGCCGCCGCGCGACATACACGCCGGTATAAATTATAAAGAAAGCTGCCGAGATCGAGAACGGTGGGATATTATGTATAGCCAGAACCGCGCCCTTGTCGATGACATAACCTCTTCCCTCTCTTGGTACTAAAAAAATCGTATCTTCACATTTACACTCCCTCTCCTTAGCATATATAATACCTTATATTCTTCCCCTTATCTCTGCCGTTACATATCCCACATCCATACCCATCTAAAAGTCTTGTATGCGTGTATAAATATTATATATAACCCCCCCTTTCCTCCTGCTTTATTGACCGCCCATAAAAGCGCGAAGAGCATATTTCAATTGCTCGCGTAATAGCAGGAAGGCTATATTTAAAACGATGAGTGTCCACGAGGCTTCGATGTGTGGCACCGCGCCGGTCAGATAGATAGATAGATCGGTGGAAAGGGGGAGAGAGCTGGGGGTGAGTGAAAGAGAGAGAGAGGCCTTCGTTATAATATGTTACATATGATGCCTGATTGTGTATTGATATACGAAAACGCCGGGGGAACTTCGATGGTTGTCGTCCCCGTCGTCGCCCCCTTGATGATCGGATGGAGGATCGAAGAGGCCAGGGAGGAGGAGGAACAAGCGCGGAGAAGCGTTTATCATTCGCATATAATGCCCACCGATGTAGAATTAGCCGTTGGGGACATTTTAAAGAGGGATCGATATAATACTTTTGCCGCAATGCCATAGCATATCTGTATTCCAGTGTTATTCTATGCTTTGTATATGTGCGTGCGTGTGTGTACAATGTGCACGCATGAGAAAAAAAAGATAGAGGCCGTCTCGATTATTCACGCATTTATTTTATTGGACAGTATCAATTATGAGTCAGAGATAGTGTAATTTCCTCTTTTTCTTCTCTCTCTCTCTTTCTCTCTCTCTCTGTCTCTCTCTCTCTCTCTCTCTCTCTCTCTCTGTCGAGACGCGACTAGCGATGAGCCGATACAAATGCAGAGGACCGCCCATGTACTCCTTCTCTCGTTCTTCCTCTATCTATACGTTCATTAATAAATGCGCGGAATTTATATCGTTTAATGATTATTGCTCGACGCCTAAGGAATGTTATTAACTGAGCGTGATGCCGCAGCTTTAAGCCTTTGCGTATACGGTAGGTGAGTGTAAAAAAAGTGTTTTCTTTTTTTTTTTTTCATTTTCCTTATCACGGTGCTATAAGATTGGAACATCCAAGGATATCTGAAGAATGCAGACATTTTTTAAGACGTTGTATAGATTATTCCGTGTCCACGCGCGCGCGCGCACACACACACACACACACACACACACACAATGTGAAAAGACCAATGAAGAAGTTTAGATGCAATGCAACATGTTAAAAGCATTGTTTACACACCAGCTCAACGCCGTTAACAAAAATCAAATCTTTCCCATTGCCGGTTATTACTCTCTTATTCAGCACTATACTTCCAACAGCTTTCAGTCTGTCTGCAAGAATTATAGTATAGGACTTAAACTGTCATTAAACTTCAACTTCACATGTCCCAACCAAGTATACTTGCATTCAAACTTTGCGCATTGAAACCAGTGAAACCATATATATATAATCAATAGAACAAAGGGGACTTTTGACTTCGAAATAGTTTGAGATACGAATTTACACGAGCTCTCATCCAGAGGTCGCGTATATTCACCAATTTATTATTCCAGACGAGAATGTGATCAGTCGGGCGTTTAATTAGATGCTGAATTTCAGTCGCTTTGTTGTCGTATAACATAATATATTCGCACTTTAGCAGTGTTTTGTTCTTTTATTGGTATAGCATAAATATAAAATTTATTATATATTACTTAAGACTTATTACTTAATTAACTTTATAGCTATATATATATAATGTCACTCTTCTGATGTACAGTCTATACTTGGTCTAATTATTATGACTAAGAAGTTCCGGTCTTTTAATCTGAATAAGTCCATCAATCCATCTCTATTTCTCCAAGTCTCTAATTGCTGCCAAAAGTTTCGGATGAATCGCTCGCACGCGACAGCCTGCTTCCCAGCCTATATAAAAGCACGAGCCAACGTCAACTGCATTTTGCCGTATAATTCCCAAATGCAACACTGCGCTTTCAAGGGTACCACCGTACAAGAAGGAGTCCACCTCTCCCCCCCCCCCACCCGCTTGCATCCAGGAGACTCAAAAATATCTCCATTGGGATGGAAGATAAAGCGAAGACCACCGGGTTTATATTTAACCCGAGCGACCAAAGAAAGGGAGAAATAGAAAGAGAGTCAAAGATGTAGAAGAGTATGCGTGTTTGTTCGTGTATGAGAGAGAGGAGGGTGGGAGAGAGAGGAAGGCGGCTTTGAGCAGCTTTCAGGCAGTGGCTCTCATGGAACGGAGCAACGAGAGCCAGGAATCCAAGCGCGAGGCAATGGGTTCCTGAAAAATTCTTGATGTCAGTTGAAGGAAATGTGATGATTCTGATTAAATCTGTAGATGAATCCGGACGTTCGTTTGCGAAATGAGTGCGTTACGGTTTGAGGCTTTGTATACTAATTACGATATAATATGAAAAAGCTGATGTTTTTGCTAAAGTCAAGGATTTCGTTGTTTTTTTGCGTATAGAAATATTTAAAAGCACTGAATATTTTTCAAGCCATTCGTTACTCTTCGAATGGAAAATTTTTTACTTTCAGACACATCTATTTTTAAATAATTTTCATATGAGCGATAAGGAAATGAGCATACGTAATTGTGCACATTCATAAAAATTTCCGCAAAATTTATCTCTACATTTTTACATGTGCATTAATCAGCGCATGTTTCCCGAGAAAAATAACGATGACATCACATCCTTAAAAAATACTTTTATACTATGTATATAAACTTCCACTGTAAAAGCACAGATTGATTTCATAAACTATTATCCCAAACCGATATCTCATCACCGTTATCAAATAAGACGGAGTTTTTCCTACATTCCCTTCCCACGAACTTAAATTACAATAGCCTTAGCCAGGAGGGATTCACGAACTGCAACTTTCTTTCTTTACTGATTTGCTCTGAGCTGTTGGTGACCTAAGCAGTGGTCCTAGATTATCCGTATTGTTCCATCTCTCTCCCACCCGATTGTCGTGGGAATCGTAGCGATCGTTGGAAAATGACTATAACGAGCTCCTTCTATTACTTCTTCTATCGAGAATCGCCGAACAATTCCGAAGTTCAGAATACTTTTAAGAGATAAGAACGCGAAGTTGCGTACGTAGTACATCAATTGCTCTTTCATTATTACTTGTTCAGTTATTTAGACAGTTGTTCCAAAATGCTCGTAAAGATTCTTTTAATCGTTATACGGTTCTCTTTTTAGTGTCCATTTTACGATGTCTATGTTATCAACGAGCACTAACGACCTGGCGCGCTGTAGTGTCCATTCAAAGGACGCTCTTGATCGATTTATATCGCCCCCACTGCCGCCCAGTGTGTATGCATGAGCTCTGTCAAAGAAGTGTGCAAGTGAGAAAAGAGTGTCGATCAAAACAGCGCGAAGTAAAAATTGCGTCTGAATAAGCGAACGAAAAAGTAAGCTACGGCTGTCTCAGGTCGCTGGTGATATATTAGTTATCGATTTGAATTCCACGAATACGTTGTCAAAATAATTCCCTTGCGAATTCAGGGGGACAGAGAAAGGCGCTACCCTACTCCGACGAACATTTGGGGTCTTCCTAATCCCTGATCCCCTGTCCGCGTCGATAATCTGTGAAGATAACGTATAGATATGAATATGTATAAGGGGAGTTGGCTTCAAGAAAATAGCACGGGCTTTAGAAACTTATGTTTCGATTTTGATCATTATTATTTTTAAAGGGAAATTATTTTAGACTGCTTAAATTATAGAAAATATATATATAATGTGTTCGCCAGGGATGTTATAATTAGGAATAGTTTTGAAAATATTATACCATACCTGTGTAAAAGAAAGACTTTTTTTTAACTTTACACTACCACCAATTATTCACAATTATTATATAAAATGTTACGTTTATAAACATTGAGTAGTTATAATTATCTTCATAATTAATACTTTAAGATTAATTTTTACTTTAGAATCAGAAAAACTGTTGAAGCTCTCATTACGTAAATCTAAAGCAACAAAAAAAAACACGTTAAAGGCGTAAAAATCTTTTTCACAACTAATGGTCAACACTCCCGTTACATCCTCAAGATTAAAGAAAGCAATCACCATCACACTTTAATGAAAATTTCATCACGAATTTTAAAATTCGATTTCACTCAAAGAGGAAACTCCTCTAGTACCAGCGTGTATTTCATACCTCCACTACATGTTCTTATTTGCATAATGAGCATTGAATCAGATTTTCACTTATGTATCTACTGAAAATAATTATGAAAATGACAGAAATTATGTATACAGACTGTAATTATATATTTGAGTGCTCACTGAGTGTCCATTTCTTATAGAATAAAACTTCATATTATGGAGTCTAATTGTAGCTGGAGTTCTTGCTATAGGCTACGAAAAACCAACAAGTCATTGAAATCGTTTCAACTACAGATGAATATGCTTACGTAATTAATTTGACAGTTAAAACTTATTTGGCATCATTTCATCATTGATGCTAATACGAAAGGTCTATGGAAAAAGACACTCGTTAAAATTCAAAACATCAATTTCAAATTCCAAAGAGAGAAGCATCCCTTATTCAATGGAGATACTTGAAAACTACAGAGTGAGATTTAGAACAAAATTTCGAAAGTATAAAGGATTGAGATATTGCTGAAACTTTTTTGAATTTCTTACTCGTATTGGATGAAAGTATTAATTTCGGTTTGAATTGTTCAGATTCTTTATTTTCATAGAATTATTCCCCAATCCAAAAGTTTAAAGTTTCCAAAATATTAAATAGCCTATACTTTTAGCTGGAATAGCAATTTTAGTCTCGTTCTACGAACAACGCAATAACTTTTCTTTGTCATTCTCATCTTTTTCTCGTAAAATTATTAAAAACAAAAAAAAACTGTTCATATATCAAAGTCAACCCCACATCACTTTTCACTTTTAAAAGCTGCTCGACTCTTATTTCTTCCAAAAGTCAAAGTTTACATCGCGACAACTGCTCGAGTTATTAAAAAAAAAAGCAAGAAAGTAAAGAACTTGTCCGAAGAAAACGTAAAACCCTCGGTTCAACCTAAAACCCTCTCTCTCTCCGGCACCCTATCATCAAAGACACAATAAATATCAGACTTTCATCTCCAGAGTGTCCTTCTCTCTCTTTCTCGCTCTCTCTCTCTCTCTCTCTCTCTTTCCAAGGTAGATACTATATACTCGCTACGCGCTTATGTAGCAAAGGGCGTCACCGTCACGCGCTGCGCTCCGGGGCGATGGCCCTCGGCCAAATGCCTCTCAACTCGCACGTGCTATTTCTGCGCCGGGCTTGCTACTATCTCTCTCTCTCTCTCTCTCTCTCTCTCTCTCCAGGCTTTACTATACTCTCTCTTCAATCTTGCCGTTAACGAGGCCGTGAACTAGTAGTGCGCGATGACCAGACCGCGGGGGAACACGGGGGACTCGTCGATTTTCAAGGCCGACCAAGATTTCTGCGGTGCGGAGGTTACCGGGGGCTAGTAAGCTAATGAGTACGCGTGGATAATTACGAAGTTAATGTTCACAATACTATTATATATATATATATATATATATATATATATATATATATATATACTCGAGTAGTCTTTATTGGAGTTTCCGTTTGCTTATGTAAAGTCATCAGCTCCTCTTAATATACATATACTACTGATTTGGCGCGCAGTAATTTTACTGCGCGTTAATTGGGAAACGTTTCTGCTGGGCGATATTTCAAATCTGGCATGCGATCTTGAATTACGTGTATATAATACACATAGAAAGGAAACGAAAATTCAGCGACATTCAACTACAGAATTCGACGACATGAGTTTCGGTGCATGTATACACACACACACACCCCTGCGCATAATTATTACGTGCGTGAACATAATAGTAATTTAATGTCGTGGAGAGGAAACGTTCCGTCGGTTGTTCTCTTCATAAATCCACCGAGAATCAATTTTTACGAATGGAAATTGATTTATGATCACTCTGCTTTGACGTTTATGCATTCTATCCCCCCCCCCACCCGTAAAAAGTTGTTCCTTTTTTTATAAATAGCCAAAGGAGCAAATGTATTATTCATGATTGAGGAAGTGTGTGTGTGTGTGTGTGTGTGTGTGTGTGTGTGTGTGTGTGTGTGTGTGTGTGTGTGTGTGTGTGTGTGTGTGTGTGTGTGTGTGTATAAATCGCATATTCATGATTGTGCTCGTCCGTGGCGGTCTCCCGCTGCGGAACACAGAACAGACAACAGTAAATATGAAAAATTCTTAGTAATAAAGCGATATTATGTGCCTTATACTTCCAGGCTTGTTAATTTGTCGGAAATGGCAAATATCGAATTTGCTTCTGCGCAACTGGATTTAAACAGAAACGATCTAATTATTCATATTTTTCAATGAGAATAATTCTCGTGGCTCCTTTTAACATTTTTCAGTTTGTTATTCATTTTGATTTAATATTTTCTTTTTGTGAAAGTTTTCGTTGTGTATGTATGTATGTATGTATGTATGTATGTATGCATGTGAAAAGGATCGTTCGAGTTTGATTCGGTTCAAGGAAGCTGTATCTTGTCTTGCGTGCAATTTTTATAATTTACTACTGGACGCTTGGGTATTTAAAGAGAGATCTTTTTTTTTATTATTATTGTATGTGTACTTTGAAAAAATTCAGATTTATACTTATATTTCAGTTTATACATGGTTGCCCTGAACGACTTTCATTTTCTGCAAGAAAACATTATCATAACCGAGTTATAAGCGTAAAATTTGTTTTTATGAAATATTTCAAACAGAAGTATCAATTCGTCTGACAAGAATGATAATAAATTTAATGCTCGAACAATAGGTATAGTCAAAAAAGTGAGACTGTAAAAAAACGTTCATTGTCTATAATTCCTTATCATAGTTTCAACTGGGATATCAATTCACATAAAAGAGGCATTAACAAACTAAGTTTTAATCATTAGAGTTGGTAAAATAACTTATGTTTGACACAATAGTACGTTCTTTTATTTAAGTTGAATAAAAATTGTTTATTATAGATTTTCTAAATATCTAAGGGACCGTATAGAAATATAAGACTTTATATTCTTTCATAAAAAAGCATTATGCTGCGGGATATTAATAAGCCATTGTATTTAAATATCATGCTTCAATTAAAAAAATTGTAATATAATAATAATAACGAAAAAAACCACACACAATCACCTATTATTGTACAAAATCCATCCAATTTGTATATAATTACATATATTTTATAAACTATATTCAGGAAATTGCGCAACGCCCGGGCCCATACTGTAAATTGTATAATAAATTTCTCTTGTAGAAAAATGCACTTCTCTCGCGTGTAAAAGAGTGTGGCTGAAATTGAAGTCTGCGTCGTTGCATCATTCATAAGTTTTACGTTATAGAATATTGGGCTTTGTGAGATTAAATGTATTCCGTGGAAACGAGTCTCCGTTTTTTTTTTTTTTTTTTTTTTTTTTTTTGTTTCTGCAGCTCAACGTGGCAAATTTCAAACGTGTACGCCGAAATTCAATCAGCCCCGACGTGACGGTCATGCATAAGGAGATTACTGATAATTAAAAAAAAAAGAAAGAAAAAAAATTGCAATTAATTCCGACAAAAGTTATATATTTCCGCTATAAAATAGGAGAATGCATAATGATAAAGTATAAAAGTAAAAAGTAATAACTTATTCTATATATATATATATATTTTTTTTTATTATTTTTTATAAACAGATATTTATATACTAATAGTGTCGAATAATGTCTAATAACATAATTTCTCGTTTCTGTTTCAGGTGAGTTATCGAATCGCTTAAATTTCCTTGGCAATGACGTAAGTTTCAATAAGCGACAATGAGAGGGACACAGCTAAAACAGTAATTTCAGCCGAGCGATATAGAGCTGCGCACGGCAATTTATCACGTAGAATGGGTGTTTTGCCCCCTATATACTGTACTTAACTTCGAATTTGTCATTTTGTTGGAAATGTCATTTCCCCCAAATATACAGCGCTGAATTATAGGCAAATCAACTATAGAGTGTTTCGCTCGGTTTCGCCCCCTATTGTCCCCCCGCTCCGCTAAGGGTAAGCTAGTGCCCCCCGCCCACCATATGGTTCTCGCCCCTCTCCTACGGCTTCGCTCCGACAAAGGAAGACGGAGAGATTATCCGATCAAAGAGCAAGTTCCAGAGAGCAATTGGCAGCAATTCACTCCTTGTTTCCGGCACTTGTGCGCGAAGTCTATGGACCCCCCCCGCAGATCTCTCTCTCTCTCTCTCTCTCTCTCTCTCTCTCTCTCTCTCTCTCTCTCTCTCTCTCTGTTTGCCAGTCGATAGTTTGTCTTTTTCCATGGACACCCTGTACGTATGAGAAATACGATTGCACTCTGCTACGGCAAGAACTGAAAGAACAGCAGCAGCTCATCTCACCTCGGGTCCTCCGGTAATTGGGATCCTCGCTTTTGCAAGGAATAATGCTGCAGATAGAGAGAGAGAGAGAGAGAGAGAGAGAGAGAGAGAGAGAGAGAGAGAGAGAGAGAGCAGATTTAATGAATCGATTATAGGGGGCGTGCCTCTCTTTTCTCTTTCGCCTCTCTTCTTCTCTGTCTCTCTATCTCTATCCTCTTTTCCTCTCTGCCCCTCTCTCGCTCTGCCTCTCTCGCTCTCTCGGGCGTCATTGTATGTAAATGCCGGGGCGGGGGAGGCGGAGCGTGCAGACGTCTGCTGCCCACAAGTTTGCAGGAGGAGGAAGGGAGCGAGAGAGAGAGAGAGAGAGAGAGAGAGAGAGAGAGGAATGGACACGCGACGAGTTTCGCACCGCGGACCGAGACCGTTACTGTGCAGCGGCGGCGGGAGAAGCAGAGAGGGATATGCGCCCGAGGTGACTTCCGTTCGGTCTTGTGCTCGAGCATTCGCGAGTACTGTTAGCCGCGAAATTGTTCCTATATGCATGCGTGCATGCTCTGTCCGCATGTTCTGCCCCCGCGGCGCGGTGGCGCTCTCTCTCTCTCTCTCTCTCTCTCTCTCTCTCTCTCTCTCTCTCTCTCTCGGGGAGGAATCGCCTGATTTATGCGGCGTCCAAGCGCGCCTGCGCGCGGATCCTGGGCAGTATATATAATGAAAAGGGAGCTGGAGGAATGTAGATGGGCGAAGGTAACTTTGCTTTTGCGTTGTTATGGCACATTCTCTACTTGAGTTAACGAAAAAAAAGGGGGGGGGATATATAAAATATGTAGTTATGCTTAAAATAATACGAATTATACAAAGCTATAATATACATTATATGCATAGTAAAAATGAAATATTACCTATGAAATTTTCACAATTCCCATGCATAGCAATCGCACTGTTCAACTATAATTTGACTTTTTTACCAGTAACTTGAGATGGTTTATGATTATGATAATTTTTATAGCTTTTACAAGGCTGAATACAAATTAAGTCACAGAATCAATTTGTATAATCAGGATTTTGAAATACCCTAATCTAAAAGTGCTTTTCAAATATTTGAAGCTATGTTAAGAATTTAGTTCATTTTACACTCACTTTCACTTGCGGCATTGATTACCACGCCACCCGAATTTTTAGTCTTCAAAATCTATTGATACATTTGTTGCAATTCATTTTTTTCCTGAAGATATATCATGATTCTATATCATCGTATAATAGAAGAAGGATCAGGTAATATATAGAGTTCTGGGAATGTTATGTGGCGCGAAATCATATCTAAGTAAAAGTTGTATAAGATAAAACCATAAAGAAAAAGGAAACAACAATTTTGCCTAGAATGCAGCTTCTATTTCTACAGAAGTAACATACTTGCGAGAAAGCAGACGCCATTTATTAGTAAAAAATTATGCTTCATCAAGCAATCAATTTTTCACAGCTCTAAATAAGAAATTCCAGTGTCTTCATTAAACGATTACGAGAAAATATTTAAAATGTATCATTAAGGGTATCATAAATCTGACCGTCATAGAGGTGTAACATGACGATTTGTAAAAATTTTTTTGACAATATAACAATTTATATATTTTAATGTTAAGCAAATTATTATTGAGTGAGCTTCCGAGAATGATTAACAATCAGAATTTCGGGAGTAGCTGCAGAAATAATGAAAATACAAGTAAGCAATGAAATTCGGCTCTAGGACGCTTTTACTCCATAACAATTATGGAAACATTTAATTTTCACAAATTGTGTTAATGCAAAAATATACAGTTGACAGTTTCATGAAGCGATACCTGCTCAAAAAAGCATTACCAGCGTCTTAATATTCCTAATTCGAACCATGAATAGAACAGTGTTGTCGACCTTTTCGCGCGCAATACTTTGCTCTAATTAAAATTTTCGTATGAATTTTGATTGCTGCATGATACTTGACAGTTCTGCTCGCGATGATCCGTGCTGTATTCTTTAGGGATGTAATTGCAAAACCTAAACTTCACCATATTTTTCATCGTTTCACCGACTATAATCCATATCGAGCGTTATTTAATTACATTAACGAGAAGCCACATCGCAAGCCCATGGAATCCCAAAGTTCATGGTTTCGAGGGAGAGGGAGAGAGAGAGAACGAGAACCAATCCGCCGACAGAGGGCGATTAATCAAGCGCCTTAACTGCACGATGGATTTTGCTCGGGCGACACCGGGCCGTGCGAAATCTATCGCAACATCCGCAGAGTACCTCGGGGACGACGGAGGTGTCGGGGAGTGTGTGTGTGGGGGGGGGGGGTTGATCTCGAGTAGCAGAGAGTCAGAGTTTGCGCACACAGTTGGTTATGCTTAACTCTGGTTTAACGAGGCGCTGGTCGGCGGGCAATCTCAAAGGGCGCCCGACGACCGAATCTCGATCGCTCGCAGGGGGAATCGCGTGCCTCCGCGTTTTCACGCACTTTCTAGAGAGGCGCAGGCGGTGGAAGGATTTTTTTTTTTTTGCCGCACGTGTAAAACGCACGCGCACGCGCTCGTACACGCGCTATGTATCGCTCTTTATACTTCATTCCCTGATATGGCTCGACCCCCTCCCCCGCCCTCCGCATCATTGCTTCGTCGCGCGCTCGCGCCTCTGTTTTTTTTTTAGAGCTGCAATCACTTCTCGAATGCTTTCCTCCCGAGTATCGCGCGTGATTATAGCCATCGAGGAGGTGTTGGCAGAGTGCAGAGGTGTAATTTAACTTTGCTCTGTTTATATTGTTAGAGGTGCGATTGGGAATTGGACGATAATTACTGTGCTCCCATAGTTCAATTTTTCCTGCGATTTTGTACATATATTGCACATTAATTTTGAAATTTCTCCTTCGCGCAATCCTGTTCTTTGATCATTTTACAGGTTTATTAATAAGTCGACAAAATATTTTTGAAAGTCGCATTAATCACGAAGCCCGCGTGTTCCTGCATAGATAATTTAAATATTATATAGCGAATTACACACGTGTAATAAGGAGTTTAAATAATTTCTCATTGTTCTTCGTCGATAATGGAATAATCTTTTCGAAAACCTTTCGTTCGGTGTCCTGGATGATTTCTTTTCTTCGCAGTACAACCCCACTCCCTGCTCCTCCTCCCTCATTAAATCACGTGGCTTATGAATCGTCCCTGACACTTATATACGGCTGCAAGCTAGAGATAGGCGATACGTATCGATATTTATAAATATCGATACTCTACCCATATCGATACTCAATCAACAGCGGAATGATGTATCGGCGAATGATGTAAAATACCCGTGAAACCAGGCTTGCTTCGCGATCGTTTGACGAATCAAAATTGTCGATAGCGGGCGAACGTCGCTTGCAGTGTTACGAACAATGAGTGTAACGCTCGCGCTGTGATTTGCGACTTGCAAGCCAGTGTAAATCAGCCATCTGCTGCTTCTTGTCGATTCTTTTCATCAACTTTTAGTTTTATCGATCTTACAAGCTGTCGCTTTGGGTATTTATTAAATTTCAAAATTCAACTATACAATGATGGACGCTATTGCTTTACTTGTATCATACGCCTCGTATACTATATACTTATATACTACTTATAATCCGGTGTCCGTGAAATTACGTTTTTTGCAACTAAGTTTCAATATGAATAATAAGCTCCTATTTGCACATTGCACCCTATTACTTATCTAAAACTAAACTGTGCAATAATCTATATGCTACGTCGATAAAGCTCTTCATATAGAAAAGTTAAACATTATTTAGATTTTGAATATCGGAATGTCGATATTTTAAGGACGATATTTTAGTCGTATGAATGCCTTAGTATGCGATACGTGTCGTAAAAACGTACCCACACACGCACGCACAGCAATTACACACTACAATTACTATTATTAGCAGCCTTCGTCATATCTTTTTCTATCCACATGTTAGCCACTAGTACTAAGTCTAAGGCACTACCTTCTCCCCCTAACGTTGCGAGTAAGACATTTCTATCTTCGCCAGCCGTATTTCCGGGTTCGGTTTTGCGAGCCTTTACATATATAGCTATACGCATTATATATATACACACACACAATAGCTTGGCTCGCACGTGCGGGAGGAGGGAATCCCGATTTTGTTTCCTCTCCCTCTCACGCTTGTGGTATACGGTTGGTAAAGGGACTTTTCGAAATCGCACGTGGAACAACATACGAACGTACATGGGGGGTCGCCGAAGGGGCGAGAGAGAGAGAGAGAGAGAGAGAGAGAGAGAGAGAGAGAGAGAGAGATTTTGCGACCGTTCTGCTCGCCTGCTGCTTTTTCTATATAAGTTGCGTATATGCATAGAGGTGGCAACAGTACTTTTATTCGAAATTACATTTATTATAATTCGACCGAGTTACATTGTGTGCCGCGCGATGATTGATTATTATTGCGCGCAAAATTGGCATATCGTAACTTCGAAAGAGGAAAATGCGTCGCGTGTAGTGCGTCCAGTCTATTTTCTTACCACGTCGTTGTGTCCCTAGTCTTCTTAAAGAAGAACAAAATTTATCCTTCCGCGATCGTTTTGCATTGTCAATTTATTGCTTATAACGATTGGAAAAAAAGTGTATAGACATCAATTATCGTCCGTTCGGCATGTACGTCATATATTTGGGAGTGCATGGCTAATTTGCAAAGAATTTTTTTCACTTTATCTACATATAGATATTAGCTCTTGGCTCGCGCTTTGGTTAGAGCGGAAAAAAATAGGTTTTGGATTCCTTTGAATTCAGGACTGTTTTCTTGACTATAAATAACTCTTACAATATCATCTCCAACACTAAATCATTACGGATTGGCTTATTACCTTATCAATTTTCAATGGCCTGTCAGGGTGTCGGAAGCGGTTGGAAGTTTCCGCCGACCCTTACTCTATATAATCGCTCCAATATACAATGCAGTGAATATATATATATATATATATATATATATATATATATATATATATTACAGTTGAAAGGGTTCCGATAAGATATTTATGATGTAAGCGATATACGCCTGCCATGTACGTTTTTCCAGCTGAATGAAAAGTGTACATGTTTTTCCACATTTACCTTGCATTATGTATTGCATTTGGTTAGTACAAAAAAAATGACGGATAGATAGTTCAGAGAACACACTATAGGAGCTGAATTGGAACAATTTTGTGTTCGCAGTCTGTAGATCTCGCACCTACGTAAAATCAAATACAATTTATTGTCATTATCCACAACTCGATATATTATATCAATATTGGTTGATTTGGTTAATGATAAAATTATTAATTAAATCATTAATGATGAAAATATAATTGAATACGCAGTCTATTCATGAATAAGTTGATTGTTAAACATCGCGAGACAGTTTACGCCCGAGCGAAGCGAGCGAAGGTAAATAATCTCACGAGGTGAATAATCAACTTCTACAAAATCAATTCACGCATAAGTATTGAATCGTATTTTATTTTAAAACACGCAACAGAAAAATATTGTTCAAATTGTGATTTCAAAGATAAAGTGGTGCAAGATTATAAATGCAATTAATTAGTGCGTAAATTATAAGTAAAAATTTAGTTCCACGTATTGTCAAAGGTAACGCAAATTTCGGGCTAACATTATACGTAATTTTTGCACTGATAAAATCTTTTCTTTCGAAGTTAGTCATAATTTTTTTCTCCAAAATTCAGAGTTTAAAATTAAGTTCGAAACTGTCTTAAGTGTAGAACTGACAAAAGTAACATTCTCATACCATTTGTATGAAATCTCTAGATATCAAACATTGTCCCCAATCCGCCAAGCGAATTGCTCCGTTTGACTTTCTCTCCGTGAATAATAAACGTAACAACTGTAAATTATCGTACAATAGATTTTTCAATTATCAATATATTTGATTCGGTTGGTTCTTCATTTATCGGCTTCGCCGTAAAATCGCCTTTACTAACTCTCGTATCCACGGATTACTTTTCAGTAGAAATCAAGTCCGGAAAATGACGCACAGGTCGGAGAACCATAAGTGCGTGACAAAACGGTCCGCGTCGAGCGAAGCACGAGGCGAAGTTATAAAATGAGCCACGGGACGGGTAAATGGCTGTGTAGGGGCAGAGGGTGGGTGAAGAGGGGTCCGCGACGTAGTCACGCGATACAGTTTTGTACACACATGCGCACGCAAGGAATTAGGCTCGTCCCAACGCTTACTACTCGAAAATTTTTACGCCGTCCCTTCCCTCTGTCTCTCTTCCATGGTGTGCCCTTTATTTCCTTCCGGTTGCGTCCTACACTTCTCTCTCTCTCTCTCTCTCTCTCTCTTCTTTCTTATTACCGCTTTACTTTGTACGCTTCCGCCGTCTTTCCTTCTTGGCCTTATACACAATTGTTTATCATTACCCGCTCGCGTGCGGGGATGCAATGAAAATTTCTCCCCTCCCCTACCCTAACACTACACTAGGGGAGAGATCTGAAGCGGAGAAAGCGCTGAAGAAGATTCGTTTCTCGGGGCGTCACATGCGCCAGTCGACGATTGAAAAGAGATGCCGCGCCAGTGTCGGGGGAGGGGGGCAGCTCGAAGCGCTGACCACCCAGAATCCCTGAAAAGTATCTTAGAGACCCATTGTCGACAGGCAGAGGGGTGAAGGCTGCGCTTGATGTTACAGGACTTTGTCCCTCGTGTTGACGCACGTCAGCGGGAATGCGATTCGGGAGAGATATTTGTGCTGGGATTTGTGTTTGTGTGTTCCCTGATTTCTTCCATTCAACCTCCATTAATAGGCGATTTCATGTTTGATTGACCTACAATTTATCTGTGCCGAGACACTGCGCGAGTTGCTATTTGCCGAAGGACTTCTCTGCCTCTCTCCATTTAAATATTCTCCCCTGATTTTTCCAAAAGTATCTCGACAAATAAAAGAAAATACGTCTATCAATGCTTTTATAAACGCTGCGCAGTAAAATTCGGGAAGGAATTGGCTGCAGCTTCTATGCGTATTATATAAGACTCTGTCTCGGAAAAAAGATATAGGATGATGGTAAAAGCAGTCGCCAAATGCATTCAATTAAGTAGAGGATGTTTTTCGGAATCGAATGTTTAGATAAGCAATTGATCCTAAAAGGGATGGGGTGTTTCCATTACACAGGATTAATCATCCAAATAGCAACAACCGAAAAACAATCGAATGTTTTTTTTTGTCATACTGAATTACCACCTAAGGAATGGAATTTTCTTCTAATTCATTAGGAGATTTCTCCATTTGTCAAGAAACTGAAGGAAAAATCGAAATTATGAATCCATGGAGTTTGTGGATTTCGAATTTTTACTCTTATGAATTGTGATGGTTAAAGTCACGTACTAATTGGGTCATCGAAGTATTTTTACGAATGCAATTAAAACTCCTTGCATGGCAGATCAAAGTATACGAACGACTTTTAATTTTGGTATTCCAAAGAAAGATAGAAGAAGTTTCCAGATACTTTCTGCAAGTCGTTGTTTTTTGAATTTGCAGTTCCATGCTGTTAGCAATTAAAATTTCGTGCGTGAGGCAAACATGAAGCATCCTGATAAAATTACGGGAGCTGCCAAGAAAGTATGGGCGAAGCTTTCCACTTCAAAGTGAAATCAATTCTCGGGAAAACAAACTGAGAAATAAATTGAATAGATCCATTTTTTAAACCTGTAGATTAATAATGTAATGTTAAGCTTTAGTGAATTTCTCCCAGATTTTATGTCTCTTCTTCCTTCGTAGATATGCGAAATTTCTGCATGGTGCTTATTGACCATACCTCCGACCTTTACAGGCAATTGCAATTATTCTACAATTACAAAAAAAATACAATATTTGAATAACTTGTTTTAGCTAATCATTTGACTCCACATACTTGGCAACTATACTTTTTTGATCAACCTCGCGTTTGTCTATGTTCTACACGCATCAGCGACAGATCTGTATAGCCCTGGTAGAGAAGCAATTTACAATTATATCCGCGCTATGTCCATATATGTAAGAATATTCTATAGGACACAGATTTTTCTCGATGTACTAAAATATACGGGAAAGGCAAAACGAGATCCCAGCGTAGTTTTCCAGGGTGGATGGAGCTGACTGGTCCAACCCTGCTTTCATCGGGTTTTATCCCGTCCGAGGGAATGAAAGGCCTTAATCAGCTCGCGCGATCTTCCCTCGGCGTTCCGCCCCTGGATCTGCGTGTACAGACACGTCGGGGCGAAGAGGGGGGAGGGAGGTGGTCTCACTCACGCATATTATTCAATTTCGCGTTTATAATGTGCACGCGCGTGCGTATTCCCACTGCTGTACACAAACAAGCGCGAGCGCGCACTTTGACCCTTTCGTTCGGGATGCTGTGCTGAGCAGGGAAAGGGAGAGGGAGAGAAGGAGAGGCGATGGAGGGAGGGAGAGGGAGCGCAGGCTGCTGTTGCTGCTGCTTGGTCGGTCTCGGATGACCTTAAGTAACCCCTCCTATATTATACCCTGCTTTTCTCCCGTTAGAGAGAGCAAGACAGAAAGGAAGAAAGAAGGAGAGAGAGAGAGAGAGAGAGAGAGAGAGAGAGAGAGAGAGAGAGAGAGAGAGAGGTTCGACGTAAAAGCTGACCAGAGTTGTACCACCCTCGAATGGCTTTCGTGGAGGGCGGCGAGTTGAGAGTGGCGCTAGCTTTAGCCTGGCTGTATACTATCGAATTTCTGCCGCTGCGTCGGGCTCTAATGACGCGGTATGGGCGAAGTTCGCTGGCTCGTTAAAAGTTTCCTATATTTTTTTTTGTTCTGTGTTGAAAGCCAGGTAATATTATCTCCGGACTATTACTGCACCGAATTATTTCTGGTAGGTTAGTTTCGATCGATCGGTTCATGTATATAGAGGGTAGCCGTTCGATTTCTATATTAGGTTTTTTTGTTGAACCCTTTAAGCCCGCTTGGATCCGACAGTAAGCTTCGATGTATTCTTTAAAATTTGATCCTTGTGTATTTTATGATACCGTGGATGAATTAAGAGACATTCCTTTCAATGTATTAGGTAAAAAATATAAGAATATTATTTTTGTTTGATTCTGTATAATTAGTCCTTTCACAACATCTACGAGAAAGGGAGTGTGGAGCGTCTTATATTAGTCAGAAGTATAATCGGAAGACGATTCCAAAAGTTGTACCTCATCTAGAAAGCGTAAAAAACTGTTGTTTGTTGTTTTTTTTCTCCCTTCACAATGGCCAAATAGATGTGGATAAAAATAAAGGCATAACTGGATAATCCTCGAAAAACTCGTATTACGAATTTGTAACCACATTAAATAAACATTTAGTCATACTAATTTGAACTATAAATTTATGTCCAGTGACTGTGTCTCGATCTTATTCTGTTTTTTACATTATGTATCTAATTATTCTGCAATTTTCTCAACTATGTTTTTAGGAAATAAGTACGTCGTTAAAAGAAAATAATACACTTCACTATACATACACTAATGTTTTATTTTTTTTAGACTAGGGCAGCTGTAAAACACGATTTTGAGCTGTAAAACTGTGGTTTTGAGATTAGATTGGTAGAAAAGACTGATTAGAAGGTTTTTATTTTTCGCAATAGAGGGAGAATTCAGATATATATATATATATATATATATATATATATATATATATATATAAATTTTTTTTTTTTTTGATTAGATAAACATTCGACTCCATAAACTTTTTAAATCACCTCGATTATGTTTCATTTTGGAAAACAAGAAAAAAACTATAAATATAAGTTTAAAGCAAATATGGATCTCATACTTTTTTAGCACACTTACTTAGCTAATTCTTAAAGTATCTATAATAATATTACACAGATAAGATAAAATAGAATTTTTTTTCAGTAAAACTTGCATATACAAGAACAAAGCAGCAGAGTTATGCATGTTTTGTGCAGTCTGAGTAATTTAGAAAATTAATCGCACTCTCTCATTTTTCTAACCCCAAAACATCAATCCTTTGAAACGAATAGCACTCAATTACATTGAATTAATCACTCTTATACGTACACGAGAATATAAAATCGAGTGAACGGCTTGCGAAAGCAATGATAATTGCGCGTTTACTTATCTAGTTCTATCTGGTTGATGTATTAGGGACAGGCAAAAATTTTCAATTAAACGTACATAATTGCGTCTATCGCGCAGTGGCGAGCTGAATGTTTTCCGCGACTGTATTTATTTAAAATTTCCCACGGCGTTTAACGAACCCCACCTCCCACCTATCGACCCCCCGTCGCTTATCTCGAAACATCGAGCGCTCCACGAGAATCGTTATGTAATCTGATGGGATTGTCAGGAACGATAAAAAAAGCCACCACCACCATCACCACCTGGCGCGAGTACGCGATGGAAAGTCCAAGTTTTAATTTAACACGCTTCTCTCTTGCTTATGCAATTTCTATGCTCCTCGCTCTACGATTAAGAAGCGGAAGGCCGAAAAATATTTCGACTCATACGCGAGGCACGTATCACGAAGTATATTTTCCGCGTTACGGCTCTGAACGTCTGATAGACACCTTATTCTTGTTGTTCTATCCCAGCCGTTAAATATTGTACGGATCTCTTCAACGATGAGCAAACGACATGTTTAGCCATTACCACTGGTTCTTTAATTACTCTATGAGGAAAAAATCCAAGCTAGAATAATCTTAGAAAATCTGCAGGAGTCCAGCTTTGGGTTAAATTAGAGAGACTAGGACGATCCACTCTTACCTAATATCTCTTAATCTTGAGACTTTCTCAGAATGGAAAATGTCACTCTATGGTAAACGGTGGTTTCGATCGTCCGTTAGCAAATGATAACAACATAATCGCGGCTAGGTCGGACGCCTTACGTTTACCACCAGGTGGAAATTCGGCATATATCACGTCCACTTATGTAAATATAGATCGCCAACAATAAATAAAGTCTGACAATTAATAAAAATCTAATCTCAATCATAGCAATCACGCAACCTCGAAGCAGCCAATTTAGTCAATGACACATTTTTGTCCTGCCAGTGGAATCTGATAAATGACTTCCAAATTCATAAGGATATTCTTCCTACCTTTTATTATTGTTGTATGTCAATTTTCCACATTTACGGTATTGTGAGTATTAGTCAGTCAATATTCAGAAAAATGGATTAAAATATGAAGAAAGCGACTAATCCAAAAATTATTGGAGGAAGGTGGGCTATGATCGTATATTTATCTACATATGATATAAGAAATTTTTTCAATCCTGCACAAAATCAGTACACAAATTTTGATATTTACTCGTTTTATTACGAATTGACTATATCATCTTGGATGGAATTATGTACAACGAGCTCTATCGTGCTCACTACATATATCCTACTATAGGGAAGAATAAGGAAAATTATAAATATCGACTTTTCACTCCCGATAGATTTTACAGAATTACATCCGACAAAGCCACGGTCCTTCTGGGACCCGTCGATTCGTCCGAGCGCAGCGCCGCGCCGCCGATCCACGCCCGCGAGGTTCTGCGCGCCCGGCCGTAATATAATAATGCCCGCACAATGAGGCGCGGCGCCCGTGTCGCGACGCCGAAGACGAGGTCGCCCGCCGCGGGGACTTCGTACGTGCCACGATTTACGTATAAGTCTTATTCAAACGGACGTACGAGGGAGCTGGGGGGGGGAGACAGAGACAGAGGGAATGAGAGAGAGAGAGAGACTGCTCAAGATGGGGAGAGTTAATTTTTTCGCCGACGAGCCGACTAAATATTTCATAGGGACTTATAACGATGTGTGCCTTTATAGCACTGCTGCTGCAACGTACAAACTCACGCACACGCAGTCTCTCTCTCTCTCTCTCTCTCTCTCTCTCTCTCTCTCTCTCTCATTCGCCAGCTCGTATTATAATGCGCCCGGCAAGGTGACGCCCCACGCTCGAGGAAGTGCGCCGTTTAGGGGAGAATTATAATGGGCGTGCATGCGCGCGAGCGCGTCGTCGATTTGCGCCGGTCTTTTTTTAAAAATGTGCATCTATATTATTAATATTGTTAGATATAGAAATATCTAATTAAAGGTATTTCTTTGTATTATTTATATACTTTATAAATTACTTATTCAGGAAAAGTGTATTTTTTTCTAAATAATAAATTACCAGATATTGGAGTTTGTACTTATATCTTAAAACTTTGCTGGACTCGTTTTGGAGATAATCGATGCTTGATCGTTCGATTTGGATGAAATCCACTACCCAAACGTCGGGGTCACTTCTTTTAAGATTCGCCAATTACTCGCTCAAATGTATACAAATTAATGAACTATATTGTTTCAACAAGAACAAGGAGTTCTGGCACCAATAGCAGTGCCAGCATTTAAGTTATGATCAAGATGTACTAGGGATGCACTACTGGCTGATAAGGTGTACAGTTTGTCTGTAATCACTATTACTTTCTTAATTTTGTTTCTAATTTACCAAATAAGATGACTGATAAGGATAGCTGGACTAGAGTATCATCCGTATCATCAGCTCTGTGGGCGTATGTACCAGTATAATATCTTTTTTGTTACCACAGCAGGTGCGTGTATGTGTGTGTGTGTGTGTGCGCGCGCTTTGAATCACCGGCATTTTACGAATACCACCGGACAATTTACAAAAAAACCCGAACCCTTTGAAGCAAATACACACATGACCCACAATAAAAATTCATCATCTGCATTCAATTTTCTAATAACTTCCTCGTCTTATAGCAGTATGCAATACACGCGCAGAGACAGCGATTCGCATTGTTTCTCGCCAATCCGATGAAAGATCGATTGCGCATCGCTGCTTCACGTTTTGCGTATATATATATACACACACAAGTCCGTTTACTCCTATCATCTCCCTCCTCTCATATACATATACACAGCGTCTATATAATGTACAAACCTGTTCATCAAACTGTTTATATATATATATATATATATATATATATATATATATATATATATATATATATATATATATATATAAAGACACTTGCGGGCGTTCTCTCGATTTTACCGCGACCGGGTGCGCGCGGGCTGGCGCGGGCACATTCCTGATGCGCGTGCCAATATATATATATATATATATATATATATATATTTATGCACGTATATAGGTGCAATATGTGTACGCACACCGAATCGCAATCTCTAATCTGCCTTCTCGCTTTTTACCTCGACTGGACACTGTACATGTGCATGCAATATACATTTATATATATATATATATATATATATATATATATATATATATATATATATATGTACACGTACAGAAAGCTGCACCCCGCGGTTGTGCGCATAGATACCCATCATCCGACTCTGAGATCGCCTCCTGCTCTCTTTGAGAGATGGCGTATGTATATCGATATAATGCATGCATTATTTACTGTGTTTCATCAGTTCATCAGGGCTTACATGTGTCAGTGGGGGGGGGGGTAGTAATATAAAACCCTTTCGCGAGTTAACGTCAGACTATTTTTTCCCCGGTCGCCCGCGGGAGTTTGAAAGCACCACCCGCGGCATTAGTACACATGCACATGCATATATAAAAGACTATTGTGTTATATATATATATGGTGCGGTGCAACGACAGCGATCTATATATATATGCGTGATCGCACTTGTCTGACGAGGTCCATTTAACGTCTGTGTTTTTTTACTTGCGTGCAATCCTTTATGCGTAGTGTATATATATATAACGACTGTAGTTGATTGCGCCTTCGGCGATTCTTTTCTCCCTCGTTCACAAAGTCACCAGATAAGTTAATAGTCGTATGTACACGAACGTTGACCATCTTTATGGATATATATATGCAGGAGTCTTCTTTTCTCTCCTCCCCCCCGGTCTCTCTCTCTCTCTCTCTCTCTCTCTCTCTCTCTCTCTCTCTCTCTCTCTCTTGCTTATATAGACCGAAACTGAATTCAGCTTTTGTTCTGCATAGAGATTCTTGAGAAACTGTTAACGTAACGAGATCCATATACCAACGAGAAAAGATTATATCATTTTATATCGCGATGCACCGCATTTTATGCACCGATGTCTCTGCTCGACGACTATTTTTTTTCTTCACATTTCTCCATATACGAACATTGTGTGGGCGTGTCTGACAATTTCGTGCTTTTGCCTCGCACGCTCAAACGATGAGGGATTTGAAAAAACGAGAGATAATTTTTACATCGCCTCGAATTGACATACTACATGTCTTAAGAGGGACGAAGAAGTAAAGGCGCCAGCGATATTAATATTTTTTTTTTTCGTATTTAAAAATTGTCGAATGTAAAACATGTGTTAATATCTCAGTTGTTTAGTCCTTGAAGATGAACCGTAGCGGTTCGAAGTGTCGGGCATCGAAGGAAAATTTTAATTTAAGGTGGTGGGAACAGTCAGGTTGGCCTTTGCTAACATAGAATATAGCTTATTCGTATTATTTTTTATTTTTAATCTAATTTTATTTTATTTTTGGTAGTAATTATTATTCTAGATTCTTCGGGGATGGTCGTAATCAACGACAATCTGACTGTTATTATTTTAGTATAATATATGATAGTATAAAAACTGTAAAATCGATAAAAAATGTATTAATTTAATTCGAAGCAGTCGACATACGTGCAATTTTGAATTTTTAAGTTATTTTTCTAAACAAAATACGTGTATTACAATTATTAAGAGAAATCAATCTATTTAAAAAATTACTTTTATTTAATCTCTTTTTTTATTACATTACGTCATTAATTAAATTGTAAAGAAAACAATAACGTCATATACTCAAAATAATAAATATTTTAAGTATGCATACCTATTTTTTAATAAAAATTTCAATTTTCTACTTTCGAACACTGTATTATCCGTATACTCATGTCGGTCATTTTTGTTTTTATTCGGTGGCGCCCTCGTAACCGCGGCGGACGTTTTTTTGCCAATATCAGCAAGTATATTGCAAAAAAAATGATTTGTATAAAGTCGTGGAGCCAGCTAATCGAACTAAAAAAACTGGCTAAAACACACTTGACGAGTTTTTAAATATTATTCATTATAATATGCTGACAGCTGACTGGTAAGCGTTAATTGTAAATACATTTGTACGTGCGCGCGCGGGCTAATATATTAAATTCATTAGATGTAATGTTGTAAAAGGTGTTTTACTTTGAATAATTTTAATAATAAGCTTTATTGTATTTATTTAATTAAATTTAATATTATTTGATAAATTTTTCATGGTAATCATAGATCATATCTGAAAAATCGAGTTTCCTTATTTCTTCGAATGGGTATCGTTTGCAGTTCTTCGATTAATCAATCTTATCTTCACACAATAACCCGCATTTCTGAATTCCGCAGTGATAAAGCGATCGACAAATGTATAATTATTTTTGGAATATGTATACGATATTTATAATATATATATATATATATATATATATATATATATATATATATATATACCATATCATATCATATCATACTAATTTATAATATATATTTTTTTTTAATTTAACAAAAAAAGAAGTTAAGATCGGAAGTTATCTTACCAATAATTCCAAACCTATGTATGTATATATAAATATATATGAATAACGTTGGTTCCGTATAAAAAGGCGCTTTCTGACTGACCGCCTATTATTTCGCCTATCATTTTTTATGCTTCAATTTCAGCTGGCCCCACTAACTAAATATTCACAGTATTTCAGTTCAAATACCGAAATACACCATATATATTGCTTATGTATGAGTTCTACTCAGAAACATTCTCATTTTGTGTTCGGACGGTTGAGTACGATGCCAAATCTTTTTCAAAAATTCAGTTGATTATTTCTACGAGGACTTATTTCTACGTTCGAATGGTAGAATACAATGTTTAGATGTATAGATATATATACACATATGATGTTTCCTATAATTTCTTATTTTAAATTAAATACTGTGAATATTTAGTTAACGGTGCCAACTGAAAAGGTCGAAATAGCAGGTTTTCGAAGCGGACGCTGAGATAGCACCTTTTTATATGGGAGAGACGATAGGTAAAATTATCTACAGGTATATAGAATATTTTTCATATATTAGTATTATTAAACTACTACTAAAATCAGTTAAATTATTATTTCGGGCAAAGCCGCGGGATGCTATTACACACACGCGCGCGCACGCGTGAGAGAGAGAGAGAGAGAGAGAGAGAGAGAGAGAGAGAGAGAGAGATTTTCATGTTTTTCTTATGTTATCATATAATAAAAATTGAAGAATGTCAGAATGATTTATTTTACTGAAAAGACAATAATCAATAGAATCTTATCGTATTATATAAAAAATTTTCTCTATATGCAAAAACAATTATAGTGTTTATTAACGTAACAAACGAATGTAATTCGTTAATAATTTAGCCTAATTTATCACAATTAAGAAATAGTCCATAGAATTTTTAATTAAAGAGCTCACGTTAATTGCCAGTTTTCCCAATTTGCGAAATATGGGATTTTAATACGCGAGAAGTCAATAATATCACGCTAATTTCCTCGATTTTCGTCTATATTTCTCCATCACAGTATTTATACAACTCATCTCTCTCTCTCTCTCTCTCTCTCTCTCTCTCTCTCTCTCTCTCTCTCTCTCTCTCTCAGTTAATATATTAAGTAAATAAGAAGGATGAGGGGGACAATTTGCTGAACAGATTTCCGTGCGTGCGTTGCAGGCCGGAAAAAAAATCTAGAGCACGTAAAATAGCTCATACATACTGGAAAAAATGACTCCCTCTGGCAAGGCTGCCACTTAAAAGAGTATTTTAAATATTTTAAATTATGACGAAAAGACACACCCGAGCGTACTGTTTTTTTTTCCTTTGCACTTTATGCGTCATAAGTATAGTGCCTCGCTTTTGCTCATTCATTGTCGTTCTTTCACGTGCAAAATTGTGATTTTATGTCCAAAAAAAAAAACAAAAATTGCCGTGCATCTGCTGAATCGACAATTCGATCAGATTATAACGACTCTCGTGACTGTACTATGTTAATATTTACATCGAATGAAGAAAAAAAATGCAATAAATATTTTATTTGCCTCGGCCCTTGCATTGATAGTTCGTAATTTTAAATTGCCATAAATATTTATTTTTTTCGATATAAATAAAATGAATTATTCAAGCAATATCAGGTCTGCAGAAAACATAAAGTTAACTTCAGTGGACGAAAATCATTTAACAATTTTTCAATTAATTTAGGTATAATATATTTATTCGAATAAGATATAATCACCATAATATTGCCATGATAAACGAAATATGAATTCTATTTGTTTTATCATTCAGCTGATTATAGAGCTTATGTTTTGATAGATAAAATATACGTTACTTTAGTTAATGAATAATAAAAGAATTTCGAAAGAATTGTAATGCTAATCGCGTACATTATAGTATGATACTCAGCTATCTTTTCCTTCATATCTTGCTTCATATACGCACGCGATGAAATTACAAATTACATTACAATCTATTTTTTAACTTAAGCAATCACATTTATTGGCTTTCACTAAAAAAAAATTGTGACGTGTAATTCCATTGACCCATTTGATTTACATTGAACGGTACAACTCTTATTATTAAGATGGTTTAGTATTAGTATTATTAATAGATAGTCTAGAAAATATCAGAATATAATGTATATGATTGCAAAGCTTTGAAGAAATAATTTTCGTCTCAAATTTTGAATGTATCGTATCTCTTTGGATGATTATTTTTTTGGCCAAGGCTTCTCTATATTTCGACATCGAATTGAAACATCATTCGTCGAGTAATAAAATTCTAACGAAATTCCTTCGCTAATGCACGATTACTTAGAGATTGATCCAAACTCAATTGCCTGCAATGTCGTATACTTTCTTCAAATCTTTTATCAGAAATTGGGATTTACATTAAAATAAACTCTTCTAATTACACAATAATGGTTAAGTAGAAGAAGATACCATGTCTTGTCAAGAACAGTCAGTTAGATAGATTCTCAAGGTTCACACCGCTCGATTACATCGCCTTTACGTTTGAAGAGGGTGTCATAAATGGCAAGTCGGCGAAAAAAAATCTGAGGCCCTTGCTGCATTTCTATAACCGTATTAAATAGTTTTGTATAGTGCTTCTACATACGATATTCGTAGGAACTTTAACATTGATAAATTATCCGCTTAGACAGGACGGTCAATGATATATGATTCTTGGCAATTTGCCATTTTTATTATGACGAGCATGACTGATGGGATATGAAGAATTCAAATATCGTTGCCACGACCTCTGGTGGCGAAATTGGAAATTCCTTTAAGCGAAAACACGGCCTAGAATATCATATGCGATATCATTGCATTTATGTATTCTTAATTAACAATAATTCGTATGGAAATTGGATATTATGCAGTACAGTAGTAAGAAGTATACGAAGGACTACTGTGCAAGAATAAATAGTTACGATTGTAAAACCATCAAGCATTCTAGTACTAGTTTTCGTGGCTTTCCAATAACAAAAGACTTTTTACAACTGGCCTACCAAATATGTATGACGTTCAAACGCTTGTCCGCAACAACATTCTAATATTTTATTTATCTCGCATTTAATAAGAAAAATTGGCTGCCAATAGCCTTCACCATTATATAAATGTATGCCGGTTTCGATTGTTACCGGCGTAATCGTATATAATTTTTTACATTAATCGTTACTTTGTCGAAAGCTCCCTACAAATACTGCGCAAAATCTTGGCTCACAAAGTTTTGTATGCTATTACCAAGCCATGTCCTCATTTGCGTTCTCAATAAAGAACTGGTAAAAAAACATCTATGAGTCAACAATGTCACACTATTCTCTGACTATATATATATAACTCCTCCTTCGAGAGTTAATCGAGCTCGAAATCGAACCTGCAAGCTCGATATCCTAATCTGCCTATTTCTTTGTAGACCTCGCTGTACGCCCAGCGCGCGCGACCAGCATACCAGAGATGCTTGCAACTCCGTGTTTCATATAATACTCCACCCTCTTCTTCTCCTCTCGCGTACACCCTGTATATATATATATATATATATATATATATATATATATATATATATATATATATTTGTATACGAACATACGCCCGTGTTGCTGTGTTTGAGCTAGACACCCGTGCAGGCGCATTCGTCGCGCGACGGTCGCACGTCCTCTGCGGCGCACTTCCATCGTAGCTCCGACTATAGCTGCGCGCGTGGACCGCGCAGGGCACGCACCTCGGGAGGTCCGTTTCTCGCTCGACCGGTTGCGTTGGGCGGCGCGACCTGCGGCACGCGCGGCGTTCCATCGCCGTAATTCCGCGCGCGGCCGATCGCCTCTCTACCTCCTCTCTCCCTCTCACTCTCCTTCTCTCTTTCTCTCACACACTCTCGCTGACGTTATTACTTAATTTTAGATCAGTCCTCATATATATGCAAACATATTATATATGTATGTAGCACCGCAGGGAGGTTCACAATTTCCAGTTTGCATATATATATATATATGAGGCGTGGAACGTGCGGGCGCGTCTCGACAGCGCACAGTATTATAGCGGCGGCAACTCGCGCAGATATCCGCCCGGATGTGGCGCGGTGGTGTCTACATGAACGCGAAGTTATCGCCGCATCAAATGGATGCGCCTTATATATATCTATATATATATATATATATATATATATATATATATATATATATATATATATGCTTGGGGGAGGATCTGTTACGGCTTTTTTGTGCAGCGCGCCCCGATGCCGCTTGCAACGGTTGGCATGGGGGGATTTATAAATTAGAGCGTCGTGCGATTTGTTTATGATCGGTGAATAGTTTGTTGCACTGTATATAATTATATATATATATATATATATATATATATATATATATATATATATATATATATATATATATAGGTTGTTCATGGTGCAGGAAATCCC
Organism: Sycobia sp. Sy_11; assembly: GCA_018907035.1. Classification (NCBI taxonomy): domain Eukaryota; kingdom Metazoa; phylum Arthropoda; class Insecta; order Hymenoptera; family Epichrysomallidae; genus Sycobia; species Sycobia sp. Sy_11. Next base: position 611,557 of record JACCIC010000148.1, on the reverse strand, counting down.
GGCGCTTATATTACGTATATATAGAGCTGTTCGCCCGCATCGCTGTATTTCTGTAGTAATATCTCTATATATATATATATATATATATATATATATATATATATATATATATATATATATATATTTATAGATACTTCGTATAGAAAAATAACGATTCTGGAATAAGAAACTGTTTTCCATCCATTTTTTTTATTTTCTTTTATTTTTTATTGACAATGTTCAAACTAGTTTTACAGAAGTTTCTGATGGATTTCAATATTGTTTACATTTCAGAATATTTTGTTTTCCAGCAGGTACGTGTCGAATTTCGTTTTTCTTATAATACCGCGTTACATCAGAGGAGATGTTTTTGTCGCCATCGTCTTCGTCGTCTTCGTTGTGTTGTTGTTTTTGTTGTCGTCGTCGTTCTTATTATTATTGTTACTGCTGTTGGTGTTCATACGGATGCTGTTGTTCTAGCCGTTGTTATTGCTGCTATTCTGTGTTAAAGTAAAGAATTGGTATGATATGATTACTAAAAATGAAGACATGAGACCTATAGCATTAATTACGTAAATTATTATGTAAAAATTCATTAATATGTAAACAATTAGTAATGTAGAAAAGAATCGTTTCTATTGAGTACTTGACTAGGAATAAGATACGGGAATGATAAATGAATTAATATATCTAATTACAGAATCTATAAATTATGTACGGCTGTAAAGGATAATTCAGTGCAGAATTCCATAGGGAATGCATTGGAATTTCTTTTGGAATTTTGTGATCCACAGCGCACCATCAAGTAGATTCTAAAGATTCATTGGCACTTAGTCATGAAATTGATTCAGCTTGATGTTTCATATTGGTCTCTAAAGATCGATTTTATCTGATTTAATCATCAATTTAACTTTTGCAACTAAATTAGTTTGATGCGATCTTTAATTTATCTTAATTTAACGTGAAAATTCAATCGTAGGTCGAATTAAATCAATTATCTTCAAGGTCAAATCGCTGACTCGTCCACGACAAATACTATACACTTTTGAAAGAGGTCTCTTTCAGTTCCGAAAACTATTTCAAATATATGCAATACCATAATATCTCTTCTGGAATTCGATCATTTTTGCTCACCCTCATACGTCTAGCATATATTTATTGACGATTTCGAATCCACTCGTGTACTTTTTCGTCGTTCGCAGTAGTTCGCATCATTTATGATACAATAATAATTGTCATAAATGACAGTTTTTGTAATTGTAAATTATTTTTTCACTCCAATACAAAGTCTCTCAATACTAGATTTTCTTCAATTTCAGAGAAAATAAATCTCACATTCGTATGCGGAATATCGAGATTAATGAAAAATAGAGAGAAAGACAAAAAAGGTTCCGTACTTTTCTTTCGAGGGACATCAAAATTTGCCTAATTTTTACAAATTTCTCCTCAATGATATTTTAAGGAAAATTGAAGAATATTCTTTTCTAAATACCCTATTTTTTAAAAAATAACTATTTTCAACGCAATGCAATATTCGTCAGTATCTCGTGTCGATATTAAGCATTACTGGCAAAAATAAATATGTTTCTTTTTTTACTGTCTAAAGCTGTAAAAGAGAGGGATTAAGGTTAATATAACGACCCCAACGGAGTTTATTTTTAAACCCGCGTCTTTCGGTGCCCTATTCGCGTACACGCCACGCGTGCGCGAATTTAATGCTCCCTGTAAATGCCGCGAATGCTGCATTAACAGTTAAAAAAAAATAAAGTGGGTACCAAAGATTTTATCGCGCGCGCGCGCGCGCGTTCCACGTACGACAATAAATTTTATTTATTCGGGAGTACTTTGGGAGTCCGTAAATAAAAAACATCTTAAATTTTTTTTTTAACAATTTTTATACGCGTCTTCTTGAATAATTAATTGCGTGTAAAGGCATTTTGTTAGCTTGAACAGTGTTACGATTAATCGCGCGGAGGTACTTTTATTATTGATTACGGAATAATAATTAAAAACCAATATCGGACAGCGGCAGGATATGTAACGCCTAGTGGCTTTGCGCTAGATGCTCCGTAGCATTAATGATTTTTTTACGGGTTGCCAATTACCGGACAGAGGCCAGCGAATGATGCGCGCGCGTCAAACGTTGCTCGCTCGCAGAGCATGAAAAGCCCGTGGGCTGTCCGGGCTGAAAAGATGAGTAGTAGTACCGAGAAAGGTTTGCGCTTACAGTGCGATGGGCTCAATCCGTTCTTTATCGCGTAATTTTGTTTTTGTTCTTTTTTCATTTCTTCGAAGTTCAATTTTCTATTATCCATCGTTATTTTTTCTGACTGGTTTGGTGGGAGAGGGGGGGTCGAAAGAAACATATTGAAATTAGTAATTTTAATTTTAAATTTAAAAGTTAATTTTGATCAATTTTAACCAGATTTAACTGTATATTTTACATTATTTCGTAGGAGAGAAGCTTGCCTCGAACTTCCCTGAACTTCCTTATATATAGGATGTTGTGTGTGTGCGCGCGCGCGTGTGTGTGTGTGTGTGCATGTTCAAACAGTACCTGCCCCGTGCGTATGATCTATCTTCGATGGATGATAAGATGCGAGAGCAGGAGCTTATAGCGGATTTCGACGGAGTAATATGAAAAGCGAGACGAGCACCACCGTTAGTTCATCTTTTTCTTTCTGTGTCGCCCCCCTCTCTCTCTCTCTCTCTCTCTGACGATATCCAACATCATTTTCGGTTTCTCCGCGCGAGGCTAGAACATATGACGAATTGCGGTCAAGCGACGTCAATCGCTTCTCGCGAGCCCCGTTGCGAAGTGATCTTATCCCCCGACCCCGCTTCCCTTCTTCGCGTTGGATACGTGACGAGCATTATATAATGCGCGTATATAGATGTTGCGAGTCTTATGAGCGCGTAATAAACTTCTCGGAATTACGGGAGGGTTCGGAGAGTCCAGAACAACAACGACGAGGACGAGAGACGGCGCGCTAGTATACGATGCCTGGATTATGTGACGCGCGCGGCCGTGGGATGGGTAACAAGAGTAAGAACATCAACAATAACGTAAAAAATAATATCAACAACAACAACAACAACATTAAGAAAAATAATAATTTATATACAACTTGTGTGTGTGTGTGTTGTTCGCGCGAACCAAGCTCCTCTCGTTCTCAGGCAGATCGGCGTAATTCTTACGAATATACGATGAAGAAAGCTTTTACCTCGTCCGAGCTTTCGATTACGGACAGTCGATATCGAGGACAGTGTTAATAAGTTCATTTTTATCTATAAGGACGAGACGATTTTCCATATAATAATTGTTCTTAGCAAATATCCCAATACTTTGGAATACAGAAGAGTTGCCAAACGCATGCACTCGGCCGTGTAGTGACACAAATCATTATTCTCGAAGCCCGCGCTTAGCTCACAAAAACAATAATTCGGTTCGTTTATCTCGGGGAGTTGAGACTTGCTGTAAAGGCAATTTCGCCCCACCTCTCTCTCTCTCTCTCTCTCTCTCTCTCTCTCTCTCTCCTGATGTAGATTAAATCGACTGACTTATCGGGAGATTAAGGAAGGAAGTAAATTACTACGCTGAGAGAGAAAGTAACAGAGGCGCGGATGTGCTCGCTTGTGCAGACACACAAATACAAAAGTTTTTTTTCTCCTATCTATACGGGGCGGTCGTGATCGACGAGGCAAAGAGGAGATTGGGACGTTGTCACGTCCCATTTCATCATTGGAAGATGGCGAGAGGGTATTGGACGGGGCATGGTTGCGGGGGGGGGTGGTGGTGGTACGATATGAGAAAACAGCGTCGACGGAGAAAGATTAGCGCGCGTATCTATAGCCAGCCGTCGTTTTCTTGAATTAAAGTCTAATATATCGAGAGAAACATTGAAGCCGATGGAAAAAAAAGTACGTCGCGCGTAAATTGGACGCATTGTTCTTTCGTTTGTTTTATTGCCGGATTTCATTTAATTAATCTCCAATGACTCGATCGATAGCTGCGGGGATCGGTATTTAAGAGACATTTCAATTTAATTTAAAGCATTTATAAATTACATTTTCATATCACTTTTTTCATATATTCATCGAATCTCGATCTTTGTGTGCCAGATAGAAAATCCTACTGTAATTTTCGAATCAAAGCGTGGAATTCAATTCAGCCTCGCCAATCGCTAACCAAATGCGTATAAACACAAAATTGCAACCAAAAAAAAAAAACATCGCAAACGAATTACATTAATTCTATTATATCAGCGAGCCGTGAAAAAAAAAATACGAACTCCATTATGTTATATGGTCTTTTTCTTCCTCTCCGTCTCCCAACACGCGTAACGCTCAAAAGCTCTCCCCGCCTCCTGCTTTTGTACTCCACGCCGCGTGCGCAACGACTGCATCGCCGCGATCGGGCGGGGACCGCCCCGGTAGTTTGCGGAACCGCTCGCGGCGGCTATAAAGGGCGCGAACTTGAAAAGCACGCGAATCCCCCGGAGAAAATTCGCGTGTTCGCAGTAATGATGTTGCTCCGATTCGTGTTTGTACCTGGGCGCCGATGCGTTGGCGCAGCGCGGGAAGAGGGGGACTCTCACTCTTCCACCCTCTCGTGTGCCACAGCCGTCTATTTGGTGGCTTTTTGTAAATATTTGTGAATTTCACAAAATTCCGCCGCGTGCCATAGTGCCGGATTTGATTATGATATATTTCCTCTATGACGATGTTGGCGCAGTGCGGCATGCCGATATCCTGGCCCTCTCCCAGCGCTGAAATTACGAGCGAATCCACTACAGGACTGTCTGCTCACTTTAGCTTTACAGTTTCCCCTTACTCCCCCCCCCCCACATCACACGCACTCTCTCTCTCTCTCTCTCTTCTCTTGTTCTCCCCCTCCCTGTTCCCATTGTGCTTGTGCGCGGAAGCGCAATTTGTTTCTATACGCACGTGCCCTCGTGTCCCTCTCTTCGACTTTGTGCGCGGGTGCTTTGTTATCCATCCCATCCTTTATACAGGTACTTTTTTATATCCCTCTCACTTTCTCCCTATGTAAATTTGCGAGACGTTTTAACTTGTGCGCGCACGAACACACCGCACACTTCAATCTGCGCTGATTAACGTTGAACACTTACTGGAAAAGCTCTTCCCATATATAGAGAGGTTTGTGTGAAAATTGTATAACAACTTTTGTGACTACACGTTGAGAGAAGAAAGAACGAGATAAAAATGAAAAAGTTACGTTCGTTTTGTCGGAAATGGTTGGTCAAAGAAAAACATGCTAGGGAATAGAGACGTTTAATTCAAACGATTATTATGCATATATTATTAAAATCTTTCATTATGTTGTCTATTTCATATTTATAAAGGATTCTTTATAATTATTCTGCTGATTACGAATGATGCATTGATATTCGAACTGGACAATTCGGAGCCTATGGATCCCATTTCTAATATTTTCTTAATAATCCTTTACTGTTTTTTATTACCTTCCGAGATTCAATCCATTTGTTCTATACGACAGAAAGCAGGCAGACAAATGACTATCACTTGGCTATAAATCAAATGTGGGAATCAAGGTTGTTCGTGTTCGATACAAAAGCAGACTTGTTTCGCAAAATATCAATAAACGGAGATTTTGTATTCTAAAACATTCAAAATTCTTGATGATAATAGTGAACTAATCTTTCTAGCCTCCATAAAAAATGATTTATGATTAATTTTTTTTTGAGCCATATAGATATTAAAACTGGGATTTAAGTATCAGATTCCAAAGATTAGAGCGTTCGAATCGTATAGAGTTTTAGAATTCCTAAAGTGTTCTCCTCTCAATCATACGGTCTTCGAATGCCTTGCGCTTTACTCAGTCACGAATCGAAATTTCCAAAATAACAGATGCGGAAGCCAGATTTCATAATAAATCCAAAATTTTTGGATCTCCTTACAATTGGATTTCACAGAATCTTTTATGATTCGGATTTCCAGAAACCGGGCTTAGGGGATTTTGGAAGAGCTGGTGACGATCAGTAATCAAATAGCAGCACTGCTTCGCGCCGTATTTTGAAACTATCGCGACGAATTTTCATTTTTTACAACTGACAACAGTTATCTCGCTTTGCAGTATTTTGCTTGTAAAAAAAAAAATAAAAAAAATCCCATACATCCAAAACTGTTTACACGTGCGTCTCTCTAAAATCTCACACACACACACACACTGACGCGCGCGGCGCGTTTTACATTTTGGCATAAAGCCATCGACGCTACTTCTCAGTCTGTACAGTACTTTACGCTATCGATTACCCTCCCCCCCCCCCGCGACTGCAACAAATCTGAGCGAAGAGTACCGTCTGAACTGCCTTCCCCTTCCTTCTGCGCGAAGTACCCGCGTGTATAACATCAAACGTCCGTGCGCGTGTGTGTTTGCGAACGCGATCCCGCGTTCGCGGTGTACGTCTGACTCTCTCTCACTCTCCCTCTGCGAACCCCGCTCGGTTCGAGGGTTGCTGCTGCGCGGGGTTACATTTGCGAATCGACGCGTATGCGGCGCCGGGCTCAAGTTCTCCGGCTTTATACGCGCAGTAATTGCTGCGGCAATCCACCCCGCCCTGCGCCACTCATATTGACGAACGGAGGGTGTGGGAATGGAAACAGAGAATTTTTCTCCTTTTTTATTTTCGCGAGGGGCGTGTATAGCCAGCCGCGCGGACGTTATTCGTATTGGTAAATACGCGTACTGTATATCCTCCTTCTGTACGGCTGTATTTCGTTTATTTTATAACTCGTTTTATACCTCAAGGGAGGTAGTGAGGCGATCGCATGCGAATTAATACGCACAGATTTCTCTTTTATTCCCAAGAGTATAGGAAAAGGATATACAGAGAGCTCGATGGACGATTTTGTAATGGGCAAATATTTGCGGGAAGGTCTATGGAGTTTTCGGCAGTGTGGTCGGGGGTTTTTCGGTCTTTCGCGCAAAAATGTAGCTGTGTTATTAACTATAAGGTCAATGCTTTGTTTTTTACTTTCAAATTTTATAACTCAATGCACCAAAGAGCAACGCCGATGTCGACAGGCCAGAGGGACGAAAGATAAATATGGCTGAGCCTGCTTGTGAGCGTGAAATGAAATTTTTTTCTCCCCGTTTTTCTGAGGCACGAGTGTAAAAAGGGCACGTCTCGTCTGTCGTAAAATAGTATGTGTCCTTTAGCAAAAACATAATTTATTTCGTGCATCGAAACGATACCGATATAGACGCCAAACTGTCACCTTGTACAGTTCAATATTACAGTTCATTATAACCGCAAATCTTTTAATATCCAGATCGAAACACTGTGTGTTGGTTTGTCTAAAAAATTGTAACGCAACATTTACGGATGCCAAGAAAGCAGCATACGATCGGCATATATATGTGTGAGACAGAAATATTCGGTGATCCAGCAATTGAAACGGAAACTAATGAATATACATGAAACAGCAACCCTCTGAGAGGCAGAGACTGTCTCTGCTTTTCCTCGTGCAAATATGCCGCTTCGCCGGTGCCTTGGATGATTTGCCTCTTAGCGAGCTCGACATTTTTCCCACGACGCGATGCCTCTATTCTCGATTTCCTCAACCATTTCATTTTGTCTTTTCCCTTGAGGTTCGATCGTTTCCGAGTGCACGGAAACGATGCGAGTGCCGAATATTTATGCTTAGTCACGTTCTAATACCCCGACGGTATCTTGCGATGGTGTGCTGCTGCCGCTGCTCTAAAGTTTCGCGCAAATCTCTCATTCGCATTTGTTCGCTTTCTCTATCTCTCTCTATCTCTATCTCTCTCTCTCTCTCTCTCTCCCTCTCCCCCTCTCTCTAATTACGATGTCCGATTGATTTATCGGGAACAGGATGGGCTGTCCGTCATTCGCTCGCGGGCTCGTATAGCTATATATCGCCGATATCCGTTCTCGTTCTGTGCATGTCAAATACGTTTATGCAGATTAGAACTGAATAAAGGAGCTGCATCCTCGCACAGTGACTCGATATTTAATATAAGCTTCGTCGTGCTAGGCAAAGCTGCTCCTATGTGTGGTCCCTCTAATCGTATTCTTTTATACATGAATCGACTGCCGAATGCGCTACAACTGTATAGTGTAGGAAGACATCTGATAGAATCTGAAACGGGTCGTTTTAGTCGTTTCTCTGAAGAATTGTGAGTTTATTTGGAAGAAGGAGGGATTTTTTTTATAGATCAACGTTATTAGATATGATATTAATGTTGGTAAATGGGCGTATGTAGAATGTAAAGAAACCGAAATGTAGAGTTTAAGCTTAGGTTTTACTCACACACTAACATCAAGTTACTTAATAGATTAATAAAAAAAATGAATTATTGAAGAGGAAAAATTTGAACAATTGAAATACTACTACATTCCATAATATTTAATCTGTAGTTTATCTATTCAAATAACGTAAAGCCTAGTAACTTATAATAATACCTTGATTTTATGTAAAAGTGAGTTTGTTTTTATTCTTGCCAATTTTTTTTTCAGTATCTACTGATAAAAAGATAGGCTACTCGATGTATATCTACAGTAATATATTGTGTTTTGAATACGCCAATTTTCAATGTAGAACTGTGTAAATACTGGATAGATGAAACATTGTGGAAAACTTCTATATTGTTGACAATTTAATATAGTACTAGCATTTAAGATATTCAAAATGTGCTTTACTGAGATCACTAAAATTTTGTACTGATATAACAGATATATTTTTTCATGTAATAAGTTAAATGTTAATTTGTAATTGTTTTACAAACTTTATTTATTGTTCAAATTTTTTTAATGGCGCTAACCTCGATACTATCAATAAAGAATTCAATTTTCTTCAATATTTTATGCTTTTTGTTTCATAATTATTTCACAATTCTTATGTAAAATAAGTGACTAATTAACTTATAAATAGAAATTATTTTGATTAATTATGAGATATCAATCTTCTAAAGATATCTCATTTAACATCTCGTGATGCTGATTCGGTATATCAAGGATGTGATAATAAAAAAAAGTCTTGAAAATCCGTGTATTTCAATTAATAGATAACAGTGTCACTCACAACAATTTATATATAAATGTCACCAAAACTGGATTAGTTACGACCAGCTATAAAGCAGGTTTGTAGATCACATAATTAATCATCAATCCACGTTACAGAGCCTGCTAGTAATACAACTTGCCAACGCAAGGCAGATAATATACGAAGCTAATGATTAAGCATCGTACACGGTGAAAACAATTTTGATAACATGCTATACTCTGTTCCTGTCTACAGTAAGTCCTACTATTTTTCTTACACAGTACGCTGTAGCAGTATGTCCATATACCTATTAGACATACGTGGAGACTCTCCTCAACGTGTGTCCTACTATATCCGTCAGTATCTTTGGTCTGTTAAAAACCTGATACAGTGACTATTTCTTTCCAGGATTTGCGAGGGATTCTCTTCCTCTCTCTCTCTCTCTCTCTCTCTCTCTCTCTCTCTCTCTCTCTCTCTCTCTCTCTCTCTCTCTCTCTCTCTCTCTCTCTCTCTCTCTCTCTCTCTGTCTACCTCTCTCTTTCTCACGATCTTTCCGGGATGATGGATGCCACCAGCAGTGGCATTGTTCCACGGGTCGTCTTTGACAGCCGGGGGGAATGATTTATTGAACACGGGGAAGACTTACGCCCGCATAGATATACATAGATATACGTAGATATACGCGCGCACGCGCGCGTGTGTGTACAGAGAGAGAGAGAGAGAGAGAGAGAGAGAGAGGGAGATTCGGCGAAGTTAAAAGGAGACAAGAGTATCGGCGCTTCATTAAAATACGGCTGATATAGAGCGATACAGTTGCATAAAGCCTCGTTCTGTCTTTGACGTTTTGATGCTTTGTCGCCAAAAGGCCGGATACATTTTGATCGAAAATTAGCTCATATATATATATACGTATAATTTTCCCATTTTCCCCTCTTCTGTACATGTATATGTCTAGACCTGGCTTATTTGACGATGAAAAGTAGCAATTTTGGATGCGTAACTGGCAGCCTATATCTTTACGTCTCAACAAATATACTTCCAAAGGTGATGTATACGAGATTACTACTTATTTATGCACTATTTTCGTACAACCGCGGTAAGAGAGCGTATATTAATTATCCTGTGTTTTCAATTATTTAACCATTCTTCTCATTTTTTATTTCATCAATCTTTGCGTAGACCTTGTTAATGGCGAAACTGCATAATCCTGCTATGACGATTTTGGTTGCAAACTCTTCTAATTTAGAAGGGAACACGCAGTTGGTTTGTCCCTTTTGCATTGTATCTACTTTGTAATAATATATAAATAAGAATGGGTTTGAGGATAAGATTCCTCTGTGTGCTTAGAAGAATAGTGATAATAGCAAATATGGAAAAAATAAGTTATCAATGACAATCCATGTCTATACGACAATACGATATAGAAAACCAACCTTCACAGGCTTATATTCTCATGCTTGTGGTTTAAAACCAATCATTAAACATCACGTATGAAACTTTCTCTCTCTCTCTCTCTCTCTCTCTCTCTCTCTCTCTCTCTCTCTTCTCTCTCTGGCTTGCACTTATAATGCCATTCACGAGAAAGACTGTAACAGACATCTGACCGGGTATAAATGATGTAACACGCGCAGAGCACTTAGACGAGACGTGCGGCTACTCCGTAATTAATCTAGAGCCATGCACGCATGTCAGCTATTCAAATTTAGCAACATAAGAAATTCACACTCTACGTTCTAGCAGAGAAGATCGAGAGAGTCTCTGGATATTCCGTCTGAACAATTGGTGCCGATCCGCATTCGCAAACAAATCGCCCACAAGCTTATTCTATATTTTATATTATATACAATACATCGTCGAGCATTGTCAGTGACTTGGAACTAACTCCCTCCTCTTCATATGCCACCGCACACCGCCCACGATTCGCATATCCGCAATCAATCGCGGAAAAAGATAAAGATAGAGAAAGAAAAAGAGAGACAAGCGGAATGAGAGACAGAGAGAAGGAGGATAATATTGGATAAAGAGACGGAAATAGGGGCTTTCTCTGATTCGGAACTGCGCCTGCAGTGGGAGAGAACCAGTTTCGCTTCCCTTTGTTCTCTCTCTCTCTCTCTCTCTCTCTCTCTCTCTCTCTCTCTCTGTCCGCACTTTCCCTCCTCTCTTTTTTTCTCTATCTGCCCCCTTGCGAACGGCGATCGTCGAGAAACGTGGACGTTCCGCAGCTGGTCGAGGCCCTTTTTTTAGAGGACTGTCAGGGGGGACTTTGCTACTGGCTCTCTTTTTTTCGTCGAGTTCCGATGCAATGCGGAAATTGTCTAGTCATTGCTAGACCGACGATGAGCAATGGAATTTTATTACATGTATAATAGCAAAATAGAACGAAAGGGGAGAGGAGAGAGAGAGAGAGAGAGAGAGAGAGAGAGAGATCGATTCATATGTAATTTTGACTTATTTGGAAATTGGTTAGGCTCTTTTTTATTTATTTTTAGCCACTTTTTAGCTGTGAAATTATCATTCTAAGAGGGCGTTTTCATTCGTCCCATGGCACTCGAATCAGTATGCTTAGAATATTCTTAAATTCGTAGTTCGGTATACAGTCCATCGCTCTCTTGTCAAAAGAGGTACGCAGCAGCTTTTTCCTTCCTGTGCGCACTCTTCTCTACTTAACCGAAGTTCTGTATGCTTTGACACCTCCTCTGCTTATACTGATAATACATTAAAACAGACATCCCTCAAAGCCGTTACAGGGTTATCGACTTTTGGCTTTGTCCATGCCAAATTATGTCGCTATACTGACGGGCTTCGTCTGCTCATTTAAGTGCTTTTAGTGTGGCTGGAAAACGTTCAGACGAGCTTCGATACGAGACTGGCGCGAAGTCTGCTAAAGCGAAGAATTTAATGTGCGAGGATGTCGTCGTTAGTCAAAAATTAAGCCGCTAAGTGTCAATTGCTCTCACGTTCTTGCACGTTCTGTATATAAAATTATCAAGTATGAAATTCTCAATTATTAACTTCAATATTTTCCGTTGAAATTTTAATATTTCCAATTGAAATTTTACCTTTCTTTTTGTTGTTATTGAAAATTCTAGCTCGCAGCTTGTTTATAGAAAAAAACAATGTAAACAAAAAAACAATGATCGGAGCAATGGAAATATTAGTATCAAATTGTTATGCTCTATTTCATATAGGATTATAGGAAAATTTAAAAAATTAAATTCCTACATTAAAGAGAATTATAATAATCAATTAAAGAAGATCATTGCATTGCATCTGCCCGACCATAGACGTCCTGTCTATGATTATTTGGGTGATAACAAATAAGCGATTTTCATTGATTTCATCCTAATTAATGAACTGAAAATGTTGCATAATCGGATACTACATGAAAAATGAAGATCGAATCTAAAGAAATACGTTCGAAAGCTTGCATGATGTTGCTTGCCCATTGTAAATTTGATTGAGTTGTTAATCTAATTTTAACTTGCATTATGAAATAACCCTAACATCATGAACAGCGTGTTAATACTTTTGTGAATACGTGAATCAGCGTGTGAATCAGGCCAATATGGCGAATGGAAACTTGAACATATGTGATAAAAACAAATTAATGAAGCTACTTTGCTCTTAATCAGTATGTCAGATATTGATAGAAATAGTAACAATTCGTTGATATAATACAGGTCTGTATCAATCTTAGAAATCTGTTTCACCTATAACTCTGGAAAAATTAATTTTGCAATAAAATAATGCAATGACTTAAAATAACCAAAGCCTGTAGATTAGCCCACAGATCGTCTTTTATTGTATACAGTGTGAAAACCAATGTTAACACTAGAACACATTCTGTCCAAAAATAACTGTGTAAAAATATAATCTAGAAGCTTGACTTCTTCATCAACTTGGAGACCAATGCGATATCTAGTTTTCACAAATTGTTATATTTATTTTTGACAGTTCAGACTATTAGGGAAGAGAACAATATTTTGTTATAAAATACAACGAGAATAACATTCCCACAATGGATTCTAATGCAATATGAAAATCAATCAAACATTGTCAATATTTTTTCTCTCTGATATTTCAATTAGGAATCGCCGTCGTTGTACGAGTAATTGGAATTCAGGACAACGAAATCAAATTTAATACAATTCTGGACTACGTCTATATCTCCATATTTTAATTCGAATTATTATCATTTCCTACAAAAAGGCGTCTCAAACGCACATTTGTCTATCGCTTTCGACAAGCAATTCCGCCAACTCCTTAATCATTCACGTTACACACACACACACACACACACACCTTTATCGTATATACGCTAGCGTTTTTCCACAAAGTCTCCATAAACATATTATAAAAGCTGTTTGTCGTGCTGCTCAGCATTCGCGGGTTTTCCTTTCATTCGGTCTATTAGCGGTGCGTATTCGCCCGTAGGATGGTAAGGGGGAGGGGTATTAAAAGCATTCGACTATTGTGCTGAATCGTAGTTTTCTCCGTTTCCGTTCCACGCGTAGCCGCGCATAATATATAATACGCTGGAAGTAACGCGAGTTTATTTAAAGCCTATCCATATATATATATATATATATATATATATATATATATATATATATATATATACATATACACTTTGCCTGTATATTAACCTTCTCAGGGTCGGAGTGGATTAAAAACAGCGTCCCTTTTCCACTCTTGATTTTCCCTCATTCATCTCTACCTATAAAGCAACCAGAATAGATATTACCATTACGAAAATAATAATGAAAAAAAAGAAGCTATTTCCAATTTATTTATTATCAACGCTCTTTCTTCCAAGTAATTGTATCAGAATTAACAAGCGCGATTATTTACACATATTATATGACATAACGATGCCACATATATGAGGTTTATGAAATAACATAAGGCTCACAAATATATATATATATATGATATGGCTCTCTGAGATAAGATTAAATTAATTCACGCATATGTAGTGTGTGTTTAGTCTGCTACAATATAACTTAATGAATGAAATGTTAGATGCGGCACTTATTCTATACATATGTACTAGTATTCACTCTGATGAGAGAGTTGCTTAATACTGAAATCGTAATAATTCTACTCCGCGTAAACGCATAAATTAAACTATATATGTGGCGGATTAAATTTGCGCGAGGAATAAAATTTCTGAAATACGTTCGACAAGTATTGTTAGAAATTGCACTCGCAAAACAAACACGCGGATTGGACATCTGTGTGCAAATACTATAACGATCGTACAAATACTACAATGATTGTGCGGATAATTAATTTATACGTGAGAAAAAGGGACGTTGCGTTTGAGAGTAGTGCGCGACACGCCACCCGATGATAAAACCAGATAATACCTTTCAGTGACGTAACTATAGAGCGCGCGGTGTTAAGTTAAAGTATAAAAAGTGACAGGAAACACATATTATAGCACACATTTACAGCAATCGTGCAGATACGCAGAGTTCGCGATAGGGAAGAACTCGTGTACGGCTAAGAGACGCAGCTACATAATTATATATATATATAGATCGAAAGTAGAAAGTAATGCGTCGATATTATAACGCGCGCCGCAGTAACAGCTGGGCCGTAATTCGGTGAAAGCAAAAATCCGCGCTAGCTCATTTATCAACGAGTGGGTAAAGAGCGTGGTAATAAAGAGGTTAGACTCGAGGGGCGAGGGTGGGAGGGAAATAGTACACTCATACGCACGCCAGAGACGCACGTCACGCGTGTACAGCTCTTAGACGATCCGCGGTCGGCCATCCGCGCGTACCCCTCCCGTTCTCCACCGCCCAGGACTGCGGTACCGCGTCGCATTAATAATTCGTTGCGTAATATCGAGCTTAATAAATTAGCGCTCGCGCTCGCGCGCGCGCGGGGCACGTCGCGGGCGAGGCGACCCGGCGCTTCCGCATCCGCCCCCGCGATAATAATATCGACGCCCGAGGGCGGCTGTGGCGGCGTCGCGTCGCGTCGCACGCCGGGCCAAAATATCGCAACGACGCCCGAAAAAGACGGCCGATAGAGAAGACGAGCAAGTTGAAGAGAAGCGAAAAAAAAAAAAAAAAAAAAAAGGAGAAGAACTGGCGTGCACTGCTATCTGAACGTACATCGGTGTCTGGAGAAGCTGTGCAATAAAATAGACCGGAGGCTCGAGAGCTCCCCTTCCGTAATAATTTGCGCGCTGCTCGTAAACGTAAAGGACGAGCGCCGTGAGAAATGGGCGGATGCGTCTCCAAGTTTCATCCTTATGCCTCTTTGATATTGAAAATAAATGAATTATTGAGAGTGATATT
This sequence comes from Sycobia sp. Sy_11, assembly GCA_018907035.1. Lineage (NCBI taxonomy): Eukaryota > Metazoa > Arthropoda > Insecta > Hymenoptera > Epichrysomallidae > Sycobia > Sycobia sp. Sy_11. The sequence continues at coordinate 596,216 of JACCIC010000148.1, read as the reverse complement.
TATGATTTTGAGATGGCCGCGTGGAGAATTCGCTGTCTTATGACGTAAAAAAACTTTTTTTTTTTTTGTATATATCAAAGTGAATTTCACTTTCAGAAAACGGTAATGGATACTTTTGTGGCCGAATTTACATTGGACAAGCTATAGTGAAATATATATAGTGGCTTGGGTTATGTTCATTCGATAATGCAGCGAAACTAAGCGCGACAGTGGGGAGAGAGTTTCATGGCACATCGATCATACATGTATATACAAATAAAAAATTTGAAAAATTTATATGAAAAATACATAAATGTATAATGGAATTGACAATTGAGATGGATTTTGGAGATATAAAGTATAGCTACACTGCGTTTTAATGTTTAACGTAAATACTACGTTAATTGGACACTAGCCTTTACGTATAATTTGTGGAATTACAAAATAAAGCTTATCATTTAATTAATTAGCCCAAAACTTCAACGTCAATCTAGAATTTACATTAAATTTTATCTTTCTCTGTTATTGAGTCGGGAATGATATAATGTTCAGAAAAATCCTATACATTTGTATATTGATGTACAATGCATAAATTTGTAAATTTTGAACTTTTTTTCCTGATTTAATTTATATTTTTCATATTAATTCATTATCCTGACACGCGCAATAAAAAATGTTGATTTATTATCATATCGACAACAATGGTGTTTATTTGTACAAATTGGGGCTTTTTTAAATGGTTGCTATATTAATTGAGCGGTAATGTTATAAGTAGAATTATTTGGTTGCGCATATCAGAAGAATCCTACGATAATGCTCTATGGCTGAAATATGATTAATTAATTAAATTAGTCAGTTTATTTCTCCAGGCCTTTCTAACATACTGCTTCTTACAACATGAAAATTAATTTCATAAATTCAATATTTTAATAGGACAAGTTTAGCTGGAAATTTTCTGTTGTATAATACTACATTAGGTTGGCGGGAAAGTTGACTCCTAGAAGTTGTTTCGACTAAAGTCGATCCCAAGGACCAGTTGTTTCTTCGAACGAATGCATTTCTTCAAAGGCGAGTTCAAAGGGATATTTAAAAGAATATCAATATTTTCCTAAGCGTAGATATACTTCGCAACTGTATAAAAGCACATACTGGATAAATTATGCATTGATTGGGTATATTTCCGTCTGTTAAAATTTCTCATAAAAATAGAAAGTGTTACCGAGTGTTACTCGGTCAATAAGCTACCATCTACTTTATTAAGAGAGAACGAACCGGAGACTGTATAGAAAGCGAGCATGACCCAATGACTGACATTCAAAACCCATTCATTATACGACCACGCACGCGTTCGTGTGGGTGAAGAGCAGCACAACAGCGAATCCGTGCGGTGTCCTCCCGCGTTGTAAAACGAGGTCGTGCCACAGGACAATCCTTATAAGAATCGAGGCGCGCGCTTCGAAAATACGCGCTCACATAAATATGCATTTAATCCTTCTACGGGTTTCTTTTTTTGTTTCTTTTTTTTTTTTTTTTTTTCTTCTTTGGTTATAAAAATTATTTCAAATCTCTCGCGTGGGCGATCAGCGCGGCGACGCAGCGCTGTTCGTCGGCCGAAAAAAAAAACCCCCCTTCTTATCGATATCGCGCGCACGGATCGGGACTGGGGCACAGCAGCGCGGGGTTAACGCAGCGAATTTTAGCGCGGAGAGGAAATCCGTCCGTCCGTGATCCGAGGTGATGGCTTGCTATTATAATAAAGCGCCACATGTGCACATCGTGCGCGGGCATCATTCGGCATCGCGCATAATATCATCGCAGACGAGGGAGGGAAGCGAGCGGACGTGCGTCGTTTATAATCTCTTGCTCGTCTCTCTCTCTCTCTCTCTCTCTCTCTCTCTCTCTCTCTCTCTCTCTCTCGCTCTCTCTTATGATGCAGAAAGCACGATGGTCGGAACGGATTTCTGAGAATCGACACTCGCGACGCGCCTCTTTCATCGGGTATATAGGCGGTTTCTATATTACATATACGGGCGATGATAAAATTCGTTCTCCTCCTTCTCGCTGTAGCCTTTCAATTGTCGCAATATGTAAATGCTCGAAGACGACGTTTTTCGGTAATGAGCCCGGAGTTCCATCAACATTGTTTCTGAGAAACAGGAGACGTTGGATTGTTTCTAAAGTGTCATACTGTTTCTCTATATACATGGATTATCGAGTGTTATCTAGATATTTAAAAATCCAATGACATATTTGTACTTCTACGAAACAGTCTTGGGTATTACTGTAGGAATTGTGTCTGATAACACAGGATCTGAATCGAAAAATAAGAAATTGCAGAAGACATAACCGTGAATCTTAAATATGGTTTTTGGGATGCAGAATCCACATCCACGATTGAACTATTTGTCCTTGCATGTTGAGAGTTGCCTCTATTTGGTAATACAAAAAAAAAGACTTCAACGCCGTCTCAAAAAACCTAATTGAAAATAATTCTGAAAGCACCATAATTCTTAAATCTAATACACAATTTATACATTCCAAATTCAAAGCTCATAAGTACAAGATCTATGAACCAGATTATTTGCAATTTCGATTGCATTGATTGCAATATGAATTATTGAAAATCTAGAAATTTGAAAATCGAGAAAAATACCGTGGTATTAGATGAAAATGATCATCGGGTTTGAATTTAACACCCTGAAAATATATATACATAATTCGGTTTACAATCCTGTGAAGTAATTGCGAAGTTGTTTTTTTTTTAGTTTTAGTTGTTACACCGTGTAACTATTCAGTTACACGGTGTTTAAAAATTGTACAGAAAGTCGGATGACGATATTGTAAATTGGGAAGGCTTTTCCTACACCTACCGATTCCCCTTGACAAGTGTACCCTTGCTCTTGATTGTAATTGATAATAACATAAATTGTTGCAGCCACATCACAAGTATATAAACTCCGTTTTAACTAAAAATGCGAAATATTTACTGATGAATTTATCAAAACGTTCGAAGTCAATCCCTATGACATTTACTTACCCTGAAATTTCCTGAATTCAGAAAATCGATGTATGGTATCTATCCTCTTGATAAACCCATCGCGTGCTTAAATGCTGAGAGAGCCCTATAAGTATTCCCAACGCCTAGCGCACCAACATCGAGTCGAGGTTGCATCGTCCTTCATCCCTTATATATCCCCAGCGATAGCCCATCAGGGCAATCAGCGCAATCAGACGCGTATATTACACGCGCAGCTCTCGCGCGCATATGCTTGACAAGAAGACCCCTTTCGGTCATTCTCCCGCTTCGGCGCTGACGTCAGCGGCGTGCATTACGACAACCCAGGGTGAGGGGGAGGACGGAGAGTTGGCAGACGAGCACACTTTCATATTATATGCGCTGTACGGCTTTTATCTTGCGTAAGATGCGAAGAGAGCCATATCGCCATGGCTTTGGCGTAATATACCGACTTTTCTGCACTCAGGATAGAGAGAGAGAGAGAGAGAGAGAGAGAGAGAGAGAGAGAGAGAGAGATATGGACTGGGCATGATTCTCATTTTGTTTTTCTCGTGTTAGTATGCGTATAACGCGAATGCTCTTTCATCATCCCTACCCACTTTTCATCTCCATTGAACAGGAGTTTTTTTTTATGACACATTGGCGCGTGTATATACTTTGATACTTGTACGCGCGCGTTTGTGTGTGTATGTGCGTGCACAATTAGCCGTTATCTTCTTCCTCTTCTGATGAATATAAAGCGAGGCGCAGCAGTGCAGCGGCTTAGTGCAAGATTGGAAAATGGCGCTCTCTTAAAGTTTATCGAGACCAAGGATGTGGAAAAGGAAACTTGTCGAAATTTTCTAATATACCATTAAAATATAATAATATACTTTGCCGTGTGCCAGTTAATGCTACAAGGTAACGATTTAGTACGTATAATACTTACGTCAATATTCTTAAGGTCAGCCCAACGCCGCTCGTTAAACAATTTATATACGTTTCGTATTAAAACGTCGATGCAAAATATTAACGTAGATAAATATATGTAAGTATCCTACATGCAAAAGTTTTTCGAAAAATAGCTTTACCGGTGAAAGAAAGAAAAAGTCTTGGCAATTGTCTTCGCGTAGGACAATAAGGATCTAGACATTGAATACGCTTTTAATTGCTGTTCCTATAAGAAAAGAAACTATTCTCTATCATATCTTGTAGGAAGAAAGCATGAAAAAAAACAAAGCAGTAACTCTTTGTGTTGAGGAAATTATTAGCACGAAGGGACATTTCAATATTAAACGTGAGATTTTTCCCCTGTTGTCCCCTCTCTCTCTCTCTCTCTCTCTCTCTCTCTCTCTCTCTCCGACCGCAAATTGACCACCCACTGACTAACTTTCTCTCCTATTCTTCGTCTACGTACACAAGCGCCGCCTTGCTCTATTCCTTTCTCGTTTGCGCGGCAGTCGGAAGTTTGCGCGCCTCCTTATTCGCCGGTTTTCAACCGCACCATCACCGCATTACCGTCGAGGCTGCCGCGGCGGTCGTCGACGATTAAAATGATCTATATGAAAGTTCACTGCATCACCGCAGAAAAAAGGCCGCGCCCTCTTTCTCTTTATCTTTAATGGAGGAAAGGTTAGAGAGAGAAAGAGGGAGGGAGAGAGAGAGAGAGAGAGAGAGAGAGGGGGGGGAGGGAGAGAGATTAACTTAACCGACATTTTCTATGTCGAATGCGCTAAAAGTATAGTTGGCAAAATAAATGCGCAGTCTTGCTGTAATTGCTCTAAAGCTCACCGCAGCATCAGCCGCGTAATGAGGTAAAAACGAACGCAAGCGGATCCTTTTCGCATGTTTACGCAAATGCGGAGGTGTGTGAGTACTCACAGATACATGTGATATTTTTATTCACATTGCAACAATGAAGTTGCGCCAGCAAACACGTGTTTCTGGCAATTTTTCATAATCATACGACAAGGACCCTATTTAAACTTTAGGTATTAGAAGTAATTGAATTAATTATTAAGCTTTCCTTTAAAAATATTTAAAGATCAAATATTCAGAAATGATATCTTCAGGGAAAAAAGTTTTTCTCTGACTAATGTAAGGAGCATTCCAACGCTAGAGAGAATGAAATCAAAATAAAAAATAGTTTTTTTTTTTTTAATTAGAAAAGAGGTTTATATCACAAACAGGAATTCGCACTAAATCTAGATGTATGTTTCCAATGATGTGGCTGATGGATTCATATTCTGGGCCCGATTTAATTCCTTAAACCTGGCTTTTACATAACTTCAAAAATAGGATTAAAAGTAATTCATCAACTACTCAGTCTGGATAGTGCCTTAAACCCAAAGTCTGCGAACGTAACAAGAAAGGGAGATGTATCTTAAATTGCGGACACGCGACTAAGCCTCTAAGCCTCCAGTACATCAATATTATCCAGAAGAACTTGACTCAATAAGAGTTTCTATATACAAGGATTTTATTTAGCGAATTGTGAGATTATTGGTGATATGGAATAATATGAACTTATTGAATAATATTGTGAAGCTGGTAAACACGCATTGCTCAAAGATACCGTACCTCTTTTTTGCCGCGGGGTTACAAAATTTTAACATTACAATTTGGTTATTAGACTTAAGTGGTGAAGTTGTAGGGATTTTACTGGATTTTAGGATCTATTTTTTGAGATTATCCTCAATTCTAAAGGATAGAATCGAATGGTGGAATGCATGGGCCCCAAATTGAAACTTAGCCGTACTTTGACAACATAACATGACAGATATGTTGTTGTTAAATCGGGGATAATATTTTTCTAAAGTTTATTATTTGCATATTTTTTATCTGCTTCGTTACTTCTGTTTTTAATGATTCTGCGCTATTTCTAAATTATTCTAAATCTTTTTCCTCATGACAAGATCGATATTGGCCATAATGCGGATTGAATTTCGCTGATCACACTTCATGTGTCATATAAAGTAAATAATCCAACAATTGTTATTATTATAATTAATATTACAATATATATATATATATATATATATATATATATATATATAAACATATATATCCTCTAGAATATAAACTATATAATATATTAATTATTTAATATCAGCCGTAATGCAGCTGCGCGATATTTTCATCATGCCCGTGTCACTTTGTGTTTCAGGCCTCGATGGACCTGCCGCCGGACAAGGCGAAGCTCCTGAAACAGTACGACAACGAGAAAAAGTGGGACATCATATGTGATCAAGTGAGTATTCACGTCTCTGGTTGGTCATATATTTTTTCTCCTTCTTTACCTTGCTTTTCTTTACTATCTTTGTTAAACCTCACCCCCCCCCTCTTCATCCAACCTTGGATTTATTTCCTCCTCTCCGAGTAGGCGTTCGAGTGCACCGTCAGCTTCCTTTCTCTCTCTCTCTCTCTCTCTCTCTCTCTCTCTCTATCCCCACCGGAAAAGGAAGGAGGAAGAGATGGATTTATGGATCGCGAAAAGAATCGCGCCTCGCGCGCCTGCTTCACCGTCTCCGGTGTCGTTTATTTCGAAATCCGGAGGCTCTTTTTTCTTTCTTTCGTTTATTTCTTACAAATACGCGCGCAACTTTCGTACGCTCTCGCGCATGGACTCGAAGTCGGAATTGGAAAACGCTTATTTGTTTTGATTTATGTACGTTCGATCAACGGCCTGTTTGAGAATTTTAATTTCATCAGCAAAGTTTGGACTTCAGATATGAATGCAGAAGTGTACATTGTACCGTGTATACTGTGATATATGTATATGATATATATATATATATATATATATATATATATATATATATATATATATATATGACCATCTCAACAGTAGTCTGAATCCTTTATCGCGTGATTTATCCTTATGCCTTTCTTGATTTTTCATTGTATTTTTCATTCAATTGATTAGACAGTATACTCAGAAGTCATCGAAATTTCCATTAAAAAATATATATTTACACAATTTTCACCGATTCGTGTCCAATGAGGTAAATCAGCATTGACCAGCCACAAGCACCAGTAAACAATTGCTTTGGAAAACATATGAAAAGGAATGTCATATCCTTATTTACTTCTAAAATTAATTTATTCCTGTTATCAGATATGAGTTTTTGATAAAGAATTAACAAGCTTTAATTGTTTATAAATATCATTTTAAATATCAAAAGAACAATTTTCACGATTAACATAAGATAAGATAATTACAAGAAACAATACGTATATCGTAAAAATGTCGGTAGAAATGCAAACCTAACGAATCTGGCAAAAAAATCAGCAATATAAAAGTAAATTTCAGTTTATTGCTGTTTAAACTTTATGTGAAAGAAAAAAAAAATTCTCATCAATACCCATAATGATCACCAATATATTGAAAATACTAAAACATTATTTTTTTTACATTTCGAAACAAGGAACTTTGGGTCGTCCTTTTATAGTTTAGTTTTGGATCGTTTCGTTTTTTAAATCAATCGTTACGTTTTCACTAATGGACGCAGTAGATGCAGCTGAGTACGAACCAGATATATAATGTTTAAGCGATTATTTACGAAACATTTCATTTAACAATTTTTTCAAACAAATTTAAGAAATTTATAAGGTAATAAATATATGCAACCACTTTGTGTCTTTAAATAATCCTCAATATTCTGCCAAATTGTCTGGACTGGTGATCTAAACTTTTAAAAATTAAAATTTAATTTATTCCACTTACTATGATTATTGCTTAAATTCTTTTTTATTCCTTAGCTCCTGCTCATTATCAAACGTTCCTTTCTATATTTAAACCTCGTATTATACACTTGCGATTAAATTTCATTTCACTCGCTAATAACGATAAACGCATCGTTACTAATTCAACGCATCGACGTCGATCAAACCGATCTAAAGATATTATTGGAATCTCGAGTTATTTTCCTAAATCTTCGACATGCACAGTATAAATTCGCAAAGTTGAAAAGTTTCATAAATAGAGAGTGAAGGGGGGGGGTGACAGAGAGATAGTGAAAGTGATCGAGGCAGGGATGAGGAGAGGTAAATATGCGATTTTACGGGAATCCGTTGCAGACAAGTGGGAGGGAGGAGGGGGGGGGAGAATACCGCGAGGAGTATCATTTTTCATTCATGCGAAACGATGACGAATTTGCTGAAACTCGCCTCGCGCCACCTTCGAAGGAATGCGCGGCCACTTTACTTTTCGTTTTTTTGTTTCTTTTTTTTCACCTTGCTGCGCGTGCGCCCGATAGCACGAAACACCTTCTCATGTACATGTGATCTATATATATATATATATATATATATATATATATATATATATATATATATATATAACATACATACGTATTTTTATTATAGCACTCAATCTTAAAGAGTATTTTTAATTACTTTTAACAAAAGTAAAATAATTAGGAGAGTTTGATGAATTCTTAGCATCGTAAGAATTTTAAATATATCTTCTTGTGTATTTTATAAAAAATTTATAGAAAATACTTACCGAAAGTTCCAAATACATTAACACAAAAAATATTCTATAATTACATTAAAAATCAGATAACTGATATAGACACATCTCCTACTGATTGTGATAATGAAAAACGATAATACATGTTCATAGAATATTAATAAATTTATAACTTATAAATCTTATATGTACTTTATAAAAACTTTATACAAAATATTTTTCTAAATTCAGTAATATATTAAGACAAAAATACATAAATCATAATAACATGTTATATGTAATTATATTGTAAATCTTTTCATAGTAAAATAAAAAAAATGTTCATATACCAGAATAATATTTATGCAAAATATTTTTCTAAAATCTTCCAAAATAGGTTAACATTAAATTATACAACACAATAACGTCTTAAAACAATGGACCATTAAAACAAATGACTAAGTACACATTGTGTGCATTTCTATAAATAACAGAATGTATAGTTTACACAAATATATCTAAAACTATCCTTTACAAATAGCCGAGTTTATTCTCACATTATTTTACCCACTCGTGAACTCATAAAATAGTATTAATTATCTTGAATCGTCGATGTTTTTAGGTGAAAATTCTTCTGCTATTTATTCTGATAATTCATTATTATTAAAAAAAAGCAAGTATGAACTTGCCAGGCTCGTTCCCAGAAAGTTTATGCTGTTTTTTTTAATAATTAATTTTTGCGTGAAAGCATTTGACAGTACATACCAAAATCTGCATAAATGAGGCTTTATTAGAAAATAATTTTGAATTTAGTAACTACATACGTTTTAAATAGTCAAAAATATAAGTAAATATGATTTATAGTCTCTTATGAGTGAATTATAGATAATAATTATTTATAAAAGGATATTATTTATTTATTTGAACAGATTATATAATATTTTTTTGAAGAATTCTGATTTAAGAGTTCAATTTTCGCCCTCAATGAAATAGGAAAACACTTTTGTTAAAAGATTACGAAAAATTCGGTTGACAGGAATCCAACTTGGACCATTCGCAAACTTCACAAATTTGACAAGCAAAGTCTAGTACTCAACGATACTAAATAAACAGATGCCCTTATTGCCTCAGCCCAAGCTACTCTATATATATTTATAAAATTGTTCTAATATCCTAAAGGAAAAATTCTCGAACTTTTAGAAATAATTTTTAAATTTTATATAAAATATTGTTCTTAAGTTCTGACTATGCTAAGAACTCATCAAACTCGTCTAACTTTTTTACCTTTGTTAAAAGCTTTTTTATGGAATTTCATTAACATTAAAAATTAATGCGTTTATTTTGATGTAACATATATATAAAGTTACATATGTACTTTAAGTGTTTAAATATATTCGTACATAGGAACAGTGAGTTGGTATATAATAATATACACTTTGAAAGGCCGATAAATGCTTTTGAAAAAGATACTCTCTTGACATAGATTGAGTGCCCGAAGAGCAACTGGCGAATTTTTTTCTTCTTCAAGTCGAATAAAGGCGCGAGTCAAAAGATCCTTTCTGAGCTCATTGACGGCTAAGCTCCCCCCCCCTCCCTTCCCAAACTGGAGCGAAGTTTCTTTGTGTATATATACTGACAATTTTAACCACTTAATAAAGGATGGATTTCAATGGCTCTTTGCTGAAATGCCTCGTGCTCTATTTGAATTTTTTTTTTAAACATTTATCGAGTACAAAGAAAATGATTTTTTATAAAACTTTATCGTTTAATATTTAAATGGACAGGAAATTTTTTGATATGTCTGGTTAAGGAGATTGAAAATTTTGAAATACTTTATTATGCTTGATATATATAATAGGGTAGGCTTCCAAAAAGTGCCCACGCCCTATTTTGTGAAAAAATTGTACACGTATGCTTTTTTGGGAGTCCTGATTAAGAATATGATAGTGCGAGTTTTACCGAAAATTCAATTTCACGTCGACAATCATAAAAATTGTGGTTTTTCGAACTTATCTCGGAAAATAAGAAAAAATTTCTAAAATGTTTCAGACAAATGTTATGGAAACGAATTTTTTTTTCTGTACATTCGGTTTTTCCTGAGAAAAATACGTTTGAAGGTTCCTTTTATTAAGTTATAGAAAAAACTCATGTATTTTGAGGACATCCAGAAGTTTTATTTAAGACATTTTTTTACGATTTTTGTTATTTACCAAGATTAATTCTGTAAACCATCATTTTTATGTTTTTTCTTTTTATCACCACGAAAATTCAATTGAACCCAAAAGCCACTATGATGTTGGTGATCAGCGCCCCAAAGAACATAAATGTAAAGACGTTCAAAGAAGCAAGCAAGGTAACAGTCACGTTACTCTAGCGACAACACGTTTTGCAAATCGAAGCACTTTAGACCGGTAAAGGGCAGAAAACGCCAATTCGATAATAATTGACGTTGCAAAAATTTGGTGATGACGTGAATCCACGGCGGGTTCGATTGCAAAATAAATGCTGGTCCGTTCGTATTTTTTTTTTTTTTTTTGTTTGGATCGTACATTTTCACAGTGATTGGGAAAAATAGCAAAATGAGAGTTCAAATGACAACAAAAATGGATTGAAATAACAACAAAACTCGTCACATGGGTAAATAATACGCATAAATGCGTGGATTATATTTACAATTTTCGAAACAAAATTTTGGGGATATTGTTAAAAATAAGGGAGGAAGAAATTCGACGAATTATTAAATTTTTATTACTTTCTATCAAAGCTCACATTAAATTACCCGGGATATTTTCGCGGGAAGGGGAAAAAAGGCTTAATACCGAAGGCTTCCAGCTTGAGCGAAATTCTCGAGCCCCATGCGTAAATATGTAGAAAGTATCAAAATATAAGGTGTATAAGGAAACACGAGACGACTGATGAATATACCTTTTGGGACTTCCCCCAACCCTCCTTCCCCTCTTCGCCATCGGCTGGGATATCACGGGAGTCAATTTCATCGACTCAGAAATCTCTGATATCTTACGTATTTTCGTGCTTAATTTAATGACTTCATAAAGAATATATTTTATATCAATTTTCCACGAAATTATAGATTTTCCCTGCTTTAATTGTAATTATTTCAACTTTGTTTCAAGATTTTTAGTTTTCATCGTCAGTGCTATCCTCTTATAATAAATAAAACCAATATCACTATTATACTATTATAGAAAAAGACACATTGGTTCAAGTGAATTTGGAGATATTTCAGTATTTTTACAAATAGTGCCTTTATTGCACGAATGAAAAACTAAATCCAGGATATATTCATCCGAGGTTTTCCGATTTTTCGTAAATAATGTAACGCGTATGTTATAAAGAATATGGACGTAACGTTAGCGATCACGGTGCGCTAATAATTTTTCCTCCTATCATCTTATATTCTACTGTAATTGTATTATTTTATTCGATAACGAGAGCTCGCATCTTTCTCACAGTTGCGTGCACTTCTCGTATACACGCTTATATAATTAATTATAGAAATGCCTGCTTCTTTTTTTTCAATTGACACTCTACAATTGAGTTTGCTGTGACTTTTGTCTGTCGATTATCGCTCCAAGCGGGTATAAGACTTAGAAATTACTGCGAGAAACGCCATGAATCAGAGCGCCCATCTATATACGTATGAATTCAAAATCATTCTCTAGAAGTTTTTCTATTCAGTTTCTCCTCTTTCCTAGAGACGTAGCTAAAAAAAAGGCAAGAAAGAAAAAAATGCAAAAAAGAACTAGACCATAGTGGGTAATAAATTGTACAAAACAATGTTACCTATATTAAACTGTTCCGTCTTATTTTTCCCAATCGGCGGTCTCTCTTTGGTATTTTATCGGCGTGCGGAGAGCTCGACATACACTGCCACCATCTTATTATATTATATGCGGGCCCCTAGCTTCGACGACCCCACGATCCTCCATATAATACCCCGATATATATATATATATAGGGCCCCGTCCTGCAGCAGACGTGCAAGTAACACGAGACGGATGTAATGCAACTCCTCATAGTGCTATTATACTGCATGATGTATGTATATATATATATATATATATATATATATATATATATATATATCGCGCGCGAGAAAGCGCGCGAGCAGCATCCCCCTTTTTTCTCTGATGCCCTATATTTTATATATATATATATATATATATATATATATATATATATATATATATATATGTATGTATGTATGTATGTATGTATGTATGTATAGTACACATATATTATGCACGCGTGGCCTTTTATAGTATTTAATGATGAGCGCGCGATTGAGGGCCATATATTATATATATATATATATATATATATATATATATATATATATATATATATATATATATATAGAGTCTCCGGAAATGTGTCGCCTGATGGGCCGATTGTAAAATTATCAATCGCTTGGAAAAAGATTTCTAGAACGAACGCCTTGATAAGGATGTCGTAAGCTAGAAAAGTTCACGAAAGTTCATCAGCAGAATGATACATTTGATATCTAGTATATTAGTTTATAATTGTAGAAAAAGAGGAGCTATAAAGATACCAACGGCAATAATTAATGAGGCGATAATACGAAATCTCTTTTTGGAAGGGGAAGGGGAGGCAGAAGCTGGGTATATTAAACTTTAGACAGAACTGAAATTCTGTATAATTAACTAAAATTATACATTATCTTGAGAACACTGTTGTGCGAAGATAAACATAATCATTACTTTGACATCATATTAGATAATCATTTTTTTTTTATAGCTTATACATTGTCAACTTATATGTAATGTGTGATACCAGCGGCGAATAGGAGAAGTTAAAAAATGGCAGCCATGAACGTTACAGAATTACGCGATAGCATTATTTAAATTAGTAAAATTTCGCAGTGTTTTTGTTTTAATTTCTTTAAAAAAAAATACTGATAATTACCGAAATACATCAAAGTGAAGCATAAGAAATGTTAGAGCAGAATTAAGCTTGTAAAAAATGCATCCTAGAGTTCTCATCGAAAGGGTTTTACGAGGAGGGATTGCTATACAAAACTTCATTTTCTATAGAAATATTGACGAATTTAAATTTTCATTACGTGCCACTAAACCTGAATGCTAAAAGTTATTTTGTGATATGGAATAGGCGAGCAATCATACAAAGAGTGGACTAAAATAATAGAAATTAAATGCGATACAAAAAAACGTTCCTTTACCACTGATATGATTTTTATGTTTCTAAACAAAATACACGTATTACAATTATTACAGGAAATAAATCTATTTAAAAAATTAATTTTCATGAATTAATTTTTTTTAATTACATCATGTGTTTAATTGAAACTTAAAGAAAACAATAATGCCACATACATTCTGTTTTTTCAATATGCTATGGAATGATAAAGATACAGTACGATATTTGAATATTTATTTTAAATACAAAGGACAATTTTTTCATTAAAAAAAATCATTTTTACATCACTAACTTTTGATTTCTAACAATTTGTTTGTCGTTACTATATATATATATATTATTTACATACATTCACCTTTTTCGAATAAATGTGGTCAATCATTTGTTGGATTGTTGGAAATGGTCGAGATAGTCGAATTCTGCCAGTTTCCAACAGCTCTCAAGCAAGGATAAATTTACATATCTGGTATACTTGGTTTATACAAGATTTCGCTAAATCTTTAGACGAAACGATCTTATTTCTGTATCTGCTCCGATATATCCGATCATTGATATAATTCTGCGCTGTGTTTAATAAGCAATTTATTAACTGTGAAATAGACTATTTATGGAGTGTAAAATTAATCTTGCAATTTATATATGTATATATTGTATCTCCCGGCAATCGCTCGCGTGGTCGGTAGAAAAAAAAAATGAAGAATCTGCGGACAGGAACCGATAATCCACGGCGCGACTGGCGCCTCGGTTTCACGGCTCGATTTTTTTTTTGCGTTTCTTCTCTTTCGTAAAATAAGTATTTGTGTTTTTGTACTTTTTCGTAAAGTTTCCTTTTCAAACTGACCTTCGTGGATGACGAAAAAAAAACCGTTAATGATTGACTGTTAATGTTGAGTTAAAATGGCTGATAATATATATATATATATATATATATATATATATATATATATGTATATGTATATGTATATGTATATGTAAATGTTACCAAGTATTCTCGATCTACAGTTCCAGATTTAAGCTATCTTAAATATGATTGTTGACATCTAAAGTGATATCCCGTTCTTTTCAAAATTTTTCGTAGTGCTTCAGATTACGAAACATAACGGACAGGCATAAACCCACCGCTAAATCATTGGATCGCGAATAGTCAACGATTTATCTAAGAATCATTAGACGTCGCTGTAAAATTGTAACAAATTTGATCGTCGCTGGGACTCCGCATTCCGTTTGTCAATGCCAAATTTCTCACATCTGTGAGAGGATTTAGCGAGAGCAGCGCGAGATAACGAAATCAAGATTGCCGGCTTAAGATTCCTCCCTAATATTCTGGTTTCGGAATGACGTATATATTATAATGCGTTACAATGTCACAGTCTTTTTATTTATTTTTTTTTTTTATTTTAACCCCGCGATCTTATAAATCCATCGATTTACTCGAGACGAAAGGCGATCGAAATGGAATATGCAGTTGTCATAGCTCAAAAAAAAAAAAAACAAAACAAAACAAAAAACCCTTTAATCCTGATACTTTACTCCTCGTCCCCGTGGCAATTGAACCTCAATGTACATACATGAGAACACGTGCGCGCGCGTGTGTCAAGTCAGTAGACATTTTTCAGTGTACAGTCCGTTTCTCCGTCCAGCTTCTCCCGCTCCTTTTTCCCCCAGCTATTATATAAGCATTAACGTTATAATAAAATAATATTTCGTTTCAGGAACGAGTACAGGCCAAAGATCCGCCGTCTCATTACCTGGGGAAGCTGCGCACCTATCTGGATCCGAAAGCATCCAGGAGTCATCGAGTAAGCAACGGCTCTCTGTCTTTCTCACTCACCTCGCAGCAGCACATTCTGCTCATTTTTTATATTCACGTTATTATTCGTCGTTCATTTTTTTTCCTTTACTATAGTCTTTTGAAAGTTTTTCTTTGTATTTTTTATTTCAACATACATAGACTTTTATATTTATATACGTATATATATATATATATATATATATATATATATATATATATATATATATATATCTGAAAGCTTTAAGCTTATTTTTAGAAAATCAAGTATGCATAATGTTGCAGTGTTTTTAAAAATATTTTTTTTATACGCATTTTGAAGAAAAAAAAATCCACAAAGTTATAGTGCAATGTTTTGTTTGTTTTTGTTTAGTTTTTTCTACATTTTGTTTTTTCCTCACACGAGGATAAGTCAAAAAGAAAATTGGCCACTAATTATTACACAGTCGTATCGTTTCTTTAATTTCTTTCAGAAGAGAAAGATGGTCGGCGAATCGACGTCGACGCAAGTGCTGCGCGACCTGGAGATCTCGTTGCGCACGAATCACATAGAGTAAGTAATGATATACATACATACATACATACATACATACATACATACATACATACATACATACATACATACATACATACATACATACATACATACATATATATATATATATATATATATATATATATTAAGAAATTGCTAAAATATCATTACAATTGTTAATATAAAAGTGTGCTTTCGCTCGTAGATCGCATTTGGCAATGAAAACATCTTTATTTTTATTACGGGTCCGGCTTTTCTCCTCATATTTATTTATATACTTCTGTAATATTAAATGTTATTTATGGCACGTCGTCGAAAATTTAAAAAATATATAAAAACCATCAAGGAATTACTTTCTTCCTTTAGCATGAATTTAATTTAAATAATACGCTAATTGTTGCTTCTTATGAGCATATTGTTTATATTCGTTTCAAACGAAATAACAAATTGTAAATTGCAGAATTATCAAAAAATATCTTCACTTCAGGTAAAGACTGAAAAATTGTTATTTTTTTTAAATAAATAAATATAAGACTTTAATTCTCTTTTTGTGCAGACTTCAAAATTATAAATCCTCCTGCATTATAAATTGCAATTATTTTTTTGTCTACAAATCATGATTTTATTGGTGGTCCGCATGTGATGATAATAGAGATTGGAAATGTAAGAATGTTCTTTTCAAATTTTTCGTAATTGTCTAGTCCAATGATTTCTAATAGTGGAAGACAATAAATTTAAAAAATTTGCAGGAATCTGGACGGAGAAATTTTTATAAATCTTTCGCTTAACCTTCAAGTCACCCCTCTCGCTGCTATTTTTATATCTATATAATATTGCAGATCTTTTCAAAACTATAATTTTTCCTTAATTTACATCTACTATAAATTGAATCCCATTTTTACTCCAATTTAACCTAATTATTTCGCATTGCTTATATATATATATTTTAGATATTTAGAGGTTTCAAACAATGAAACGGGAATTTATTACGAAAAAAATCTATTTAGGCAGATAGAGTTCATAATATCTGATATTGTAAAGTCTTTTTTGAAACTTACAAGGAGAATTTTACCTCACTGGAGAATCAAAGGCCACCGTCACATGAGAAATATATTTAATATCCTTAAAAACATGAACATGTGTTTCTTCTTGTATTCAAATGGAGATTTGCTTCCTTCGTTTTCAATCAAATGCTGAATTTTAAAACTATTCTCAGATTATGACTCTCGTCCACACTTGTTTACCTATTTTTGATTATATATATATAGATAGTAAAGTATTACTATATAGGTTGAGTTAATTAGTTACATACTGTACTTGAAAATAACCTAGACGAAGAAAAAATTTCATAAAACATCGTTTATATTTTAAAAATTAATTAATTATCTTTTATTAGTAGCTATCCTATGCACGTTAGAGAAATTTATTTCACGATAAACATTATCCTTGATTATCGATATACTGAACAAGTGACGTTGGCGCTCAACGTGGCGAGTTAAGTAAGTTTTCGTTCTCATTGGAGAAATATAAATACGACAGATTACGTAAATATAAAAAATGAGAGAATGAAATTTTCATTCAAAATGAACGCACGTGTATGCGTAATTGGCTATGTGCGGCAAAAGTCAGCTCGGTAAGTTGTTTGGTCAGTTTTACGATGAATTACATTAACTAAGTTCTTAAAATACGCTTTAAATAAGTAGATATTTGATCATTGGTAAAAGTAAAATTAGAGTTTTGTTTTTCCTGTCAGAATTAAAGATTGAAAATTTTAAAAAGTAAACGCTTAATAATTGAAGAATATTCCATATGGAATGGGGAGAGGCTTCAGATGGAAAAATTGATGAAAAGCGCGCACGCGAGGAGGAAGAATCGAAAATTGCTCGAAAATTCAGCATCTAGTTGAAAACGTAGGAAGCATGATTTTAAGCATATTAAATACATTTCTCGAGTAATGGTCGTATTTGGTTCTACGATGGGGGTAACGCTCTCCTCGTTAGTACCTCATCCTGATAATTAAATCTGAAATGGCAAATCAGCTTGTTTATTAATAGAGTCTTAAATCTATATTTGAAAGCAGCATAAATTTAAAATTCATAATAGACGATAAATTATGTCACTTCTGCCAATGTTTCTTGGCTTTGTTATTGTTTTCTTTCTTTTTTCTTGTTTCTTTTCTTTTTTTTTTATGTTTGAATACTTAACTTAACACGAGACTTAACATCGGCTTATTAGACTTCATTTATTTACTATCATCATCATTCAGAATATCTGTATATAAATACGCGGAAACGTCACTAACATAACCATGGCCATTACTCACAATTAATAATAGCTCTTGATTGTATGAAATTAAATGATTGCTATTATTCCGCACGATCTCGATATACATAAAGCGTATTTTTTTCCTCCGTAATGCGTGCTGATTGGTCTGAAAATATTAATGATGTCAGTGCGGCTTTACAGGCGCACCGTGACGCTAGACGAAAGGCCATATTATCTTTTCTGTACGAAGAATTATAGCGTAACTATAATATATATATCAGCACTGTTAACTGCACCATACCTATCATTTCGTTTTACGTTTTTATTTTTGCAAATTTGTGTACAATTGACTCTTTATCTCTTTTATTATCTCTGTCTCGCTGTATCAGCTTTTACTTGGATTTGGAGAACTCCCTTCAACCCCCTCTGTATTCAGTGTTTATACCCGTGTAGAAATTCATTCTCGAATCTAGCTAGTATCGGGTTAGTTTTCCTTCTTAAATGTTCCGACCCAGAAGGGAAATCTAGTCTGATCCTAGTTCCGATTTGTCCCACTTTTAATAGCATTTTATATAGAGAACGAACTTAGATTTTGGTAGGTATAACAAGTTAGAAACTAGACAAAGTATAGTCAGAAAATCTAGAAATTAAGACGATTTATATATTATTCTAATTTTGTTTCCTCGATCAAGTGAATAATTTTTTGAGTTTTTAAATATTTATTTATTTAAAATAAAAAATATATTTACGTACTTGGGTTGCGCATACCATTTAATTAGAATTTATTAATTATTTTCTATATGCGTAATTACGTATTACGATTTACAATTAAGAATTAATAATTATTAATATATGTTTTATAGACTAATTATTGTAAATTTTAATGTTAAAAACCTCTGTTGAACGTATAAATTATTTTACTTCGATGAAAAAAATTCCGACCTCCGCTGAGTATAGAACCCACGACCTTACGATTCGCAAGCTAACGCATTATTCACTATGCTAAAATGCAATATGTGATTACTATACTATACTTTGCATGTGACCGTACAGCACTTAAGATCATATAATAATTTTATAAACACAAGATAAAACATATATAGTAAATCAATTTCTTAGATTCTTTCCCATGTTATATAAAAAACACGACTATAGAAAACACGTACTTTCTCCCATCAATAAAAGATAAGGAAATCTGAATAAAGTCGAGAAAATAATTAATATAAGATGATTATTGGATAATCGTAGGGAAATCTAACTCGGATCTGGCAAGCATTACCTATATGAGAAAATCGTCAGTAATACTGACTAGAATCAATAAAGAAAGAAGTAATAATGACTAGAATAGCCCGAACTAGGGATATGCCGAGTATATTTCTGCACGGGTTAAACTGCCACTATCACTGCGCACGGTGCCTATATATAAATCTTCTTTATATGTGCTTCCATGTGCAGCGATTGATTTATAAAGATGCTGTTTTTCAAAAAGAAACGACGCGCAAAAAATAATATAATACAGATTTTGCATCCTGGGACCACCGTGTTCCGCCGTGTTCTGTACATAATGCACAATGTATTTTGTATAACTTTTATGCGATGTTGAAATTGAAGATTCGGACAATCGTACGTTTATTTCAATCCTAATATCCTAGCTTATCGAATATTAGTTTTTGAAAATGATACACTGAACAATTTTTGTTTATAAATTTTATGAAATGTAAATGTTTCTTTAACTTTGCCACGTAATACTGCCAAGTTCTATGTGAATTTTGAACTTTTTCTAATCCGATATATATCATTATCGGTAATTATGAAGTAAAACTCAAAATTAAAAGAAAGTCGATGGCTCTCAACAATTGTCACGATTAAGTTTCTATACTTGCGGCGAATCTCGTAAGTGCAAGATTATAGGTTACGTTTCCCTTTCGTCTGCTTTTGCTCCACTATAGCGCTATAAAAGTGAATTGATATTCATACACATAAGTATTTTGATTTTTTTCTATATTTCATATATATATATATATATATATATATATATATATATATATATGCATATAAAATTTTTTTTCAAACAAAGCAACAAAAAAGGGAGTAAAAGTAATTCTTCAGCCTTTTGTGAGATGTTTACGTGTACATAAATACTTACCGCGGAGTTATACATACACAAAAGCACGTCGTGATTGATTGCAGGTCTAAATATATATATATATATATATATATATATATATATATATATATATATATAAGATCGTGGCACGTGGCACGCCTGCGCGTATAATATGTACGTCGCTGATAAATCTGTTTTCCAACTCAATCCGACCGATTAATTGACCGCTACCGTTCCAGCGGCGATCTCGCCGCACAAAGACGAGCAAGGGAAAAAAGAAAGAAATAACGTAAATTAATTGCCCTCTACATATATATATATATATATATATATATATATATATATATATATATATACACAGACACACACCTGAACGCGACCAATATATCCTTTTCCTTTGCTTTAGAGAAAAAGCTCGACGACTCTCGGCTTTTTTGCTAAGCCCTCGAGCGCCTTTAATCCATCGTATAATTGGAAACGTTTTTTCTTTATGTTCGCCTTGGCATTGCAGATGGGTCCGAGAATTTCTGGACGAGGAAAATCAAGGCCTGGACGCCCTGATAGACTACCTCAGCTTCAGGCTGCTGATGATGCGGCACGAGCAGAGGCTCCTCGAGTCCAGGGCCAATTCCGAGGAGAGGCTGCAGACGACGAGTAAGTTATATATTTCGGAGAGACGAGTTCAGGTTTACCAAGGCATTTTAATGCCTTGTATATGAAAGTTTCTTAAGTAATTGGCGGATCATATCAAGACCACGGTCTCTTTATTTGTATATAATGTAATTACAAGTTGACATCTTAAATATTTTAAGCATCGGCGAATAATCTCACTCAATTCAACCGATATAAATCTCGGCTAATTCAGACGAAATGTGCGTATGGAATTACCCTATGTCTTATAAGACGACAGATTTATGTTGTATCATAAGTATAACGTTAAAATTGGTTTATATAGCGCTGTATATCTCATACCTATCTTACGTTGCTGATAAATCGGCAATGTTACTTATGATGGATTGCACGCGTAACAAAAATTGTTTTAAATTTTGTTGTAAAACTACTGATGTGTCGTCAATTGTCTTCATCAATGGTCGTGTTCCTAAACGCGAATAATTTTTTAATATAAAATTTACAAATTTCATTCCAGTATATTGAGATTACTGTGTTTTAATGTTTATTATTTTATATACAAGAGCAATGCAGAGATAGCTTTTTGCATCAACGACATCTCTAAATAATGTTGTAATTTTTGCATATTTTTAAAAGTAAAGCTATCAGCGCGAATTGTATCATTCATTCTTTTGAAATAACCCAAATCATGATTCTGAGAAATGTCCAATCCATATCAAATCTGCCTCCTTAGTGTTCGTTTAATCATTTGACATTCTGCGCGCGACAATATTATCAAAAATTCTCAAATCTCGATCGAGCTGGAAAAAAACAATCAAGCTTACAATTTATAAGGAACGATAATTTATATTGACTTATTTCGCGAAATAAATAATCGCCAACACGTGGAGTCGTTTCTCCTCCAACAAAAGCAACGTAAACAACACTTTGAATGATATCGTGTGTGTAAGGAAGGCACTGTATAATATCATTAAGCAGGCGTCGATTTTACAATCTTTCGGCTTGCGTTGAACTCCAATATCGCTCGTTGGTACCGGGCGGATTAAAAATTGTCCACAACCATCCGAGAGTGAGCCAATAGATGCTGGAAGCTTTTTTCTTCAAAAATTAGAGCTGGGCTCCTCTTTTTTCTGTACGTGAATTGGATCTTTGCTCCGTGCGTATCTCGTAGTTCCCTCAAGCGGTGAAAAACGGATTGTCCTCTCGGATAAGCTAACTATGAAAATGCTTTATAGAAATAATTTATAAAAATGAAAGATTTATACCGATATTACATAGAAATTACGCTTAAAGACATGAGTTATATTCATATGCATACCGAGGTAACTGCTCTATGACAAATTTGTTAATATTATTTAGATTTCGTTATCGTATTCTGAAGTTATCCGTACACACACTCATATATATATATATATATATATATATATATATATATATATATATATATAAATTTTATGCGAGATATACCGAAGATATCTGATACAGCTATACATTATAAGCAAAAAGGTTCTGCTTAATTAGAGATTTATTAATATATGCTACTATACATTTTATTCTGCTTAAAGTCAGGACCTAGTGTTCTCTCTGATCTATTCTAAATTGAACTGTTGTAAAATTTATAGTGACTAATTTTTTTCTTCCATTGTTTTAAAAATTGAGAACATAAGAGATAGGATGATCTATTTTTTAAATAATCGCTAAGCTGTCAAGCGTTAATAATGCAAAACCTCGTAATATCAGGACCATTGTGAGCGCTTCTATCGATTTTCATAATCCTTCCCTCCGAATGCACAGAGTCAATAGTGTCGTTATTGTTAGCTGTTGATCAGCTTTTACCTAGTTTTGAACAGGATGTGCTATATTTTCAATCGGTCAAAAAATGAGCCACACGTATACAGAAATTGTCTTCTAACGGGATTGTGTGTAATTCACTCTGTAGCATTAAACTTATGAAATTACCGGATTGATTTTTTACTTCCGAATAATGTTTTGGAACGAGCTAGGATTTTTGCTTTTTCAAAAATCGTCAGTCACCGTAAAGAATTACCTGTCAAACTCATATTATTCTATATAACGAATAACAATAACCAATAAAGTACCACAAATAACGAAACAATTTTTCCGATCCCTATATAATCGAGCGAAATAATTCCAAGCATCCATCAAAATTAATTCCCAGTCCGTGATTAAAGTATACATGGATCAAGACCGCTACAGTGCCTGCATATAATATAATTTAATATAACATACTAGTCATACTTACACGCATCCCCTTATATATCACCTTCTCTTCTCCCGCTCGCTTATCGGCAATACATAATATGGAATCTTTTGTCCGCAGACGGTACGAGCGACACCTCCCAGCTGAATAACGGATGCCTCAGGCCGCCGCTCCACGAGCTGAAAGACAGTCCCGGCGTAAAGAGGCGCTCGAGGCATGTGGCGCGGCTGAACATGGGGGAGGCTAAGGACGACATACACGTATGCATTCTGTGCATGCGTGCCATCATGAATAACAAGGTGAGACGAGAGAGAGAGAGAGAGAGAGAGAGGGGGGGGAGAGCTCTTTTCGAGGGTTCGTGGATGGTGGGTGAATGAGGGGAGCAGTGATAAGTGCGGTCGCGTGCTATTATTTACGCAGCGCGACACTTTATGGGAGGGGGATGATTACCAGGATGACACTAAAGTACAGATTTTGTTGGGGTTGAAGTAAAAGGCGGCTCGGGTTTGCCAGTCAAGGTAATCCATAAGCCCTTCTCTGTTACATCATTCGGATAATACGTTATCCGTCAGACAAACTCAGAATCTTCGACAATTTTCACTGGCCATGATTGTCTGGTTCTTTTTTTCTACGTATTACTATTTTCTTTGCTATTTATTCAGTTTAGATAATGACTATTTTTTACGTGGCACACAATAAATTCTAAGTATGGTATAAATGTAACAAAAAGGAAAAAAGAACTAGTTCGAGGCAAAGCTATTTAAAAAGCATTCGGTCCATAGTTTGGTCGAACCGTCATGTTTAGTGGACTAGAAAGTCCTATCAATTTTATAGTTTATAGCTTATCGAAATGCCACTAATATATTCAAATTCGGTATTTCTAACTTTTACGGAGGCAAAAATTTTTAAAAAAAGTGATAAGAGTTATTTATTAATTTATGACGTGGAAGATTAAGATGAAAATGTTTGAATAAAGTAATAAAATAATTATAAATCTTGTTAAATATAATGTGTTTTAGTCATTGGTAATAACTACAAGGACAAAGACTAAAGTAATGTAATGTTTATTTGGTTGAGAAGTTCTTTGCTTAATTTTAAACCAGTTATAGTTACTTAACTATATTGATTACTAATTTATTTAGAAACTTCTATATCTGGTAACTTATATAAACATTAAAAAAGAAACTCAAAATTCTTCTTAATTTTAGATGTTACATACTCTTGGATAAGAATTAAATTTCAAAACTTGCTACTTGTCAAACTCACAATGCTGCTCGTCGAAAGATATTCAAAGCGTCATAAAGAGGAAGGGACAGGAATTTATCCTGTATCTTCGAACGGTCATAAAGTTTATCGCAATCGACGTATATAATTGCAAAAAAGAAGATTTAATATTCTAGAAACAAAGATCTCATTGTCCTTTCTTTGGAAGCGATCAGTTGCTGTACAAAGCTTTACACATAAATATATCTAAAGAATGTACTAGAAAACTTAATCAAAATACTTTGCAGACAGGCTTTATGGATTGCTAATAGGGAAAATCAATACGGAATTCCATTATAATACGTATACAATGAATGTTTTATAAAAATAAATTAATTTATATTCAATTCATACAAATTATTGAATTTATCGACGGTCATTAAAGTGTTCAAGGTGGATAGCTTTTATTAATTCCTTTACTTAAACTTATGCTAATGCATAAATTAGCAACTTTTTCTATAATCGATATCAACGCCTATTATAAAGGATATACTCGTTTAGTAACAATTTTTGATTATTTAACATTAATCTCGTCGATCTTTTCTTCATGCACTCACATTGCTCTCGAATTTTAACGTGAGCAAAAAAAAAAAAAAAAATCAAACACGACCTATACGTATTCAAAAGTCATATTTAGACTATTATTGCATACGAAAACATATTCAAAGGGAATATGCAATTTCTCCGGACTCTAAATATCGTATGAATGTTGCTCTCAGTTGGTCTATATATATATACAATGAGGTATGCCTCAAACTAATCGATCAAAACCACCGATCTGCTTCCAGTACGGATTCAACATGGTAATTCAGCACCGGGAGGCCATCAACTGCATCGCCCTGAGTCTGATGCATAAGAGCCTCAGGTAAACGCTATAACGTTATATTTTATAATTTATATACGCAATCAACGAGGATGTATTCCTCTATAAAAATTATACGAACTGTCCCTATATCTGCCCCCCTTTTTTGCCTCATTCTCAGGACGAAGGCACTCGTCCTCGAGCTACTCGCTGCCATCTGCCTCGTGAAGGGCGGCCACGAGATCATCCTGTCCGCGTTCGACAACTTCAAGGAGGTATGCTCGGAGAGGCGGCGCTTCACGACCCTCATGGAGTACTTCACTCAGTACGACAACTTCCACATCGAGTTCATGGTGGCGTGCATGCAGTTCGTCAACATCGTTGTCCATTCGGTCGACGACATGAATTTCAGGGTCCATCTGCAGTACGAGTTTACCAAGCTCGGTCTCGACGAGTACCTGGAGAAGCTCAGGCACACGGAAAGCGAAGATTTGCAGGTAGGACCAGTGAGATATATATATATGGTTGATAAAATATGGTAAAATGGAAACTGGACAAGGAGTTCTTGTCGTTGTATTCGTGAAATTAGTGTGAAAGTAGTGTGAAACTAGTGTGAAATTAGTCCGATTAACTAACCTATCATTTACCATTGTACCTAGCTTGGCAATTTTCTGAATCCTTACATTGTAGATTTGAATCCTTGGATTCTGAATTTATATCCTTGAATTCTCAACATTACAGTGATTTATGTATAATTTACGTCTTCGAATTTCATAATTTACTGTAATATCTTTCTCTATTTGTTTGAAGTGGTCTTAAATAAAATATAAGAATTAATTTAACAATTACTTAATTATTCGTATTACCATAATATAAGCCGAACTACTTTTATATTTAATCCTTAGAGTATCAAAATTTTAACCCTAATGAAAATCTTTTCTCATTGAAATTGAGTATAAATTTATAATTGAGATGTTGCTTCAATGTTAGCATTTGCGTAGAGTTGCAGAAATAGTTTTGACCTTCAATTTTCGGAGAATAGATTTTCATGATGCGCAATCATCATTTTTTTCAGTGTCGCCGACAATGACCTTGAAATAGATGTATTTTCACACCAGACAGCACCTATAGGAATGATAATTTCTATAGTTCAATTTTGTGATCTGAAATTTTAAGCTGCTTATGCTATATCAAATTTTGATATCAAACGATGATCTCTAAAACACTAATTGTCCTGTAGAATTCATCATCGTTTTACACAGATCTTTGTTTACACACATGATCTTATCATAATTTACTTTAACTTTAGTACTTTTTAAAAATTGACGTATTCGTGTTCAAAGAAAACTAGAAATTTCTACTATAGGGTCGGTCAAACATTTTGAAAACAATACAATAATCAGTACAATAACCCTGAAACATAACAAGTAGTAATTCTCTGTCAATAATCATTAACTTTCATGTTGTAATTATCCAGCAATGTAAAACTATATAAACATTTTTTTAGAAAGTTTATAAATTATATTTTTAGTGTTTGTAAAATGTTATTTTATCCTTATGTTAAACAATATGATTTTCAAAACGATAGTTTTCAACTAACGGAAATTTAAGGTTAGTTATACGACGCTTTATGTATAAATTTCTTGATTGGCGCGCGTGAGCCACAAAATAATTTATTACTCCCGCAAAACCATGAATAACTTTCGGCTTTAATCTATTTTACTCCCAATAAGATTGACAGTTTATTATATGTATTTTAACACGGCCGTAACTGAAACTCGTTTTCCGCGCAGGTTCAAATCTCAGCTTATCTGGACAATGTGTTCGACGTAGCCGCTCTTATGGAGGACAGCGAGACGAAGACCGCTGCCTTGGAAAAAGTAGCCGAATTGGAGGACGAGCTCGGACACGTGAGTGTTACAGATTGATTTTAACCGCAAGCCCCGCGACGTCGCGCACTTGTCACCAGGGCCGGATTTACGCGAAAGCTTCAAGGGCTTTTTAAGCCCGAGGGCCCCGCAAAGTTGAAAGTTCAATGCATTTTGACTAAAGACTAATAATCTTTATTACTTTATTTTTTCGTAAATTCGAATAATATTCATTATAAATTTAGATTTAAATAAATTATAAATTTCGTGTATTGTGACCAGCTTAGACATTTTTTACTCTTTATGAAAACTTAAGTTGTCAGACTTTGCTAAAAGTTTAAATTTCGACTCCTGGACAAAGTGTAAAGTTTACATTACACGTCATCTTGCATGCTTATGAAGATTACTAAACTTTGCTGAAAGTTATCGCACATATCTGGAAGCATCGCTAAGCTTTGTCCACGAGTTCAATTTTTCATATTTTATAAGAGTTTGGTAATTTTGAATGGACAATAGCAACTTTTTTGCCGATTTGGCGATATATACGAACGTGTAATATGTTCAGGATTCAGATAGCTGTTGGCAACATCTGGAATCTTTCAGTAAGTTAATAAGCTACTTTATGAAATTTTGAAAAGATGGAAACACAACTAACTCAATAGGAGTTAATGAATGTCCCCGAAGCTGTCTCGCATTTGCTAAAAATCCTTAATATTTTCCGCATCCATGAATTATTAAATTTTACTGAACTGTGCAATACTTCCAAATATTGCTACACTTGATATTATAAAAAAAATCTGACAAAAATCAGATTCAATGGCGATAATCGAAATGAATCCAAATTCACTGTTATACACTTTTCTCACAAGTCAGAATTCTACCATATTAAAAAAGTCTACCAACTTTCAAAATTTCGTTAATTTTCAGTAAAATCTGATCTTCTTTGCGATAAGATTCAAATTAAATATCGGACTTGTAAAAACGATATGTTACGTTTCATTCTTAAGTCGGTGAATCAACTTTGTGTATATAGCATGACTTACGCATGTTGGACTTTTTTGTCTTTTAGCAACTTATCTAGTTATTTAATATTTCATCAAATCCAGATAACGATTATCAATTTTTCCCGGGCACCCTGTATATTCATAGTCCATAGGTCCCCCATAAATGTAAATCCGGCCCTGGTCGCCATTCCCGGGGCCTTAAAAAAGAAGAAAAGAGAGAAGACGAAAAAGAACAAACAAGAGAACGCAAGAAAACAAGCAAAGCGTTTAATCTTTCTTCCTCGTTTCCCCCTTTACAGGCGCACGACAGAATGGCCGAGCTCGAGAGGGAATCCCTGGCGAAGCTGGCCGAGCTCGAGACCGAGCTCGGCGCGATGAAGGTCGAGTACGCGGACGCCCTCGAGGCCCGCCGCCTCGTCGAGGAGGAGCTCGACGCCCTCAAGAGGCAGAAGCAGGACTCGGCGCGGAGGCAGAGCCTACTCGAGAACAAGATCCTCGAGCTGGAGACCCTCACCGGCACCCTCACCAAGGGGGCGACAAGTAATATACATTAAAAGCGCTTCTTATGAACTTTCGCTTCTTTCTTTGCATTTGATGTCTTTTTTTCTTCTTCTTCTTCTTTTTTTTAACGCGCCGATTTAATGCGCGTGCGTCTCGTACGCGCGAGATATGATCACTTATGTGACCGCGTATAGAGAGCACAGCGCCATTTGAAGTTGGCATCGAGTAATGGAATATAAGAAAAAAGAAATGTTTTCCAATTTTCTTAGTTCTCTCTATTACTGTTTCAAGGACGCGCGACAATTAAAGAAAAATCTTTATGTATAAAAAACGTCGTTTTCCATTTCATGATATAAAATTAGTTCTTAGTCATGAAATGCGATTATTGCCAAGCAATGAAGGAACGAATCGAGCCGCCGCTATTCTACTTTTTTGCGCTTCTAGTGTATATAATTCGTGCCATAGTGGTGAAAATATTGCTGAACACTTTGGTCGTGACGCAAAAAAATTTTAACCTATGTAAATGAAAAAGAAACGGAAACAAAAAAAATACAGCACATTTATCGATTTCCACGTTCAATCATAAAAGTTTCAAAACAATCACGAAGCCACAGTCGAAGGTATCCCTAGTAGAAATTAAAATCACGTTAAGCATAAAAACAAAATTATTGGCAGTTCTTTTTAATAGCATGAAAAATATTAATAATTACCTCCTGCAAGCGGTTAGCTGTTGAATATATAGCCTAAAAGTATATCAAGATAATCTAATTTCTGCGAGGGATGCCCAGTATCAATACAATGCAACATCCTTGACATTTCTAAAACCACCAATCAGAACCCGATTCTATACGTATAAACATCTTCGAGATACATTTATAATCATAAAAACAAGCAAGCAAGAGCAGCACCGATAACAAAAACAACTCTGCCCAACAGTAATGAACATGCGCAACGGATCGGCCTCGACGTCGCCGATCTCCGACGGACCCGCCCTGCAGCAGTCCATGAACTCGATCTCGCCCCATCATCCGGAGATGATGCCGCCCCCGGCTCCGGTGCCCCCGCCGCCGCCGCCGATGCCCTGCCCGCCGATGATGCCGCCGCCGCCCAAGAGTTCGATGGGTGGCGCCGGCGACAGCAGGCCCCCGCCCCCCGTGCCGATTCCGCCGCCGCCCGTCGGTCTGATGCAGGCACCCGATGGCGCGATGACCATCAAACGAAAGGTGAGCCACTGCTTTTCTTTTCTTTTTTTCCTTGCCCGCCCTTCTTTCTCTCCCTCCCTTCGGTACATAAAGTTCTTCGCGCGTAATCCAGCTGTAAGAATGGACTGGGGATTCCGCGTGGATTACCCTTGTCTGGATGTTTAAGTATGGAAATTTCATACCGATTATCGTCTCATATCGATTCTTGAAATGTAATTCAGGTAAAATAATTGAATCCGAAGTCTAACTAGTAGCTGACAAGATGGACAACTGTTGTAAGAACATACGAGTGCTTCGTTGATACTAAGAGACAAAATATTGTCTTGGTGTCGCAATGTGTAACTTTTGAATTCATATATGCAAGACTCATACATAGAAGACCAACAGCATAGTTTGCAGAGTATTTTACTAAATATGGTCTGGTCTTTGTATTGGTGAAGCACTAGGCATACACAGTTTCTGTTCTTATTGAAACCAAAATTTGTGGTGAAACTTTTAGTGAAAATTGCAAATTATTTTACCTAAATTATTACTTAATATTGAATTATGTTTCAGCAATTCTGCATAAATCCTCCATCAACTTTGTATGCTAATTCTCACTGAATTTTACATGTATTTTAATTGAATATTTTATACACGAGAAATTCAGATGTGATTTTTTAAAAGAAATTATTGGCCTGGGTTTGAAGCAAATAATTTAATAACCAAATTGGTGCTTTGCATAAAGATGACAGACAGTATCACAGAGATCTTAATAATAGTTTATTTATCACAGATTAATATTTAATTTTTAATTCTATAATAAGATTAAAGATTTTATAAATAACTAAATAAGTTATAATGCGAAAATAGAAAGAATAAGTGTCGTTTTTGTTTAATAATATTATTGAAAACTCATAACTGAGTGCAGGAAGCACAAAGAGAGCATCTTAGCAGAAATGAAAGAGACCACCCGTTAATGATTCTTCAAACTAACGTGTGTTCTAATTCTAATGCCACGAAATTTCATTATTCCTCCGTGAAATCTACTCGAGTCGGGATTAATGCTATGTCATACTGTAATTAATTATAGTAATTTTATTCACGTAAAATTGCCATAATAAATTATTTTATATACGTTTATCGAATTACTTTTCCTAAATTTTGCTTTGTGTATTTTCTTATTCATCGCCGTTACAAGACCGTAAATGTGACTCTCTTGCCAATAATGCAGGTCCAAACGAAGTACAAGCTGCCGACGTTGAATTGGGTCGCGCTGAAGCCGAACCAGGTGCGGGGCACGATATTCAACGAATTGGACGACGACCGATTGCACAACTATATCGACTTCACCGACTTCGAGGAGAGATTCAAAATCGGCATCGGCACTCATCTCGCCAACGGCACCAGCGAGATCGACGGGCTCCAGAGCTTTCCCAGCAAGAGATTCAAGAAGCCCGAGAACGTATCGCTTCTGGAACACACCAGACTGCGAAATATCGGTAATATATATATATATATAGATTTGGTTTGAGAAAGTAATCAATTTCAAATTTATTCTCTAATAATTTATGCTGAAATTTTCATAAATCGCGCAAAAAGTAAACATTTAAATTAATCTCCGAAGTCATTACTTCACGGTGAAATTGATTCGGCGTCTAATGTTGGATTTCAGCGTCGCGATGACGTCAGTGTGCCACAGAAAGTTGCACTGATGTACGACAAAAGTTTTATTTCATTGTAAATATAATGGCCGACGTTAAAAAAAAAGAGCCATTGTGCGCGCGAATACAGCTGGTTCTACAGCTGCACGTACTTCCGGTTCCGTGCTCGACGTACTAAATCGATTGGTATTGAATTATATTGCCATAATCGACGTTCTAATTATATCGAAGTATCGAAATGTCGTCGCGCAGTGACGAAACTATGACGCCTGAAAAAGGATATCAATTTAGCGTTATATTTTAAGTTTTATAAAAAAATACGCATAATCAGTAGCAGTTTTCTATCTTACCATACACTGACGCTTAAATAAAAAATTCGGAAAGTCCATGTATAAGTTCTCTATTAGGGAACGTCTGTCGTTGACTTTTATCGTTTATTCGTTATTTTTTTTTCCACAGCAATTTCCCGGAGAAAAATGGAAATGCCCGTGGACAAAGTCATCACTGCAGTCAATGCGCTCGATCTGAAAGTTCTCTCGTTGGAGAACGTCGAATTGCTGCAACGAATGGTGCCGACGGAGCAAGAAGTAAGAGCACAATAACGATCCTTCGAGCTTTTGCGCAATTGTTCGAGCGTTCGCGTTAAAAAAAAAAAAACAAAAACAAAACAAAAACAAAAACAAACAAACAAACAAAAAGAAAACAAAAATACATTCACCGTGTACGTTCTTGATTAATTTTTTTCCTTCTTGCAGACGAAAGCCTACCGTGAATATATTATCGAGAAGAAAAATGTAAATCTTTTAACGGAGGAGGATAAGTTCCTGCTTCAACTTGGCAAAGTCGAAAGGATATCGACGAAATTATCGATAATGAACTACATAGGCAACTTCTTCGATAACGTTCACCTGATCGCCCCCCAAATACACGCTGTGATATCCGCATCGAGCTCGGTGAAGTCGTCGAAGAAATTGAGGGCCGTTTTAGAAATAATCCTTGCCTTCGGCAATTATTTGAATAGCAGCAAGCGCGGCCCGGCCTACGGTTTTAAACTGCAGAGCCTGGACACGCTACTGGACACAAAGTCGACGGACAAACGTATGTGCCTGCTGCACTACATCGTGGCGACGATAAGGCACAAATTCCCCGAGCTCATTAACTTCGAGTCGGAGTTAATGTACATCGATAAGGCCGCGACAGGTAGGAATGAAAAATTCGCCAAATAAACCTTCTTTCCCCCCTTACCTTTTATCGGGAAAAATAAAAATTTTTTTCGTTAATGCCTACAACATACATGTATAGGTCTGTATATATATATATATATATATACATATTTCTTTTTTTCGTACACCAGTATCGTTGGAAAACATTACCACGGACGTCCACGAATTGGAGAAAGGCATGGATCTCGTTCGCAAAGAGTTCGAATTGCGCGGAAAGGAAAAGCATAATACGGTGCTTCGCGATTTCCTCAATAACTCGGAAGAGAAGTTACGCCGCTTGAGAACCGACGCCCGAGCAGCGGGCGAAGCTTTCAAGGAATGCATCGAATTCTTCGGCGAAAGTCCCCGGCAAGCTGACGCTAATACGTTCTTTTCCCTTCTCGTCAGATTCGCAAGAGCGTTTAAGGTATTTTTTTAAATATATCACACACACACATACACATGGCGTATATATTATAAATGTTATTAATTAAAAAAAAATATTATCATCATCACAGGCTGCGGATTTAGAAAATGAACAACGACGAAGATTGGAAATAGCCGCGGCGGAAGCTTTAAATACGTCGGAGGAAGTTATTAAGAGGAATAAATTGAACCAGAAGAAACAGCAGGTACCGATTCGTATAGCATTCATTTGGTATTTTACATTCGCATTATTATCACGCATGCTTAGCTTGAATGATTTCAAATTTATTATTTATACAACTTCAATCATTGTAACTTATGCTAATTTTTTTTTATTAAAATATTTTATTCAGGAGGACATTTCATGAAAGTGTATCTGTAAACATTAAAATTTTGTTCATCGCTAGAACTCTTCTCTGTCAACATCAATGCTTAGTTTTTAATTAAAATTTTATACGTTTTACATCAGTTTTTTAATATACATATATATATATATAATCATTTTTACATCACTAACATTTGATTTCTAACAATTTGTTTGTTGTTACTACTAACACTTTAACAACGGACTCTTTAAGCTTATTTTACTAACCAATTGCAAGGATTACTACCGTCTTTCTTTTATTAACCAATTGCATGACTTGTTAAACCTCAGTCTGTTCACTCTAATTACACTTACTCGTGATCACAAAAATTCTATAAAATCTATTTCATTCTAAGCACGTGAAAAAGAGGTAGCGCGTTTGTCAAACGAGCTGCAAAATCTATTCATAGTTGTGATTTAAAAATTCAAGTAAATAAATAAATTTCAAATTAAGTGTACGTTTTTTGACATCAGTATATTAAAATTTCAAACGGGATTTATTCGATCTTTGCACGTTGTGAAACAGCATGTAATATCTACCGGGGTTTAAAATTGAGTGTGCCATTATCAGCAGATGATCGGTCTACGATCATCTGGCGTAAACGTATAATCTAGTTTTATAGTTTTTAAAGTAAAATTAAAGAAATTCTATTTTTTATTTGTTGCATATTAATTCGGACTTAAAGTCACCGAAATTTTGCTGTAATTCGAACAAGTCATTGTTACACCGACACCTTAACGAACTGGAGCTCAAAACGTAACAATGACAAACAAATCACAATATGTAAGTTCCTTCACACTAATATCCTGCTATAAAAAAAATATTTCTCGAAATCGATATCTAGCAAATTAATGCCTTATTTTCATTCACACAATGCACTGTTGCGTCTTACATAAATTAAGTTTTAAAAAAATAAACACTAATAGAATAGAAAGATATTGAAACTCACAAGCACAAACGTACCGTACCATTCCACTCAATTTGAGCATGGAATGATTTTTGAAGTATGTGCAACGGCATGAGTATCTGAGCGCATTGATGTTGCTTGAGAAAAATTAAAACAGAAGTGTATTGCTGATAATGTCATGCATAGATATATAACGCACAACATTGCTTTTAAAAATTCAAAACAAAAAAAAAATTAGTAAAAGTTTCACTTATATGTAATTATCAGAAACATATTCCACGATATATTCCAACTGAAGATCATTTTGAATCATTGATTGAAACAAGTTTCCTTTTAATTCAATCTTGAGTTTCGATAACTATGTATAACCCTTCTAATTCAAACCGAGATCATGCGGCGAAGGTGATCGTTTAATATTCAACGGCAAAATATTTTCACACCTTTCAATCTTATTAATTTTCATTCTGTTCGAAATATAGGACGCTGTTATAAACGAGTTGAAAAACAAAACTAGACTGGTTCAAGAGAAGAAACTCCTGCAACAGGACGAAGTTTATAACGGAGCATTGGAAGATATTCTCCTGGGCCTGAGATCGGAGCCTTATCGCAGGGCTGACGCTGTTCGACGAAGCCAACGACGACGAATAGACAATCACAGACTCTCGCGCACAGCCGAAGAATTAGAATTTTAATTTTTTTCTCGCTTTTTTCGCAAGGCGAAAATGTGAAAATTCGTGACTATAGTGCGTTATACAAGTATACAAAGTGTACATAGAACGGGACGTATAAGCTAAAAAAGGTTCGATAGACGTTTAAAATAATAAAGGAGTTGTTTCGTTTTTTCTTTTAATAAAATCTTGATGTCCATTGAGTTTACTTTATTAAAAATGTGCACAAGTCGTTGTATTGGTGCTAAGAGCTGTATAGGAAGTGTGAAATTGTCAATTTTTGTATACCTTTGGTATGCACATCGAATAGAGAATGCTTATTGCTATTGTTTAAATAATTCAGTAAAGGATCGGTTTAGGAAACTAATGCGTGGAACAATAATTTTTAATCAAAATAATACCAGTCCAAAACAAGTGATAATGTAGTCCGGGAGTAGAATCGGTTTGCGATAGGATAAATCTTTTTCGAAAACGATGTAAAAAAAGAAGGGTGAAACGTCGTCAAATATTCTTTGACTTGTTTATGTGTAATTGATAAATTTTTATTCTATTTTTGATATTAATTGATTTCATACAAATTAACAAAATTATATTTTATAACATTTATTTCTTGTTGGCTGTTATGAAATTTTTTAAAAAATTTTAATAATGAGGTTTATAGTTTATTAGCACATTGTCATCTTAATTTCCTTTTCCTATTTGTAATTCTCTTCATTGTGTAAATTAGTAATCGTTTGATCTAAACATTCCGATTATTGTTTTATGATTATGTGTGTGTGTATGTATGTGTGTATGTATGTATATATATATATATATATATATATATATATATATATATATATATATATATATATGCAGATGTATTAGACAAATTATGATATTTAAGTGTTTAATGAAGCACTGCTATAAGAACTTGATATCATTTTAAATAACTGAGCGTATTTTTGAGGAGAATATTAATGTAATGAGTATCAAATTCATATTAAAAGGAGATTTTGTACTAAAGTATTAATTTGCAGTTATGATAACTATAGAAATATCCCAATCGAGTGTCTCGGTTAAAATATTAATAAGCATGATTTGTTAATCCTACAAAACAAGCTCATAAAAAAGGAAAAACTTCAATTTGTAGTGGAGCATTTATATTGTTTGCTTCACAGATTGAATGAGACAAACAATTTATTGATCGTGGTCGACATCTGCTTCTGTGAAATCTGAATTTAGATCGTTGAAATGATGAATTCAAAGTATTAATAAAAGAAATTGTAATTAATTGGAAATAGAACATTATTCATCGTAAAAGATATATGTAAATGTATGCATGTGTATATATAAAAATTTCCTACAATTTCTAGAAATAAATTATTAAACTATTGTGTGCTATTCTTATATGAAAAGCTTTCATGCATTAGAAAAAGAAATATTAATTATTGAGATTTTTTGAAATTTATATACAGCTTTTTAAATGCAAATTTTGTCATTACTAAGTACATTCCTTTGAAAATCACAGGTTGTAAACTATGTAGTATGTATGGAAAGAAATATTTCACTACCAGACAAATATAACAAATGTATATATCTATCTTTCAGACAAATTATTAAAAAAATATATACTTAGATATAGCTTTCTTATCAAAGATTTTGCAATTTGACCGTCCAGATGTCTTAAAAAAATTATCTAATAATCACCATTAAATGAACATAATTATTTTCTAGATAAGTCAAATAATTAAAGTATTTTTTGTATATTTACATAAAATAATGAAATTTTTATGCAAACATATACAAAGTTACACTTGGAAGATTGAAAACCTTTTGCTATAGGTATATTATACATTTATAGAGCCGCAAAAATATAATAAGCAAGAAACGATGCCTTTACAATGAAGCACACAGCATTTTTACAGAACAAAGTGAAATAAATTTTTTACGCACTTTTTATATATATACGTCAAAGAGACATTGGAGCAAGTTTGTAAATATTATTGTAAAATATACGAAGTAATTACGAGAGGAATAAAATGTAATTATTAGACACATTATTTTCGCCAATTATGCGATTAATTTGTCGATGTGATGTAGACGAAACTTGTATGTACGTTTCATGTTATATATACATATTCTTACTTTGTATTACAGATGTATGAAAATTCATGATAGGTGTTATATCGACTAATGCTTGAATGAATCGAAAAATCTTTCGTATATATTTTGCGAATTTGTAAATAATGTGCATTTTTCTTACCGATAAGTTATATGAAAAAGCCTTGGGCGCGCTCGTTTTTTTTTTTTTTTTTTTTTTTTTTATTTGTAAAAAGGAAAGTGAAAAGCATCGGTTGCGTATGATAAATAAATGCAATATATTCAACAATCATTTGTAAACTTATTTAATTGATAACGACCCTTTCCCTCTATGTTGCCAATATAAAAAAACAATCAATATTATTTATAAGTTTTATTTATTATTTTCGTAAATATGCTACAGTATTATAATAAATCATGTAAAATATTTTATTTACAAATATACAATATACAAAAAGGCACGGTATCTACATACTTCAGATCATATACAATAAAATGTAACTAACGTAACAAAATAGAATCTCGTATACAGATAACTATATCGCCAATAGATGGTACAACTTCGATAAAACAGACAAAACTATTTGCATTTTTCTACTATTCGAAAAAATTCCACAAATTATTTAAATAAAAATACTATAGACGAATAATAAATTTACATTTAAAAAAAGGATCATGCGAATCTTTTCAAAATTTCATAAAATATCGCTATTTAAATATTCTTTTTAAATTCAATAATTATTTTCTCGAGATTCATTGTATTTTTTGTTCGTACATGAATGAGTGTATGTTGCTATTAACTTAATGCAAACACTATGGAAAATATTAAAACAGTTTTGCATTCGCAATAATAAATCTCAATGTTTAGCAGCCGTATATTTTTCATAACAAATCGCAGTTAATTTTACAACGCTATATTCGCTCGTATTACATACCTAAATCAAGGGTAGTAGCCTTATTTAAAAGTCTTATGTCACACAACAGAAAGTCTTGAAACATATAAACTTTTCAAAAGTGCATTGCAATGCAAAAAAATTCTAATGCTAGAGTCATGCTGGTGAAAGTCTTTGCAAAAATTCTATATTATACTTCACTATTTACAAGCGATACATTTCGTTTCGTTTAACATACAAAATATTCGCTGACTAATTTACAAAAGTACACAACACAATAATATTCGCAGTCGTGCTTTCGTTATCAGTCGACGGATATATTCAGATAATTGGTAAAAGCTTCTGCTGTAAAATTTTTATAAAAACCACCACGATCGTTAAAAAATGTTATTTCAATACGTGTGTATAAATTTCGATAAAGCTTCAAATATTTTTTTCTATTTTTTTTTAACACAAAATAATTAATAAATACTTAACCGACAGGTACACCATCGTTATCGGTCGACGGATATCGAGAATAAGAGAGTACAAATATCAGTTTCTTAAAATTGTTACTAAATAAAATACAGTGGTTACTTAACAATGTTATCGATGGAAACGCTGTATACAAGTTTTAATCTTTTTACGTGATACATTCTTTTTTTTATTTTTATTTTTTATTTTTTATTTTTTTTTTAATGGAAGAGGACAGGATTTGTAATGAATAAATTAAACGCAGTACAATAGATATTTACGACTCAAAATCTAAAATCTACTCTACTTTTGTTCGCTGCCTGATTAAAAATACATTACATAATTATATTTTTGTGTTAAACAAAACAAGTTCGCACGCGAAACGATTGATTGCTCAACGACAAATAATATTTGAAAATATTTGAACAGTTTGCTCTATATAAGAAAATATATTTAAAATGAAAAGTAAGGCTAGTGTAAACGCAAGCCAATTCGGCTTTTTGGGAATGTAAATGTGACAAATTAAGGAGAGATTTCAGTGAATTTTAACAAAACAATGCTATACACACTGTCTGCAACTTTTTCATGAGTACATTTTTTATCAACAAATGATATTTAAAATGATATTTAAAATGATATATGCATAGAATTCAACACTATTATAATAATTAATATTATATTAATAATATAATTATTATATTAATAATATAATATTAATTTCGAGTATGATTATACAAATTGGACATAAAATTGTTTTCTAAAAAGTTCATTTCTAAGGAATTAGCACCATATTATCATAAAGAATTTAGAAACATAGTATAAATTATCATATTACTAATAAAAAATTTTAATTTAACAAGTCACTAATGTCTCTCCTTACAATTAATAGACCAATTACATAAATTAGATTTTTCTTCATTATGCTCAATCTCAAGCATGCAAAGGGGTTAAAAATCTTATAAAGCTCCACACCATTAAATTACTTTCAACGATTTATATGTATATATGTACAAAAATAATAAAACAAGATTTTTTTAATATTGTATATTACCAGTGTGTTTGACAGCTAAACCGTCAATATTCATCCCATCGCATTTTATAAAAAAATTTACACTTCTTTAATTGAAACCGATTACAGGTTTTATGTAGCTTGATAAATATTCAATAGTTTCATATGATGCGAGCATTATCTTGAATTTAATTGTTTAATGTCAATTATTATTAGCTGATAAATTTAGAAAAAAAAGCTGCAAAATATTAATCTAGAAAAAAACTCTTTGGTTTTTTATTTCTGCTACATAAAACATAAATAATCGATTTATGAAAGCGCAAATCCAGTTCGATTCATTTTATCTATTCCAAAAGTTCTTTTTATTATAGAAAGCAGAAAAATGGATAACAATTGGAACAAAATTTGTTAGTAGAAACAAATCTAGGTTTTTACTAACATACAATATCTAAGTAATCTAATTGTTTAAAATTCATAAATTCATGCCAAAATACATTTTAAACAATTAGATACACTGCAATTTAAAAAAGTTATGATAAAATTTTAACAATTTTCTAACTTGTAAATTTGGAATAGTAATTAGTAGAAACCAAGAAGCTTACGTCCAATAAGGGACAACACAATAATACTGATTGCAATGTTCAAAAAAAGAGATAACCAATTCATTTGATAACAATATCGGAATTACGTTTTAATGTACAGATTTTCAATTACGATCCTTTTTTAAGTTAATCGTTTTGAAACAGCAAAGATATTCCAAATATATATATATATATGAATAGAAGACATAAACCTCAAAGACTTTTATCCATGGCACATCCATTTATGTGTACATTTGGAAGCCTCGGAGCTACTATCACAATTTAAAAATTGAGGTTCATCCTTTATAAAATACCAATTTGTAATACAATTTTTAATGAATACTGTGCAACAGTCAATTTCAAGTTTCATTATAAGCAAATATAATAATTGCAGTTCGAGTGGATTATGTTTCAATAATTGTTTACTTGAAAATTTATAGTTGTTTTTAAAATTTCTTCAGCAAAATAAATTAAAATTTAAAACAATTTCTGCTTTGATTCTTATATTTTTTTGTTTTCATTTTTGCAGTAATTAAAAAATTCATACTTTTTGTGATAATTTGAACACAAACTGGTTTGTTCATTTGGTTTT
Source organism: Sycobia sp. Sy_11 (assembly GCA_018907035.1). Classification (NCBI taxonomy): domain Eukaryota; kingdom Metazoa; phylum Arthropoda; class Insecta; order Hymenoptera; family Epichrysomallidae; genus Sycobia; species Sycobia sp. Sy_11. Next base: position 555,583 of record JACCIC010000148.1, on the reverse strand, counting down.
TATGGCATGGATCTAGTATTTGGTTTCTTCATTACCTATCGTTACAACGGATTTTATTAATAGTTATTATTTATTCTACATAAGAAATAAATTATTCCATTTTCTTTTAATCTGGCAAACTGACCAGTAATTTGTTCACTCCTATAAATTGTTAAGAAAGTCATGAAACATCTGTACAAATTTAAGAATTTCAGCTATCAAAATTGCTTTCGAATCATTTCTTATTTATGCAAATATATAAATCTACTATTGATTATTGACAACGTATAGATTAGTTTTTTATGTACATAAAATATTGTATAATAATCAATAATTCACATTCATTCTTCAATATGTTTATCAAAAAAGGGATGGAAGATTTATCTTACAAAATCTATAAACTCAAAATTGTTTCCTAATTAGGCATTTTTACCACGCAACTTCAGTCGCCATTATGTAAATATAACGTTTAACATAACGAGGTTAAAGTTAAGCTCTTTAACTTTCTAAATTCCATAAATATAAATATATTGTCTTTCAAATAGTAGCTGCTAATTCGTATTGCAATATTCATATAAAAACGTTGGAGTCTCTTACACTTCATATTATTTAAAAAATCAGCTGCATACCTCGAAAGTGACCGTCCCTGAACGCAGTCTTGTGAACCTAGTTTTTCATGCTGTTACTGCAGCATGAGAGATTCTAAATTGCGATGCAGAATTGTATCTTTGACCGCATTAAATACGACTTTGATATTTTCGGTGTCAACGGCAGTAGTAAAGTGATGGAACAACGGCTTCTTTGGGTCCCTTTTCACTGATACAAATAGATCTAGTATAAAATTTTGAACATCTTTCATGGAATGTGAGTCGCCCGTGAACTGAGGAAAATACCAGCGGACGTTCGTATCTGGAGATCTGACTTTTTTATCCAGCAGATCAGTTTTATTCAAGAATAATATAACAGATACTCCATAGAATATCATGTTATTAATAATTGTATCAAATATATTCCTTGACTCTTCTAATCTGTTAGTTCGCCTGTAGAAAAGAAAACAATTTGTTTAGCATTAAATCTTATTAATGAATAGTGAAGCTAGAAAAGGCTCAAAACAATATATTGTAATTACTCTACTACATTTTTAGAAATGTAAAAAATAAATATTTTTATTGGTCGAAAGTTTTTTTATCAAACTTAAAGAATGTAATTATACTGACAGTCAGATGTTAAAAAATTTAATAAGATTTGTACAAACTTTGATTTGTACAAATTGATTGATCAAAGTCTCAATATAATTTATATAATTTTCAATTTTGGCAAATAATCTTAATTATAAGTTAAAATATTTGATTAAATCAATATAATATTACAATTATATGACATACAACTTAAATTTACTATACGTCATAAAATACATATAATTTATTTAGTAATTTAGAATAGATAATATTAGAAATAAAATTAAAATCATAATTATTTTCTAATTTTCTACATCTGTGTGAAAAAAGAAAACTATCTACAACTTTTGGTCATATTTTAAAAAATTATGTCAATTTGTTAAATTGATTTTGAGAAATACCTTCCGTATTAAGTAAGAAATGATATGACTCATTAATTAAAACAAGAAATATTTAAGGTTCATCTTTTGTATACATATGTATAATGTATAACATTAGATATTGAGAAATTTTAATTAATACGAACACACATATTGGCTTTAGTAATTAAGTATAAATAGTCAATACTTTTCTTACCTATCTTCTAATAAAACTTGATCAAATTCAGAAGAAGATACAAGAAAAAGTATGGAAGTTACACAGTCAAAACATTGATACCACTTTTGCCTCTGTGATCTCTGCCCACCCACATCAACAAATAAGAATGGAATATTGTTAATTTGTATGACAAATTCGGATATTCCTTTTGTGGCTTTCCTACAATGCAAAATGTCTTGGTGCGTGGGAATGTAATCCTGCATAAAGATTAAAAATTTATAGTTGATGTTTATACCGTGTAAAGATATGTTATAAATTAGAAATCAGTATTACCACTTTGGCGATCCTATCAAGATTATCCAGAAAGTATTGCACTGAGTCACTCTAAAATCAAAAACAATTTAATAAATATCAATTATTTCTAGTTATAATAATAATGTATGAGCAGTGAAACGGCAGATATTGATTTTAAATCAAATGCTTATTTTAATTTAGGTCCAAGTAAAAATGCATTGAATGCAAAAGCTACGCTATAAAAGCTGTGAATATCATCACAAATATCATTGCATTAATCTAAATAATATGAATAGAATAAAATAAACTCACCAATTGAAATTCTCTTCGTCTATCAAAGGCTTTTCTGATTGAAGCATCTTTCCATAAACTTTGCAGTGCTGGTACGTAATGCAGAAAAAGTCTAGCATCCAAAATTGTGGTGTTTTCAAATTTTAGCAATTGATAGCCGATGTCATAATTTTTGGGATGTTCCCAAGGAATATTTAACTTATCACGGGCATCTACTAAAACTTTCATTCCCTTGATGATATTTTGATAGATGACATGCTGATACTCCTTGATTAGCTCAGGCTATAGAGAAAGTTTTAAAGCGGTATTAGTATTTTATTTCTATAAATAAGTAGGTTAAAGCAAAATCTAATTATGGAAAAACAGAAAGTTTTTTTATTTATTCTTAAGTGGAATATGGATTTGAAAGGTTTCATGCAAAGCCTCTCTAGAGAAGCCTTTCTAGATAAGCCTCACTAATCAAATTATGTCAGACAGCTAAGTTAATAAGGAAACTAGATTTAAAATTACTATTGTAAAGAATTCAAAAGAGACAATTACACAATGTAACTAGTTTGTATTACATGTAATATGTTATATATGGAATTAAAAAGTAATTTTAAAAAATCTTAGCAATTTAACAACTCATTTATAAATTACTATGAAAGTAAAATTTCATTTTTAATTTAAGTCATTGTAAATATGATAGATTTTTTAATTTTAACTACACTAATTGCAAATTTTATGATTTTTAATAGAATATATTTTATTACAATAATATGAAATACTTGACTACCGGAAAAAACAAAGAATGGACAAATATAAAGATACTGCGAATATAAAACTAAGAAATTTTTATCGAAGTTTTTTGTTACAGATGAAAAATTGTAATAAATTCTCGTATATTATGAAGATCTAAATATCATCTTATAATCAACAGAATAATAAGTTTTTTCACTATGTTCCATCAAACTGGAGTCTAAAGACAGAATAATCCTCAATATCTATGTATCTATGCATGCATTTACGCACACACATACACGCACACGCACACATATGCACATTTTTACATGCATGCAAACATACACACTTCAATGAAATACATAAACAGGTGAGCCCGGGCATATTTACCTCGAACTTGATACCGTGTATGATTCTCATCTGTTTGAGGAAGGTGGACTTGCCGCTCTCCCCGGCCCCGAGCAGCAGCAGCTTCACCTGGCGACGAAAGGCCTGCCTGTCCTTCTCCAGCATCCTGTCGATCTCCTGGCTCTTGTATCTCTGCTCGATCTCCTCGGGGCTGAGCTTGAACCTGAGGCACCAGGTGCAGGACCACGTTAGGGGGCCGCCCGCCATTTTGCAGCTGACGCCGCGCAGCGCGCCGCCGCCGCTGCCCCTACGCTCGCTCACTCTCGCGCTCCTCGTGGACGACGCTCGCGTTCCCCCGCGTACACTTCTGTCGGGCCGTTGCCGCTTCTGCTGCTATCTCGGTTCACAAAGGGTTGACGGCGGTGGCGTCAAGACCGCTGCTATCGGAGAAATACAGATGCAGAGGCAGATAGAGACGGAGGTATGGAGAGAGAAAGAGAGAGAGAGAGAGAGAGAGAGAGCAGCGCCGTCGGGGCCGCTCCTCTCCCGCGGGAGGACAGGTAGCGAGCGCCCGGAGTGTAAATCGCTCCTTCGAGGGCGAACGAGCGAGCGAGCACGCGCGTACACACAATCGCGCACAGCGGGGAAGTGGCACAAAGGGGCAACCAGCTTACGGAGAACACATATATGGTTTCGAATCCCGATAATATAGACGACACTTTTCTCAGTGCTGTATATATATGTATATATATATTATATGCACGGGCGATGTTTGATTGCACACACACTACACTGTATAAGAGAGCCGCTACACGGCGGCGCACTCTCTTCTCTTACTATTCCCTTGCACTTACTCACTCTCTCTCTCTCTTTCTCTCTCTGTCTCTCTCTCTCTCTCTTTGCCCCTCCGCACACGCATGCACACACAAAAAAAAACACAGCTCCCTATCTATCAACGAGCATTTTTTCTCTCTCCTCTGATGCACGGCTGCACACACTGCACATTATAGAGCACAGCTCTCACCGCTTTTCTTCTTCTTCTGTCTTTCTTCCGTACGAGGCGAGTGGTGTCCGTGCGCTCTCGGTGTGTATATGTGGCGCACGGCGCACACCTTTCCTGTATACTTTCTTCTCTTGTATATACTCTCTTTCTCTCTCTCGCGCGCGCGCACGCTACCTCTCTTTCTTTTTCTCTCGGTTTAATATTTTACCAGTTAATGTGTCACGGCTGTGATGCGATGTGACTCTGTCACTCTGCTGGTCCGTCCATCAAGTGCCCCCGCACTGCCACTTTGTGATCACTTTCTGAAAAGTCGCGGGCGGCTTTTGATACGCCGTCCAGCAGCAGCGCGCGACAGACGGACGCGAAAAATTTTCTCCTACGGTATACACATGCGTATGCACGTCTGTACGTATACGCACGTGTAGCTGTGTAGGCCTACTGCCGCTACTGGCTGCATATACGAGAATGCACACATGCGCGCGCTTGACTGTAGATATATTACACATATGCAATTGGTGCACCGTCGGTATTCTTTCTCCTTCTTTCTCTCATATATCGCTTTATCTCACTCCCCCCCGCACTGTTATGCTTTGCACCAGTGTATACACATATAGATATAGGCAGATATAGATAAAGAGAGAACAACGCAGACGGCTATGGGTTCGGTCGCGCGAAAGAGGAATTTGCCTGTGCAACGCGCGCGGGCGCGCGCACGTCTAGAAAACAACTGATACATACACGCGCGCACGTTGACGCGTTGGGCGCATTGCATTGAGAGCGGAGAAGAGCGAGAGAGACGGGGGAAAAACACACACACCGTTTTAATGTAATATACTGTAAGAAAGAGAGAGATGAAGAAAGAAAGAAATTAGAGTGTGGTGGGGATGTGAGAGTTGGACACTCGGACCCCGTCTTTCTTTCCCATCTCTTTCCGCATCAATAATCCCCCCTTCTCACTTTCTCTCTCTCTCTCTCTCTCTCTCTCGACTGGCGTGCGCGTGTGTGATGATACACAACGCACGCGCGCATCAGGGATACATAGTGGGGCGGCTGCAGCCAGCAGCCAGCAGCATGAGCATCGTCAGGACGGGGTTCAGTGGCAGCGCGGGGCAGGTGAACCCGAGGTGAACATCGTCAAGGCGGAGAGAAAGACGCGGGCCCGGTCCATGGGGGCCGTGGCCAGTCAGCCTTGCTCAGAGGAGAGGAAGCATCACTTCCTTATATATTTAACGCGCCCCCTTACAAAGGGATCGCGCTCGTGATAGAATAATCGTTGCTCTGGATTATTATTGCAATTAGACAAAAGGCGCAGCGCTGTGCCTCTGCTCCTTTTGTGTAATATATATATATATATATAAAGTACCATCATAATACGGTGTCGAGTCAGAGCTAAACGAGGTACTCGGAATTATATCCGCGTGTGTGTCACTGTATACTCTCTTATTCTTCTCGGGGGGGGGGGGGGGATAGTAACGCGACGAATGAATAAGAACTAGAAAGAACAGGCCAGAATATTACATATATATATATATATATATATATATATATATATATATATATATATATATAAAGTAAAAGCGCAGGATGAAAAGAGAAATAATAAGTATACACATATCAGTGGTCATTTTTCTCTATCGCTCTCTCTACATGATAAATATCTATTTATCTATTATCTTTAATTTGTCCCTATCTCTTCTATTTGTCTATGTATCTATAGATCTACTAAATTTAAAGCGTGATAAAAAGACATTTTTCTTCTTTCGAATGTTCGTTCATCCATAGATATTATTCAGTAATATGTGTATTAAATATGCGCGCGCGCGCGTGTGTGTGTGTGTATGAATGTATAGATACCTAATCGCACCTTGAATTGAACTAATGTTGTATAACGCTATATGAACATTTATAAAAGACTCGAAACTCTACTCGGACTCATCAAAATATTTTGATTTAGCGCACCTGCTGCTATTATACGCATATTAAAGATCAGAATTACGCCAAAGAAAGCTAGAGAGAGTTGGGGGGGGGGGAGCTATAAGTAGCAGGTGCAATATAGATGCATATAAGCTGTCTCTGTCAGGGGTGTTATGATATAAATTTTTTGGAAAAAAATACGAATGGGTGAACAATGACAATGAGTAAGGAGAGGGGTGGGAAAATGAGAAGAGAAAACCTTTGGTATTTTTGCAATTATATTCATTTTACCCGTATTAGTTCATAAATTTAATGAATTAAAGTATGTAATTTACTAATATATGAAAGTACGTTATAAGTTATCGAAATTTTGTACATGGTCCATATATATTGCGTATATATCATATGAATTTTATGTGTAAAATAATTAATCATAAAAAAAATGTCATTTTTAAGTATGATTATGTTTACAAAAATTATTCTAGAGAAAAAGTTTATTATCTTAAGTTTGAAACTATATATGACTTTTAATTAAGCTGTATGTACTATTTATTTAAATGTAATTTATTTTGCATTTTAATCAAGTTTTTAAAATACCGATATAATTTTTAAATTACCACGAAGAACACCGTTCGAAGGAGCAGGATAAATACTTTTAGTCTATGTAAAGATCAGCCATTAATTATAAATTCTATTTTTCTGTAAACGGTTATCTGGACAATCTGTATTTATATATCTGCCAAGCAGGTTGAGATCATAAATAATAGCTATTTAGATGATTTTTACCGTATATATATATTATAGTAATAACCACGTAAAAATGCTCGTAGATCTCTATATATACGTCAATCTATTCGGACAGGATGCATATCATAATGCAGAAATTACATACATAACCATGTATGCCCTTTTATTTCTACATAAATATATATAAATATATATACAAATGAGTTTTTGCGCCTCACTTTAAATCATTTTATATTGCACAGGCTGATGTACGAGAAAGAACGACTCTGGAAATATACTCTAATAAATAATTAAAGTTTGTCGATGAACATTTTTTTCTTCAAAAAACATCAAAATTATAATAATAAATTAATATATAATGATATTTTAGTCATCCACCTTTGATTTTTATGTAAATTTGTATATACTTATGTTTTCTACCACGCTGATTACGAATATCATAGTGGCCCTTCTTGCAAATTCAATCCTTAAAGATCGTGGCTTTTCGAATTTATCACGGAAATAAATTTAGAAAGTAAGTAACAAAAAAGATATGATTTAAAATAAGTTATGGACCGTGGCAAAGCGCATCTTCTTTGTTCTAAACCTTTTTCCCTGCAAGTATAATATTTCTGGAGAAAAATGCGACGTTTCCGCCGCGGGATCTTCTGAACGATCGATCGGTACCGGCAATCAGATACACTTTAAACACGGCCCATGAAATTTATCGCGGAAAAACTGCTCGTTATAGAGAAAAAAAAATGCATGGAACAAAAGTAGGTGCTTTAACAAACTAGAATGTTTGTTTCAATTTTTTTTTTTCGAAATTGCCGGTGTTCCGAAAAATCAGAGACGACATGGTTGAATGGAATATTGCTTGGGTCGCAAGCACGTATAGAACAAGAAATATATGTATTTTGACGAAATCTACAGGCTTTGTTTAAAATATTGTCTGAAATGTTGATGGTTTTTTTTTTTTTTTGTAACTGGTACACCCAAAAAACATAGGCGTATAATTTTCCAACAAAAATTGGCGTGGATTCATTTCGGAAGTCTACTCCAAATTTCACGAGAAAATGTGATTGTTGAGTTTCATTAAAAAATAGCAGAGCGTTAACGTTGGGCAGTTGTAATTCTATCAAACTGTTTAAAAAACTTATATACAAGTATAATTTATATTATATTCTATATATATATATAAGAATTAAATTAACCATTCAATTTATCGCCCGTATACGTGCAGAGCATCGAACATCAGTATGAATCCGGCCCTGATGATAACAATACAAAATACTTATTGGTCACATTGTGATGATGAGCTTTCCGAAGCCTGTAAAATTCGAGTTCTTATATATATATATATATATATATATATATATATATATATATATATATATAGAAAGAGAGAGAGAGAGAGAGAGAGAGAGAGAGAGAAAAGGCGCTGAATCGCGTGTATGCGAATTCTTAAATGGGCGCGCATCAAAAATCTAAATCGGCGTGCAGCTCGATTTTGCTTCAGTTCATTAGACTCTGCATACGTACGCCGCAACAGATACACATACAAGCACCCGTTAATATGTGTGTCTATAGCTTTCTCAATTAGAATTTCTCGTTCTATACCCCCTCTATCTCCTTCCTTTGCTTGCTCTCTCCTGCAAGTCCACGCACGTATTCGTTCCTGCGCAGTTCATATTATATATATAAATATATATATATATATATATATATATATATATATATATATATATATCTTTCCTCCTCATTCTCTCGCTTCTCCGTCTCTTTCGGTCTTGGCATTTAAAACGCAAGCTGTGTGATATTTATGTGAGCGCACATGCGAGTCATCGTGTATATATATATATATATATATATATATATATATATATATATATATATATATATGCATGAGCACACGTGGGTATTAAATCTCTTAAAGAGAAAGAGAGAAAAAGAATTATATGCGGGCTTTTAACGGCCTAAGCGAGAGGTGTGTTTGTTGCATTTTCTTTCTCGATCGCACCCTGTGTGGGTGCCAGTGATTGAACGCCCCCTCTGTCACTCACACACACTCTCTCTCTCTCTCTTTCTCACTGATATCCCAGGCTACAGCAGGTCGACCTCTCTCTTCCACACCCCCATCGAGTTTACTTCGTTACGCTCATTATGCAAATAATAATTTTTGCGCGCTCGCGCGCACGTGAACGCGTAGGAGTAACCGCGCGCCGCGCCGCTGGGTTATGTTTGTATATATAATTGTGCGATGCTTTTTTTTTCTTCATTCGCGCACGCACGCATAGGTACGTATATATATATATATACACGATAATGCTTTTATCCGATGCCATCAGGCGCGTGCACTTATTTGTGGGGGTGTGCGGAGAGAACGAAGGAGTGCAGTCGAGAGTATATATTATGAGATTTAAATATTATTCCCCCATTCTGATTTTTATTTTCCTAAGGTATTCGCGTCAGACGAGAGAAAGGCGAGCTTAACTTGTGTAAAAAAGCCAGTCGAAATCTGCATGGAATTTAACTGTAGAACACCAATTGGATTCTACACGGATTTATATGGATTTTGCTCGGATTTTTATTTTCAATATATAGAATAATTAATAATAATTATAATAATTATAATAATAATTAATATATTATTCGCGCACTTGTAAAACTAATTCCAACCCATGAAAAATGATACCTGGATTTCCATGAAAAAAATACGGTTAAAATCCACGTTTGGAATCCAATTGAACTCTGTTATATATTTCGACTGAATGTTTTAATTTGAAAATCAATATTGATATTACTAATGATCTATATATATATATATATATATATATATATATATATATATATATTTTGTTATTAGATTAAGAATCAATTCAAAGTTTATATGCATATAAAATCCAGTCGATTCTACAGTTAGCCTCAATATTTCACATGAATATATTGATTGAATTCTCATTTATACGTTTTCGATATATCAGTCTTGAATTTCATTCTTAATTTCCACCAGATAAAAATCGATTTGAAATTGATCTGCAATTCGGTTATGAAATCCAATTAATTCCAACCAATTACCAAATGTATTTTGAATGAAATTTCAGGTATGTACCCCGAAACGAATATGAATCATGAATTTTGGCCCAAATTTCTCTTAGATAACAAAAATCCATTCGGAATAAATGCTAATCCACGTAGAATCCAACTGATTCCATCTGGATTCAACATCGGATTACGACTGCATCTTTACACATGTACATTCAAATAGACATATTATCGGCGAATACATCTATCTGATTCTTCGCCAAATAAAAAATCAATCCAATTCATTTAATTCAATTGTCATCGTAATACATGTATGGATTAAACATCCAATTGTTCTAGCTGGATTCCGTATGTCGCTGGTTCCGTTTTTCTCCCCAAGCGTCCTCCAAATATCTTGGGGATGGATAATGAATATTTATGACATATATATATACTGATAGCATAGAGTACACGGGGATACGTAGATAATGGAGACAACGGCTTCAGATCGGATCTCTCGTTCTAATACGACCGTTAGTCATACTGTTTGTTTCCTCCGCTCTTGCAGTACTATACAGGCCAACGGGGGTATTATAATACAGTCCCGGCACTCTCGGGCGCATATAGAGATGATCGTAAATTATATCACCCTGGGCTTTTCTATTTTCAATTTCGGGCTCGTTGCTCGCATTTTCCGCGGGCGCGCGCATTCTTTATGCGCGCGCCGCCACCGCCGCTGCGCGCGCGCACGCGCGCACGCACGCACGCATGCACGCGGGCGCGCTTTTATAACGAACGCGTGCACACGCATACACGCGCGCAATGCAGGAAAAGCCGCAGAGGCGACAGTTAGCCGCTGTATCATACACTCTTCTACCCTCGGTGGCTATTTTAAAATATTACTCTAGATTTATTTTATTATGTAACGGGCGGGAGGGGGAGGGGGAGATTTCGACCCAGAAATTCAAAAATATATATGTATATTAAGCGCGAGAGCGGAACGCGATATGTTCGGGTTCTTTTGCTATTATTGTTGTTGTTGTTGCTGTTTTTGGTATTGCTGTTGTAATTTATAAACAAGTTATTAATTTTAATAAGTATTTGGCGCGATTATTGAAAAATAATCGGGTCGACACGGGGTTGTGATTGATCGAAATTCTGAAATTAACAGTCAAACGCATACGTATGTAGTTGAACAACCTAGTAGAAATTTAATCTGTATTTCTGGATCGAAAGATGTCGATTTTTTGTAAAAATAAGCAACAAAAATGGATAACGATCGTTCAATCTGAAATCGTTGCAATCGTTCTATTTCTAGGATGCTTAAAGTAATTTTTGTTATTTTCTTCTTTTTTTTCTTTACTTTTTTCAAATGCTTCTCAGTCATCAAAAATATACGAAAGCATATAAAGCACGAATTTGATTATATACATAGGCAATTTACGTTATAAGTCGTTCGGTGTTTTTTTTTTCATATTTACAACAGCGTATCCGCTTCGTTCCAAATAGAGAATATTTGAATATATTTTTTTTTTTTTTTTTTTTTTTTTTAGAAATGCGTTTGTGAAAGCACAGGCTTATATGTGGCGATTTTAAATGAAACGCTTCGGTAAATGTACTAATAAAGCAGCTAATCAAGCGCAGATAAGTGATAATCGAACTCCTATATTTACCCTGTGTGAAAGTAAATTGTAATATATATATATATATATATATATATATATATATATATATGGTTAACGATCTTCCGTTCATTTTAACGATAATTAAAAGGTGAACGTCCAGGTTTTATCGCACGAGTCCTTTTGTGCCTCTATAATTGCGGTTAAAATATTTTTGCAATTGTAGATATATCTGTACATATAGAAACATATTTATTTTCACTCAAAGTACGTTGCTTAAAAATTGTGCAAATAAAAGTAGAATACTTGCGCTAATACACGGATTTAATATAGAAATGGTTCCGATAAAAGTCGATATATCCGACAATGGCGACGCGCGTATAAATAAAGCTTATATATACACCTCTCTCCTCGACATACACACACACACATATATATATATATATATATATATATATATATATATATATATATCTATATAAAGCGCACAAATGCGAAATTTTCATAAGGAATCTTTTTCTTCTAAAAAAAGGAAGAACAAAGAAATAAAGATAATCCCGCGTGATTGCATAAATATTAAATTAATATTGCTTGACACTTAGTCAGTATGTGAATCTTATAAATTCTAGTGTCTATGACGCTGATATTGTAGTTATATATATATATATATATATATATATATATATATATATATATATATATACATATACATATATATCATAAGTATCCAAATCCGAATGGCCTTTCTATTATTATCAAAACATTACGTTTGAGTCAGATAAGAATCGTAAGTTTTGTTTCTTCGTGAATCGTCGGCGCTTTCCTATATGCTACAGTGACTAAAAAGACAGTTTAGATTAACGCTTTCTTTTTCTCGTTGGATTCTCTCCAGAAATATCGATCGCACTGAAAAATGTATAGAACAAAAAGATGTATTTTCATATGATCTATAATTTTTTTTTTGAAATATTTTTTGACCTTTTTACGGATATTGCTACGACAATAATATTTTCTCCGAAATGACATTCGTGGTCGATACTTTTTTAGAAGTTTATTAATTGATAAAATTATGCAGTTACATATGAATAAATAAATGTTCAGAATAATGGTCTTGAGGAAGGGGGGGGGGTAAGGTTAATTCGGTATAAAACAGGCATGTTTTTAAGAATTTTTTCTCGCGACACAAATGCAGCCGGATTGCCCAGTCAATTTGCATATAATAATGTATCATTTGAACAATATTTTCCTAAATTTTCATTGAAAAATATTGAAAATTAAGCGAATGACGGTGAATCTCCTGAGGCTCCTCGAGAAAAACTTGTTTTGCGGTGTACACAATTACGCACCACAGAATCATCGGAATCGCAAAAGTCGAGTTTTTTCTTTTTAATTTTAGAATTGTTGGTAGCTCTAACAAGCCAAATATCCGATTTTTGCTATAAAAATCGGGTTATTTGTTACTGTAAAATTAAAAATTAATAAAAATAACCAAAAAAACTCGACAGCGTTACCTGATGAATTATGTAAAGATGTACTGTGCAATATTTCAAACCGGTCGGTTCAGTAGATTTTGTGTGAGGATGTACACCGTCTTCAAAAATGACAGTTTTCAGGAAACCGCTTAAAAGTTTTGTAAACTAAAAAATTCACAAGAAAAATTTATAATTCTTGCAGGTTCATATAAAATCGTCAATACCAGGTCCATATAGCAAAACGCTTTCATCTACATGGTCCAAAGCATCTTTTTGTATTTGTCTACGTAAAACTCTTCCTACTTTACTGTCGTGTGACGCTTGTTCCTCTGCTCTATTTATTCGCAACTCGTCAACTTGTCGCGCCCATTCGTGGGAACTTGACCCTGTACTGGTTTGCATCTTTTTCATAATGACTAATAGAGCAAAAGAACCTTAATTGAAAGTACATGCAGCTACATTAGCTGGAATTTCAACAATTGTAGAGGTGCCACTCACTGACTTTGTAGAGATTTTCCAGATTAGCTGATTGAGACCCTCATTATTATTTTGCGTGAAACCTCCAAGACATCACTGCAAGAGTTCGTCTTTACTCAAGTCCTCATAAATAGGTCTAATAGCTCTCAGAGCTTCAGTAGGAAGTGTTGTATAGCTGTGTTTAAAAGAGTTTAGAGCATCTGAAGCTGCAGCTTTCTGCCATTCGCACCAAAAGTCTACGCCACTTGGGCATTTGTTGTGCTGTGGGTTTTCGTCGGTGGAGCTGTAGTGATAATAAGTAGCCCAGGCTGCATTTTTCGTCTTATCAATTGAATCGTGATTACGTCGAATAGCCAGTCCATAGTAAACCGTCAATTTATCTATCATTTTAGCACTAAGCTTCCCTTTGCCAGAAAGGCTTTTTCTTTTTACGACTTTTCCTGTCTTGGTTTTTGTATCAACTACGCTTTTTTTTTACTAATTCACGCAGACGTGCCCCCCCATTATCTTTTGTACATGCCGGATGCACTTTCAATAAGAAATGAATATAGGATTTATAAATCAAAACAATCGCTCTCCAAGTAAGCGCGCCGCACAATTGTCAAGCAGAATTATGAATATGTAAAAATCCTACTTGGAGCAACGAATGTTCAAATACTGACAACTTTGTCAATTTTGCTCCGATTAACTTGAAATTTCCACACAATATTCTTGAGATATAAAGCATTGATTTAAAAAAATAAAAAAATGGCTAAAACAAGTTTAAATACCTTACCCCCCCCCCTGAAGGCGAATGCCGGAGTAAAATTTGACGGTCACAATACGAAGAAACTTTTTCTCGAATAATCCAATTTGAAGCATAGTTGGTGGCAAAATACTGTTCACCACAGGTATTCGCCATCAAAAGGGAAAAATGATACATTACATTTTGTGTAATACGAAGATTTATCACGAAACTTGCACAATATCATATGAAGCGATGATGTCACTTTACCGTAAACAAACTCTTTGACTCGCTTTGACGCCCGTTTCAAAAGAAAGCACAAGTGAATTAAATGCATTTTTCGCACCCCTAGAAAAATGTTAAATTTAAATGTAAATTGATAAGAAGGGCTAAGACCATATTGCCGAAAACCTTTGCTAGAAGATATTTTACTTTGGTTCTTTGCGAGATTTTCAAAATAAGAAGCTTGGAGGGGGTATCGGCCCAGCGGCTCGACCGCGACTATAGAAACAGAATCGCAGAGAGCCAAATGGACCGCGCGCTCGTACAGCAGACGTCGAGCGGTCGAGGCATTGAGCGATCGACAGTATATAAACTTAATTGTCAACCCGACTCCGAAGGATCCTCATCCTCGCGATAAACAAATGATTTAGAATATAACATTTTTCTTTGCCCAGGAATTTATTGCCATTCTGTTCTTAACGGGAAGCTGCATTGACGTAAAGGGTAGGCTTCAGAAAAGAGCCCACAATCGATTTTGCTGAAATTTTGTATATTTATGTTCTTTGGTGTGCTGATGATTACAAATGTCGTAGTGGCTTTTGGTAAAGATAAAGTTGCGAAACCATCGTTTTCATGGGATTTTTATAGATCTTACTATGAAAATTCAATTTCTGACAAAAGCCATCTTAATGCTCGTAATCAACAATCCAAGAGCCAGAAATGTGCAAAATTTCAGCAAAATTGGGGATGGGCGCTTTGAGGAAAATTATCCGAAGTAAATCTGTCGACTTGTTGGATGTCAATAACAAAAAAATTCATCCGATTTCTTTGAATAGATTGTCGCTAACCTTTCAATATAGAATTATACTACGTTTTAATGAACTGGTTTTTTATATACGTAAAATAGAAATCGATTAGTTCATTGATCAAAATAAAGAACTACAGCCGATATAAATAAAGTTATATAATAAATATAAACTATAATGATAGAGCTCCTTGTATCGACGATATAAACAAAAATATTACGACATTGCCCGAAGGTATTAAATTCCAATATTATAATAATTTAATTAATTAATATTTTTAATAAATATTAGGTACCTCTTAAAATAACATTTTCCTCGTAACCAGTACTATACTTGATTAATGTATAAATTATGCAGGGAGGAAGTATAACGTGGGTAGATATTTCGTAATAATTGCACAATCCTATGTTATTTATAGGAAAATAAGGTACAATTATATATGGGCTTTAGAAAAACGCACGTATTATATGAGTAGATTATATATTATAGACCAATGTATTTTATACCACGACACAATTTGACAGTTACGTCAAAACCTCCCGATAAAGTATCGACTATTTTCTTATCTTTTATATATATATGTATATATATATATATATATATATATATATATATATATATAT
The DNA here is from genome assembly GCA_018907035.1 of Sycobia sp. Sy_11. Taxonomy (NCBI): domain Eukaryota; kingdom Metazoa; phylum Arthropoda; class Insecta; order Hymenoptera; family Epichrysomallidae; genus Sycobia; species Sycobia sp. Sy_11. The sequence goes on along the minus strand of JACCIC010000148.1, from coordinate 539,623 downwards.
AACATACAGGTTACATCAATATTCAATAGTATAATCTGAGTTGAAATTTTTTATAATTTTACGTATATGATTAACTACATAAGCGACCGTAAACTTTCTATATCGCGTCTATGATTCTATACCGATATATTTCCGTATGAGCCGAGGTATAAACCTCTTTTATGATTCATATGCATAAGTTTGCGCGCGCCGAATGAAGTGATATATGTGCCCATTATTGTTTTTTTGCCGGGAGAAAAGGAAGCATATAGTAAATGATAGTTCAATTTAATTTTAATGCGATTTGCACAAGTCACAAAATTTAATCTTATATATTTTACGTGGGTTGATTCTATCCAAGGATCTGTAATTTTTCGAACTTATGAGTCCACATTGCCATGAGTATTTGATGATGTAAGCATTTCATTATCGGTAAAGCAGATGATAACTCAGAGGAAATAACGTAATTTTATTATTTAAAATTTAAAGAGGAGGCAAGTCTTTTTTAAATATCATTACTAAGGATATTCCATTAGGGAAGCAATTGGAATTAGAAGATTTAAATGTACTGAGTTTTAATTGAATGTATATTAATGAAAGGGGCTGTCCAAGTCAAAGTTTACCGATCGGGTAAGAAATATCCTTATATTTAAAAAATAACATTATAAATGTGAACATTGACGATTTTGCTGCAAACTGTAAATATATGGGATAGACGTAAATAAAAAGGAGCGATTAACTAAATTCTTCATTAATTTAATTTTTACATTTAAAATATTATTTATAAAATATATAAGTCTACTCCTTACCCGATCGGTAAAAATTGACTTCGACAGCCCAAGAGTGTGAAAAAAGCGTGTGAAACAAGGTGAAGCTTTCAAAAATGTTATTATAACATTTCGTTATGAATTTTTAAAAATATTCTCATTTATACATCGTTTGACGAATTTATATTAAACTCTGCATATTCAATGGAATCTTGATATGATTCAATGGTTACACATATATCATATTATTTGCAACAGAGAATACTCCCTGCTCGATGGATTAAAATATCTCTCGTTCTGCTTTACAATGACGAACGTCATAAAATAAATAAACAATCCTTTAAATGTTTTTGTAGCCTCTTTTTTAATTACATTTCCTCGAAACCCAGGTAGAATACTTTTGTGTGCAAATTCAATCGTGTTAGCCGATCTCGTGTAGATCGGTCAAATATGTAACTTTATTTTTATCAAATCCAAAAAAAAGATCCAACTCCCACTCTGGTGAAACAGAAAATAATTTCGGCAAGGAGTGTCCGAGTTATTGACCGAAAAGGCTATGCCCATGGAAATTTATAATTGTTTCCAAAATAAATATATGCGCATATCCTTGGCGGATGTGACGCGCGAGTTTTCTTTAATAAATCCGAAGTATACAGAGGTGATTCACTGTTCACGAAATAATTGGTTTGAGAATATTTAACGATTTTAAATATATATATATATATATATATATATATATATATATATATATATATATATATTATTTTATGACATACCATTACTGTTTTTTTTATGAAATTCATTTCGTTTATGGAAACGCATTCAAGATAATGTAAAGAAAAATTAAATATCGTTTCTATCAATTCCGAAAAAATTTGCAATCATATTCCTATTAATATCAACTTTAAAAAAGAAAACAAAGAAAAGCCTATATTCATATATAATAAATTGAAAAAATAAATTTAATACAGTATAATTTTTTTGCTTTCCATTATATTTTTATTTATTTATGAATTAAAAACATTTTGCTGGTATATTTGTAGAGAATTATGAAATTACAAAATTATATATAATTATCATTAAATATTTTTAAGCAATAAAATTCATAATATCTTTTTATAATAGAATTTCGTACAACGACGCAACTATGTGAAATATCGATAATTCATTAAAAAAAATATAAAATATATAAAAAGAAGTGAAGCTTACAATATTAAAAATTAATTTTTTTATTCTTTAACATTTTTAACATCTCATTATTGTTATTACAGATATATTATATATATAGCCTATTGAAAAACGCATTATTTTATAATATTATCTGAATTCACTTGTTAAATATTATAGTTCTTTAATTTGCATGAATTGGTTGTCTTCCCGGCGATTGCAAGAATAATCGACTGCTGTGTATAAGAATTGTGGACGTACGTGACGAACTATATGCATTATGGTGCTGCCCGATATACCTTGATTGCACTTGATTTTCTCTTGATTAAAAAAACAAAAAATACTAAAGTTCAAGACGATATTAAATGCATAATATTAATGCTTTGAATATTACGAGAGTAATATATATATATTATATATAAACGTGGTCAGTGTATATCGTACGTACATGTTGCAAGTACCAACAAACCTTATAGAATAATCAAGAAATACAACGAGGCATTTTTCAATATAATATTTTTATTTATACACCTTGTTCAACGTAATTTTCAAAGTTATCGAAAATTTGACGTTAAAAAAAATTATTTTGTTTTTTAAAGCTCGTTTGTAATGATTTTTTTCTAAATCTGTTTAATTACTTAAATAACTATATAGAAAATATCAATCAACGATTATTTCTAGTTTTTCGAATTCTAATGACCTTTGTTGAAATGCCAATTTGAAAAATTAACAGCATGCTTATACAAATTATATAGATATTGTTTCTAAGGATGTTTCTATTAAATTTTGAACTGTAGAATTCCATTTTTCAGTCTGTAAATTTATTACATAATTTTTTTTGTGAATTGCAAGAAAACTTTGGAAAAGTATAAAATTAATTTTCTTTATATATTTCTAAGCAAATGTTTGAATTACTCTGTAATTTGACGTTATATTGGGATTTAGCGACGAAAAATGAGATGAAATGGATAATGAAATGTATCTGTCTTATCAAAAGTACAGATGAATTTTTGTTTTATTCGAGCCTTATAATCTTAATATTAGATTCAATAATTTAACTGCAATTAAAGTTTAATTTATCAGTGACATGCCTGTTGTTTTAAGCATTATATAAAACATATATAAATAAATTATATTAAAATTCCAAATGGTTGTATGGATGACTATCAAAAGTATCTATATACATTTAAAAAATAATAATTTTTCATATTATTCTTATCATTTTCGACGTATAGTTTGATAATTGCGGCCAATATTTGCGATATAAAAATCTAAAAAACGAAACAAAAACTATTTGACCGTAACTCACGTATTAAACTAAAAGCTGATATTTAAATTCAAGCAGAAACATATATTTCCGAAATAAGAAGTGGCCAATCACAATGTTCTTTGATTCAATTATGTGTATAATTGAATTAAAATCAATTTTTGAATTGAGTAACAGATGGTTTGGAACAGTTTTACTACAGCGCGCATGCGCTAGAATTCATTATATGATTAGTGCAGAGGTGAGCACAGCGGTACAGCCAATCAAAGCCGAACAAACGTAGGTCCAAACGTATTCCAAACGTACCAGTGGCTGGGGCCCCCGGTGCACGCTCATCGGCGTTTTCGCCTGAGCGAGCCAGCTGCAGTCTAGTCTCGCTTCTGTAAATGCAGATATAAACATACGAGGGATTTGCTTAAAAAGGTTATAAATTGTTGTTGAAATAAGTTATTTATCATGTCTTTGGCCGATGAGCTTTTGGCCGACCTCGAGGATGATACCGATGATATTGTTGACGATGCCGGGCTGGATCAACTTCTTCCAACCGCACTCCCATCATCCAAACTCACAGAGAAAGGTTAGGATTTCTGTTTTTAATTTTCATATGTGATTTTGTTGATTGAACAGGATAAAAAAATTGAATTAATTTGCAGAAATAAAGGTAGATTCAGTGAGAGAACTTGCTAGGTTACGGGACTCACCATTGGTGCAAAGGGTGACATCAGAAATTGATAAATACAGCAATGTGTTTAGAAAATCTTCGGATATCATTGGTCCCGTTGAATCTGATCCAGAATACCAACTTATTGTAGAGGCTAATAATTTGGCTGTGGAAATAGATACCGAAATATGTGATTATTTTAAATTAAGTCTAATTGTTTTAATATATTCACATTACCAGCCAAATACATTCAAATAATATTTGTTTTTCAGCCACTATACATCGATTTACAACGAGTAAATATTCTAAAAGATTTCCTGAATTAGAATCGCTTGTTGTTGAACATTTGGAGTACATGATGACTGTAAAAGAATTGGGAAATGACTTAGATAGGGCAAAAAATAATGAATTTTTACAACAGTTTCTTACGCAAGCCACAATTATGGTTGTTTCTGTAACAGCTTCAACCACTCAAGGGTAATTAATCGTGTTCTTTTTCTTTCCACACATTGACTAGATTTTTTTTCGACAAAATTAAACTTTCTTAAAGTAATATTGATATTTTTGATTAATTATTACAATTTAATCTTTTATTATTAATTAAAATAACAATAGATATACACATTGATCAAGTTTTATTATTTTAAATACCTGAAAGTAAAGTATTTATTTTATTTTATAGACAACTTCTATTAGATGAGGAGAAAAGAGCTATTGATGAAGCCTGTAATATGGCAATCGAACTTAATAACTTGAAACAAAGAATATTTGAATATGTAGAAAGTCGCATGGCATTCATTGCTCCAAATTTATCAGCAATTGTTGGTGCTTCGACAGCAGCCAAACTTATGGGTATAAATTTTATGCTTATTTTTGTTGCTTTAACTATAGCTTTATTAATAATTATTAATATGAAATATTATTATTTAAAAGGTGTTGCTGGTGGCTTAACAAAATTATCAAAGATGCCCGCATGTAACATATTACTATTAGGAGCAAGGAAAACTACATTATCAGGTTTTTCACAAGTTACAGCTTTACCTCACACAGGATTTATTTATTATTCAAAAATTGTACAGGATACACCGCAAGTATGTTCATTCATTTAATTATTATGAGTAATTTTTAAATCATTATATAATCAATAATTTATAATTTATACTACAGGATTTAAGAAGAAAAGCATCTAGACTTGTTGCTGCAAAGAGTACATTAGCTGCTAGAGTTGATGCTTGTCATGAGAGTACAGATGGTCACATAGGTCAACAGTTACGCGAGGAAATAGAAAAGAAACTGGATAAATTATTAGAGCCTCCACCTGTCAAATTTATAAAGCCATTGCCAAAACCAATCGATCCAGGCCGGAAGAAGCGTGGTGGAAAAAGAGTTAGAAAAATGAAAGAACGCTATGCAATCACTGAATTTAGAAAACAGGCAAACAGAATGAATTTTGCTGACGTGAGTATTAAATATATATTTTTAAATACAAGATAGCATTTAAACATTAGTTGTATAGTAAGTAGATCATTTTATATAAGTGACTAATATTTTAAACGATTTTAGATTGAGACTGACGCTTATCAAGAAGATCTTGGCTACACACGAGGAACTATAGGCAAAGCAGGAACTGGTCGAATTAGGTTACCACAAATTGATGAGAAAACTAAAGTTCGAATTTCAAAGACATTGCAGAAAAATTTGCAAAAGCAACAGCATTGGGGAGGGAGTACCACAGTTAAAAAGCAAGTTTCTGGTACAGCTTCTAGTATAGCATTTACGCCACTCCAGGTAGCTATCAAATAAAATTTTATTTATTATTAATATGTCAATAATCAATTACATGAATATAAATTTATTTTATTAAAATTTCAGGGTTTGGAAATTGTCAATCCACAAGCTGCTGAGAAAAAAGTCAACGAAGCAAATGCAAAATACTTCTCAAATACAGCAGGCTTCTTAAAAGTTAAAAAAACGTAATTGCTTGCGTCTTGATGTATGATACTTTTAATATTTTTAACATGTATTAAAGTATTTATTTGAGACTGTGCTTAATTTATGTAAAATAATTCAATGGGGGGGGGGGGCGACAAACATTTATTTAGAATAATTTTTTTAGAAGAGATTTGCATGTAAGAAATCATCTACAAATTTTAGATGATGCATAAATATTCTTTATTAATTTGGGCACAGTCTCTTCAATGTGTAAATAAATAAGAACTGAAAATTGTAAAGATTTAAATTATACTACTTTGTATATTGAAATATGGAATACAAACTTTTAATATAGTTTAAAAATATATTGTTTTATTATTCATACGAATTTCTTTTATTCATATGTCTAAATTTTAATTTTAAAGACTAATGTTTACAATTATTATTCTCCTATAAAATAAATTAATAATTCATATAAATTTGAATTGACTATTTTTAGACTGACATTATATTTTTAGTTTAATATGGATGGTCAAAATGTTAAGTAAGATTTCGTCTACATTATTTTGTCATTGCACGACTGAATAGAATATACATCTATAAACATACTCTATTATCAAGAAAAATGTAAGTGTTTATAGATGTATATTACTAATAATATACAAATTTTATATTTATTATTGATTTTTCATTTTTATTAAAGATTCAAAACTAATTTTTTAGTGTTTCACTTTTTTTGCATTATATTAACAGCTTTATTGGTTTGGATAAAATATTTCTGTAGTAATAATAATTTTTATATTTTTAGAATATTTATATGTTTATACTGTTATTTGTTACTTCTATTATTAGTAATATTAAAATTGAAAAATTATATACATTCTACAAGATTAGATTCAAGAGCAATAGCAAAGTTTATATTTTGATCGGTGAAAGGAGAGTGAAAAGGAAATGTATACCTCCTATAGAAAAGGAAATGGAAATTAATAGAAATGATGATGAGCTTTTATATTTAACAATATGAAGTATAATGAAAGTCAGCTGATGATTTATTGATGTACGCAAAATATGTATGACTTGCTTGGATTATCTTAGATGACTCGAGAATTCGAGGCTATACAGAGAAAATACATAAAAGAGAAAATTTTCTAGCACAATTATATGACAGTACTAAAATATTATCTTAAATGATTCGCAACGAAATAATTATCGCTTACTTACAGTTTTAAAAGGGGTACTTGTAAATTATATGGGCATGTGGGTCTAATCTATTCATAAAACAGGAAAATAGACGTTTTTGCATATAATTGCAGCCTTTTCAGCATAAGAGAATTGTAACAATATAGAAAACAGGACACTTTTATTTATTAATTTATTATGAATCATTGTGTACAGTTATAAATTAGAAATTATCGATGAGATATATACTGGAAGATGATATCATTGCACAAAAATCCGTAATAGAACATTGTGCTATTTTTATAATACTATTTTCCCATACGAGGGCGCTTTTTCTTTCTCAAAGAAATGCATAAAAAATTGAATGGCAAATTTACAGAATGAAACAATGCCAAATCTCTGCCCCTATGTGTTAGTCATGTTTCGATAGAGCGAGCAGGTATAATATCTAAAGGTCCAGATGATACTCGCTCCGAAATAAGTTGCCCTAACATAAAATTTAGTTCATTGGTTTTGAAAAAATAATTTTAGCTTACATTATAATAAATAAGAATAGTACAATTTCGTAACACCGATAATCTTGTAAATAAGAAATGGAGTACAGAGGAAATCGGTCCAGCTATTCAATGCAGTTGAAAATAAATATAAAAACTACGGTTAACTATTCTTCTATAAATTAAACTACGAACGAAAATAAACTATATAGCCTTTATTTTGCAATTATGAAAATTTTGGATCATCAGGAGTTTTAAAAAAAAAGATTTTATCCGGAAATTATCAATACGAGGGTGGATTGATAAGTTTCCGGCCTGACCAAGAGATGGCGCCACATACCTTGAGGTGGCGTTCTATAGTACCATCCTTAGATAGCTTGTAGATATATTTTCAGTCCGATCGCCATGTTAGTTTAGGTTGAGAGCACGCTGAACAAGACGCCTCTGTGTTTTTCGTAAAAATGGAAAAGCTGGAAAATCGTGCTGTCATCAAATACTTTTATTTGAAAGGGTTAACGCCGAAGGAAATTAAAGAAGAGATGGACTCAACACTGGGGGCATCCTCCCCATCATATTCAACCGTTAAGCAGTGGGTTTCCGAGTTTAAGAAGGGTCGTGTGAGCATCTCTGATGAGCCTCGCTCAGGACGCCCCATTGATGTCACAACTCCAGATATGATCGAAAAAATCCATCAAATAGTGCTATATACAACTATATCAAGCATTGCCCCGAATATCAAGTACTTACGAGTTGAATGACCTTTGACAATCATCGAAGGTTCATGGACAACTGTGGTAACTGACTCGCCAGTAAGGGACAACATAAATACTTACTGATATTCGAAGATTTCTTTAACAAATACATAGACGTACGATCATTCTACAAGGCAACCGGCCAAGCGATAATAAATGCATTCGAAGAACTTGTCGCTTTCAAATGGGGATGTCCGAAATACTTGGTCACGGACAATGGTATTGAGTTCACAAACAAAATAGTCAAAGAAAGACTTAGCGAATTGAACATCGTGCAGCAGTGGATAGCACTTTAGTATGCGCAAGCCAACACCGTAGAACAGATCAATCGCACATTTAAATCAATGATTTCGATTTTTGTAAACGAGGACCATAAGAACTGAGATATCCACCTGTCCGAACTACAATTCGCTATAAACACATTGGTACATGCAAGTCCCAAGCATCACCGGCGTTTCTGAATTTTGGCAGAAACCGTCGAAGAATGCCGATTCTAAAACGTAGATGCGTGCTTGATGCAGCCAAGCTCACCGAGTCACAAGGCAGCAGTTCGATCGTCGAATTGATCGGTATCGTCACCAAGTCGACGAACATGATCTTATGCGCGCGGATTGGAAATCTTGCTTCGATCGCAGTAGGTGCTCACGACACTGCCTCTTCTCGCCGTGCTAACGATTGTCGTTGCTTCCTCCCCATTGGCTTTGGCGTGGATGCCGCGAATTCCCGACTTCCCGCGATGAGAAGCGTGTTTCTGGAGATGGGAAGTAGTCGGCGTGCCCGGCCGAGTTGCCAAATTAAGCGGCGTGGCAAGAACCAAAACGAAGTTATCTTTTTTCAGATGTCACCTCGGATTTGTATTTTTTCTTTTTCCGCCTCCTTGTTGAGTTGCCATGCGCAATCCCGTTAGTTTCCATCTCCACACATTCATCCCTCGGTACAGTGCGTCCGTGCATTGGCGGTCCTGCCGTCGGCATTGGCTCCACTGGTTCATCCCAGTCTTGGTTGGCACGAACCCATCGGCGCTTCCTGTAGCGGCACTATCCCGGGAAGTGAGAATTGCGTCGGAAGAACCTTCAGTATCTGTCTCTGTCCTCTTGAACGATGATCTATAGTGCCTCGTCGACAATCGGTGGGATTACAGGTTCGTCAGCCTCCGCACTGATGTATCGCTTGAGTTTCTCTCGCGCTTCCCTACTCTCTTGCTTCACGTTCACCTCAATCTATATCCTCCCATTGGTGGCACCAGTTTCCGCAGATCTGATAGCCTTGCCCTCTTTCTTAAGTGCTACATCTCCATTGGCGTTTACTTCTTGGCAAGTGCATCACAGTTCGTTCATCCAGCGTGGCATTACTCCTTGGGTAGTAGCGGCGGTCCGGTAGACTGAGAAACACGGCTCTTACTACGCCACGGTCCCGGCTGCCTCCGAGTGCGCTCCAATAAGCTCGTAGACTACGCCCGCCCGTGATGCGTCTCCTTCTAGGCTTGGCTCCTGTGACATCAGAGCAGGCTTCTTTGCGATGGCGACACCGTCGTTTGTAGCACCGCCTCTCCCACTTACTCTGCTATCGCCTCGTCTGGTTCCTCATCAACGCTTATCTCATATGAGGATATTCCCCAGAACTGTGGCTCAGTCGTTCGTCGGGGAGAGGTGATTATTTCGAAGCTCGAAATTAAGAAGGGACTACTCTCTTGGGACTGTTCGTCTATTTCCACGCTGTCCTCGTAGAGCGTATCTAAAAAAATAAAAGAACTTCAGTATCGTGCCTTTGTCTATGTATGGCGCGGCGGTATATACCGCTTTAGCTCGGACACGTACGCTTTAGTTAGTCGATGGTCTGAGCACTCTCCTACTTTCAATACTCCACGATCGCATACGGCCTCTCAAATTTCGGCGCTAGTTTCGAAGAAAACTTTCTCGCCGCATCGGAAAGTATGAGAACTCTACGCATAACATTATTTCCCACACTAAATTTTACATCTCGCTTCCCCTTATTATAGTGTCCTTCTTGTTTCTCCTTCGCTTGATCTATATGCCTCGCGACTAGATCAAGTAACCCATCTAGTCTTTTCATCCACTCTATCCAATCATTCGACGCTACACTTACAATCACACACTCTTCTTCAACCTCTCGACGAGAGCTCCTCACGTGTTGCGAATGTCGACCAAATTTTAAAAACTCAAGCGAAAACTTCGTATAGCTTTGCATCGCCATATTAACCGCCTATCGAAATTCTTGTAATATGAAAAAATGGCTCGCAGGAAAAAAATTTTACTCAAACGAGGAAGTCATCGCCGAGACAGAGGCTTGTTTTGCAGAGTCCGAAAAATCCTTTTTTTGGAAGGGTTAATACAAGGCCAGAATATTGGGAGAAGTATATGTTCCTAAAAAGAGACTATGATGAAAAATAAAAAAAATTTTGTGAAAAAATGGTATCTTCATTTCTAACATGGGTACTTATTGAACCGCCCTCGTACTTTTCTCTCCGCAATTTATTCAATATTGCATTTATATTTGAAATTAGATAAGCATCTTTCTGTGTGACATTGTTAAGGTCGCGAAAATCGACACTGAACCTATAGCTCTCGTCCGATTTTTTTTTACAAGCACCGTTGCGCTACTCCAGTCGCTCACTGATCCCTCGATCACATTCTTCGTAGACAATGTTTGATGGGCGCGACACCCTGAACATTCTTGTGTCGAAGTCACAATCCACAGCCCAGTTAACTGGGCCAAATGTACCAGAAGGTTGCTGTAACTAGTATTCCTGGAACTATAGCATCAGAAAAGTCAATCCAAACGACATCGTCAGCGGACGTTGTGTTCGTTTTTATCAGTGAGAGATATTCGGCGATTGGTGACGAAGTAACCATCTCACGTTGTATACTGACCGTTGGCTGAACTTCATCTTGCTATCTGTTTTTCTAATTCATTCACCCTTGAGTAAAATTGTTCAAGGGATCGTCCCTCGGGATAGTTGTTGTCGTTGATTGATATATATCAGGATCGACTGAGACGGTAGTTCTCGTCACCACTTGAATACTAGTGGAATTCGCGGTCTTTTGCGTTCTCTACTTTTTCCAAGCCTGGGTCCGGAAGCAGAAGCGGTGCATTTGGATCTGACAGAATTCAGTCCATTCTACGACCCACGTCGGTTTTGGGAGGGGAAATTTGTAACCGCCCTAATTGACGGTCACTCTTTAGCACATTTGAAAAACATAGTCAGTACGCGCGTAGAAGTCAGTCGTCGAGAAGATCGGCAAGAGCGTTATGCGTCACGAAGAAAGAGAAAGCGGAATAAGAAGAGAACACCGACGCTTTCCTTCTTCCCTTTTTCATCCAGCTACGGCAGACACCAGACGCTTGGCGTAGCAGCTTCTGCCTTAAGCAACAATCACCAGCCCCGAATTTTGCGAGGCTTTCGCCGTCGGCACAACGGCACCCACGTAGAGAGTAAGTGTCACGAAGGAAGAACGATTGACAACCGGTCGTCATATCCCATTCAGTGCGACTGCACAGTAGCCCATTCGTCAGGCATGTCGAACTGACCACCTATTGAGGTAGACACCGAGAAAGACAGCGAGAAAGACAGCGAGAGAAAGAGAGAGAGAGAGAGAGAGAGAGAGAGAGAGAGAGAGAGAGAGAGAGAGAGAGAGAGAGAAATGGGAGATAGAGAAAGGACGACGCAGCAGCGATGCACCAGTTCCAGGGACAGACGGCAAGTGGTTTTAATCTAACGTAACTAGTATACAAGCTCCGTTTCCACTGTTGCTGATACTTTTCGCGTAGTCCGGAATGCCGCCCGATATTGTCGTAATATACTCCCGCCTGTTCCACCCTCTCCTCGAGCGTGTAATAATAGCGCACGCCGCGGAACCCGTTGCGAGCAAGTGCATCTGCCATGTACTGCTCGTACCAATCAATATTTGTCGTGTTCTTTGCAAACTATCCCTTCCGTATGTTCAGATCCCGATCTAGGTCCGACCACTTTTTCCCCTTTTTTTAGATTACCTTCCCAGGACGACGTCACTGTTAATTGCAGCACGGTCAGTTTATAACTGCTTTTGTAGATGCGACTGCGGTTATAATATATACTAGTATCCCCAGTCTCGGTTTCACCCGAGATAATAATTTAACCGATTTCATAAATAATTCAATAATATCTAAGTAAAAAGTACTCTATATATAAAAATCTATGTTTCTATAAATAATTGACAGAGCATCTGGAAATCGCATTCTATCATCCGAACACGAAACTCCCCGTAGAAGTTGATCCGACATACCTGAACATCGTTTCCTACCAACTAAACACGAAACTCCCAGTAGAAGTCGTCTCATCATATCTGGTCATCATCTTCTCCGTTCGAACACGAAACTCCCTGTAGAAGTTGTCCTGACATACTTAAACATCGTTTACTACCATCTAAACACGATAGTTCCAGTAGAAGTCGTCCCGAGAAAGCTAGCATCACTTCCTAATGATTAAACACAATACTTCCCGTAGAAGTCGTTCAGAAAGAGTACTGTTTCAATATGAATCTTCCCATAGTAATTGATATCCTCATATCTAGACGTCGTTTTCTATCAACAAATACAATATTCCCCGTAGAAATCGCCCTGAGACACCTCGACATCGCATTCTATCATCCGAACACATAAGTGCATATATAAATCGTCTTGAGGCAACGGGATATCGTAATCAACCTCCTGTACACGCCAATACAATATTGCTCATTAGAAACCGTATTTAACATGTATATATATAATATGTACAATATAATATACATACAATATATATTACATATTTAGCATATTTTCGTTTTTTAATTAAATACCGTGAATATTTTCGTAGTGATGCCAACTAAAATTCAAGCGAAATGGTATGGCGAATAGCATAATATTTCCTTTTTATGCAGACGTAACAATATATTTTATATATATAGTTTCAACGTGTTGGTAAAAGAACACTATTTTGCAATTATTTCTTTTGTTTAAACTAAAAGAAAACAGTCTCTTGTCACAATTCTGAAGTTAATATAATGTATAAAAACAAAAATATAATTTGTTGTCACAAACTATATTCAGTATGATTTGGCACACAGAACCATTTTATAAGAGAAGAAGAAAGAGAGAGAGAGAGAAAGAGAAAGATTTTCTCTCGTAAAAAAAATAAATGTACAAAAATCAAAAGATATCCATAAGGTGTGGTGTAGTGTCAGATTAATCTGAAGAACAAAAAGGTAATCCCGACTAACGTCACTCCTTGTTTAGGATGCGAATCCCAAAGTTGGATATGAACATTCGTTTGAGCTGGCCTAGTATTAATACTTTAAGTGGACTACTTTGAGTTGATGTTCGTGATTCAAGACGTCACCTAGTGGCCGCTGGTGGAACTGATTATTAAAACCATTAACTTAATTTATTGATGAAAGTAAAATGATTTTCAATAAAAAAACATAGCCTATGTCCTTCCCAAGATTATATAAAATCTATATGTCAAATTTCAGAACAATTGGTTCAGTAGTTTTTTCGGTTATCGTGTACAAACAAAAACACGCTTTATCTTTATAAATTAGTAAAGTATGAGTATGATATGATATATATATATATATATATATATATATATATATATATATATATATACATACATATGAATATACGCCACCATTGCGCAACGGCAAGAGAAACGAAAGTGCACCAGCAGAGATATTGAATTTAATTGTGCTTTCGGTATCCCCCGCCTATTCCTCGCCAATCACTCTTAATGAGGCATTTGTTTGCTCCTTACAAGTGTATATATAATATTGTTAATAATCGAATTCTTATTAGTCTGAGAAATATTGCGGTTAATTAGACTTCACTGCAAAATTTAAATTAATTTATCTTTCCAATATGCATATATATATATATATATATATATATATATATATATATATATATATATATATATCAGAATAGTAATGTAATGCGTATGTTTGGAGTTTGTTTCGTAATTGTAATTATAATCCGGTTATAACATTATATTATGTACAGCTTTGAGTCTCGTTAAGGTATTTTTTTAAAAAATCTTTGAATAACAATACTTGGAAATAGTATTATAAAATTTTATAACAAATAAATTTTGTAAATTTATATTCTTTTTTTGTAAAATTATATGTCTTGAAAACATTTGCTACTTGAATATGCTTCACCATATATATATATATATATATATATATATATAATATAGCGAATGGTCAGGTAATTTTAAGGTATTATTTATACAGTAATGTTATTTAAAAGTAATAAATTGAATTGCCAAGGGCTTTCAAATAAATTTTTTGATAAATACTTTATTTCGATAAAAAAGTAGATATTGAAAAATGCATACGTCCGTCTTGGCAATTGTATTATTGTTCATAAGGGTAAAATTAAACTAATAAACAATTAAAAATAAACTGAAACTAAAAAAAAATATAATTTCAAATATCATAATCCACATTATAGAAGCACAATCACTCAAAAAAAGGATTTCTGTAAAAAAAAACCGTGGAGAGTTGAATAATCATCGGATTAAATTTCAAATAATGATATATATATATATATATATATATATATATATATATATATATATATATAATATTACGAATAAGTTAAGGATTTTTGGTTAGAGCCCGAGATTTATTTATTGTCTAAAATTTCTAATACTTTTAAGACTGTTTGAATTCGTATTTTTTTTCATTTAATTTCGTTTTTAGCGTCTTTTTTATTTTTAGTTTATTTTTTTAACATTTATTAATTGCTTAATTAAATTTCTTTCAAAGTATATTTTTAGAAATGACAGATTATTCATTGAATTCAAACAAATTTCACCTTGAATAATAATTTTTTTTTTTTATAATTGATAAGTTAGAAGACATATTGCATTTAAGAAGGAGACATAATATTTGAAGTGCAGAAAATGCTTAAAAAGATTGAAAAGTAAAATATACATTACCATATAAGGGTATGAAAAAATAATTCAACTATTTGGATATTTTCCTAAAATGCATTGCTGTCTCAAGTGATTCCATTGTTCTTGTACTTTTCACCATCTACTAAACACCAAATATTACTTTTACGATTATAAAAATAATTTTTATAATTTTTTTATAATGCATTTTTTCATGCATCCTTTCAACATTGTCTCTCTCAATTTTTTAAAATAGTTTTTATACGTACTTCGCAGTTAACGGCTATAGTTTAAGTCGAGAATCGTTTTATCTCTTATTTCATTGTAATACGATTATAATGGAAATGTATCAAAATTTTATTTTTTTAAATAAATTGGCTTAACAATAACATAACATATTAGATACTCCTCCCCCAAAAAAATTATTCAATCGATCTATGTTATTTTTTCTTGTTCCTTTTCTACCAATAACGAAATATTTCAAAAATAATTTAAACTTAATTTCGTATAAGCTTGTTCTAAAAGTTTTTCTGATAGGTAATAATTTCCCAAATTCATGTCTTTTAGTATACACAATCAGTTCAGAAAAGAATTTAATCAATTAAAATTTTTTCAAGTATAAGTATTGTGTCTGCAATATGTTTCGAAAAATGTTCATGAAACATTATAAAATATTTTCTTGATGGGACTATATACAATTTTGAGAAATTCACATATGTGTCGATAAACACGAAATCCTGGGATTGCAATATATATAGATTTGTAAAAAAAAGATTGATTAGGATTACCAGGCATTTAATGACCAGAGGAAAAAAAACACAGCATTTGAAAAACTGCGTCGATTTTGATCATGATGCTAATAACACGTATTACCACCCCATCCATAAATTACGTAAAATATTATTAGTAGAGCTTTTGCGACCTCCCCTCCTTCTGTAGAGTGCTCGTAAGATTTTTCGTGACCGGAAAATATTTACTAATTATAGAAATCGCGTAAATTAAATAAATAACTAGAATATTTTTAGGTTGAAGTTAGGATGAATTTCATAAAAATATAGGATTCGTATTGTCGTTCGAATGTCATTACTGCATTGAATTATATTTATAATTGATTATCATTATGCATATTATAAAAGTTGATAAAAATAAATGCGACAATAACAATTATTGTGCAACATTCATTTTATACACGAAATATACTTCTTACGTAAGATTAATATGGAAGTCCCCCTTCTCTGTGTTGTATCCATCAGATCATTTTAAAAAATCCGAGAAAAAATTTTGAATCTTAAAAATTAGAAGAAAAAAAATACTAATTGCCCGACTAATTTAGGAGAATATTGCCGCAGAACTGTAGTTGAAGAAGTGTTAACGCAGGATCAACGCATTAATATTACAATTTTCATAAAATATAAATTCAATAAATTAAATAGTGTCAAAATTCGATTTACTTGTTATATTTTATTAAAATTACAAATTGTACTTATGTCGACTATTGATTTAGTTGCTATAGACATGATAGATACGAAGAGCCTCTGTATCCAGGAGAAATTAACCAAAACGCGATACCGATTCATCAAAAAGTGGACTGTGTTAAATTAATCTTATGTTTGAAAAAAATTGAATTATTTTAAAAGATTTTAATTAATCGCGTGTCCTTTATCGTCATAACCGCGCGGTTTTCCGACAATTTGCCAAACGACGCAAAACTGAGATAATAATGTTTTGAAATTTTGATTTACATTTTTTTCTGCTGCACACGTGAAATTTTGAAAACGTCCTCACTTCCGCCACATGAATTTTCTTGGAAGATCGCAGAAATTTCATATTCACGGCTGTATGTTTATTGTTTTTTTAATAATTAAATGCTGTAAGTGACATATATAATTATATAAAAAATATTTTCTAAATTTATATATATATAGATGAGATTATAATTTAAGCGAAATTTTCTCCCTTTGTTTTACGATCCTCCAATTGGAGCACGTAAAGAGTTATAAAGTGGGAGAGGGGGGCGGGGGACCATTACACGTCTGTAACATACGGGAACCATAAGTTGGCATCCGAGCAAAGCCGAGCACCGCGCCCGCGGGAGAAGGCCGCCTTCTTCTCTGATGTACGACGCATACATCTCCGTATATATTGGCCGTAATAGCTGCGGTAATGCCCACGTAATACCAGGTAAGATCGGGTAAGGTGCAGGAGGATGAACCCGCAGCGCGAAGAAGGAGAGGGAGATATACCTGCCTGGGGAATATAACATATAGCGGCAGGGAAAAAGGAGCGAGAAGGACCAAAATGCGGTGCAAAGGGGAGGAGAGAAAAAGATCGACGACCGGATCATCTCGGGCACGCGGTCTGCAGATGCTCCATATTATGTATGTATATATATATATACCTGGCGTACGCGCTACGGTATAATATGCAACAGCCTCTCCACTCGCATTCTCTCTCTCTCTCTCTCCTCTCTGTACATTCTTGTATATAAAAATACATAGCACGCCGAACTGTGTGTGAGCGTGTGTGCTGTCTGTCCGGTCATATGTACTGATTGCTATTGCCAAAGTATGATATATTATGCGCACCGTACACATGCACAGCGCCTCGTCAGAGGCGCTTATACTTACACTTGCCGACGCTTTCGTCTGCATATCTATATATGCATATATATATATATATATATATATATATATATATATATATACACCATGTGCATGAATATATAAATATATATGCATATTGGTGTAGCCGATTTTTAGTCTGACCGCTATACTCCCGCGCGTTTGCGGCGGCTGTCGCGCGCACACTCGCGCGACCGACGTCGGGCCGGCGACGTGCAGCGCACCGCGTAGAGCGCGGGAATTACAGACACTCGTTCTAAACATACATTACAATTATATACATACATAGATACATACATACATACATACACACATACACACATACACACACACATACATATATATATATATATATATATATATATATATCAATATCAGGAATATTTTGAGAATATAATATCAGTGCAAGTTATATTTACACGGACGCAGGCACACATGCACACGAACGCACTCACGAACACACGCACACACACGCGCACACAGACGATCGGCGTGCGCATATTGGAAGGGAAAGACTCGCGGGAGAGCGGCGGGCGTTCTAACATACATAGTGTACGTGTGTGTGCGCGCGCGCGCGCGAGTCGGCCAAGAGAGCACAGATTACATAAGCGAAATTCAAATTGGCGCATAACATAGATAAATTGTTTTATAAAATTTTAACTTACATATATGTGTGGACGAGCCGCCGCGCGACATGGCCAGCTTCGAGGATCTCAAGAACGAGTGGTCCATGCTCCAGGACTCCTCCGCGTGCTGGACGGATGCGGGTGAGTCCTGTAGAATTCTTTTACGCGTAATCGTGCTCCGTATATTCCGGGCTATCATTTGGAAAAGTTTTTCTTTAAAAATATTACACACGTGCAAACAAATATATATATATATATATTTTTTGTTTTCGCCTTGACAATTTTAGCGTTCCCTCGTTACATATTTGTGGAAGATGATCGTGTGTGTATGTGCGCACGCGCAAGCGCAAGCGCGTCAATAACTTCCGATGATTATAAATATCAGTGAATGGATTTTGGAGAAATGCCTCAGAATTGGTAACTCATAAAATTGCTGTTATATATATATATATATATATATATATATATATATATATATATATATCGTACTTATATATTACTTATATATGAACGTATATACAGAGTGTAAACAGATAATAATACAAAGTCATCAATCGCATCAATCGTACGTCGATTTAATATATATATATATATATATATATATATATATATATATATATATGTGCTTAATAAATGTAGCTCGCCCTAATTAAGCATGGCGCAATTAGATCTCGCAGAATGACAGTTATTATTATCGTATAGAAAAACATATATAGCTCGATTCATTGTTATAACATTATTGCATAAATAAATAAATACATATATTTGTGCGTGTGCGTATATATATATATATATATATATATATATATATATATATATGTATATAATACCCCGTGGATGGCGAGAACGAGTTATATCCGCCGCTAGAGATACGCGAATGCAGGCGCGATTTTTTTTCTGTGCGCGCGGGCGCTCGCATGTCCGTAAGACCGGCAAGACCGGTCGACGACCACGACGAGGCCCCTCTCCCCGATCCCTCACCTTTCCCGCAGGAACGCCATAAAAAAAAAGCAGCGCAGCTTCTCGATTGGGATCTCTCCCTATGTATATATATATATGCAGGCGCGACTGGTGGATGCTTTTAAATTGCGTAATCTGCGGGCCCGCGCGTACGCCTAATGCATGTTTGCGCGCCTATACAGGCAGCCTATGCCGCTGCCAGTTGGTGCATGTGCCCGCGTGTCCGCGTATGTATTGAAAATGGCATTTAAATTTACGTCACGTACGAATGTAATAACTCCCCTCCCCCCCACCACAACCACGGAACAATGTACATTCGAATATATATAATGATGTAGAATTATTATAGGGCATCGAATCCTGGCACTGGGCATCTTTGTATTAGCAATAATAGATCGATTATATTCGCGTCCATGGAATAGGCTTTTTTCTAAGTATTATTTGATAAAATCTGCAGAACTGTATCGATCGACATGAAACTATTTTCTGAATGTGGCAGATGTTAAGTGCATTAAATTGTAACTTTTTAAGCGTGAATAATTGGAAAATGCAACTCATGAGATTATTAACTTTATTCGATTGAGAAAAGTTCTGCTCTTTCACAAACTGTTATACCAATTTTTTTTTACAGTAAAATGGAAAACATTAAAAGTAGGGCGAACGAAGGAAGCGCATGGATCAATCTTCTTTTACAAAAAGGATGTAGGAAATACGTTTAAATTGAAATTCTGTACAGGCGCAATGTTAAGGATTTCGACAGCAGCTCGTCGTAAAAATCCGGAAAACATACCGATGGACGCGTTAATCGGTTCGATAACTTCGCGAAAACTCGCCGGAGTCTCTCGCGCATGCATCGGGCGCACTCGTTCGCGTTGAAAGCCGGGGCACTGCTTAAGGACGGCGTGAAAATTTTCCCACGATTCCCAAATCGAATGCTGTATCGCAATGCCCGGGATTAAATTGGCAAAAGTGCGACAGCCTCGTTTTTATCCGTTACGGAAAAATGGAGCGTTTCGTAGAGTTTTCTTTGTCATTGTGCGATAACAATAGTCTTTGAATGTAAGAGATTGACGGACGACGTTAATGGGGGGGGGGGGGGCGAGAACGTGAATCCGCGCGTTTAAGTTAAAAAAAAAAAAAAACTCGTGTATGAAATCCAGCCATGTTCAGGTCGAGGTTTTAAAGATGCAGGCTTTGGCCTTCAAGGCCGCATCAACTAAGGTATCCTCAAGGGACTCCATAGTTACACATATAGCTATATATGAATATTTAGTGTTCCTTATTTATTCGTGATCTGTGTCTAATATAATTATTGCACAAACGAGCACAAGTGTAGGAAGTCGTACAGAAGAGATGCTGAAATATGAAAATTGTAGTATATCGATATAAACATATGTGGATAGGAGGTTGGATAGAGAAGGTTATTACACTATAAAGTAAATCTGCAAACGTGTGCTTTTGCCTTCGTCCCGTTCCTGATTTTCTGACAGTAGTATCGTTAAATTTAAAGGCAAAGTCTTTCCATTGGACTATACATTGTTTAAACATCTGAATTAGCCGCAGTAATTTTATCGTCAAAAAAAAACACGCACACACGCCCTGTGTAACCGCATTATATCATTTTCACCAGTAAATCGAGCAACCAAATAATCCGAGTTGCGCGTTTCGCAATTCTCACGTTGTGTTTATTACGTGGAAAAAATCGAGAATTTTCAATTCGGATAATAAGTATTTAAAATAATAATAATAAATTTTAAGAATGAATTTTAAGAATTTTCTCTCGCCTCGATCTTGATCTTAGCGCAGAATGAGCCTCTGGATCGGTTACATAATCGGTAGTACATAAAGTATATATACTGTTATAATACACTTGTGCGCAATTGATCAATCATCAAGGTATATCTCACATTACTGTCATGTTAGATATACAATCAGGGCCGTCCTTCTACATAGACCTTATGGATCCGGGAAATAGGACCTCAGATTTTAAGGGCCTCGACAGAATAAAACATCTTTAAAAATTTATACAAATGTATATATATATATATATATATATATATATATATATATATATATATATATATATATTATAGGAGAAAATTGAGGGAATTCAGGACTGGACTGAGAAAACATCTCTATATATTTCGAGCAGTATTCACTTAAAATTAATTCATAAAAACGCATTTTTATGTAAAATTCGAAAGAAAATATTAGTTCTCATTGTATATCTACGAATTATATTCATGTTCGTGATTTTTGAATGGCAATACCGACACTTTCGATATTATATTTGAAATTTTCTTCGTATCTATATCGTTTGTTCATTGTGCCACTAATTTTTTACTATGTATTGATTATACAGTATTGTACGTACAATCAAACATTTGAGCCTCGTTCATTGTGTACACTTGAAAGTTTATGTATAGGCAAAAAAGGCTTATTTTGACAAAATTTCGTAAGCTGCTGGCAGGGCGTACCGGGCTGAGAAAGCCTGATACGCTACTGTACATGATTTACACTATTAATTGTTATTATACTGACCGACGGTTAACGAATTACTCTAAAAATTATAAAAGGATAAAATACTATGTTCACGATACTTTGCTCTATTTGCGCGATAATCTGTATACACATCTCTATAAGATAGATATATTAAAAATTACTAGAGTACAATTAATATAATCAAAATGTTTTTGTGCAAAATGATTTATGGCACACCGAGGAGAAATCGTTTTGTTTTTTTGTTTATTGGCCAGCTTAAGTTTCATATTTTTGGAAATTACCGCGCGCGGTAAAAAAAAAACAAGATTCTTAAAGTTCAACGTTCTTCCTGTTTGATACATAAAGCGTTTTTCTTCGACGAAAATCTTGTAGACAGTGTGGCGAGATATGAACAGTTCCTACTTTAAATGAGGGCCCTTGTATAAGCCTAGGGCCTCATTGTCTGGAAAGACGGCCCTGTGATACAATATATATGTACGATATTGTACACGCAACGCTATAAGAAATCGTTGCCCGCAGCGGAATTCGCGCACTCGACGGCCCGGCGCGCGGTTTATATAGCGAGAATAAATTCCGCGCGAAATTCTCGGTGAAAAATTCTCTCCTCTAACCTCTCCCCCCCCCCTACCACACCATCTCAGACTCTTTCGGCGTATACGTAAACATCGTCGGGGGGGGGGTCTTTGCGGATTCTTTTTGTTTTTTTCTTTTTCGTTCCGCATAATAAACAACGGCGCGAAGAATTTCGTTTCGGCGTCGATCGTGTGTATGGGGGTGTATGTGTGTATCTTGGCAGGTGTTTCCTTTCTCTCTTTCGCTCGTTTGTTTGGTAAACACACGAGAGTGCCCCCCCCCCGCATCTTTCTTCCTACCGCGCGAGGCCTCTCTACCTTTCTCTCTCTCTCTCTCTCTCTCTCTCTCTCTCTCTCTCTCTCTCGTCCTCATTTGCGTTACGTCTCCCCGGGCGCAGTTTATGACGTCAGGGTCAGACCCGCGTGTTATATATTGTGAAAAAGCCTCGGAATAATACGCTCGGAATAGAAGCACGAATAATGCACGGAGGATGATCGAAATAGCTGCGTGTGTACGTGCGCGAGCGATACGGTATTTTCGTACTTTTCTTCTTATTTTTCCTTCTTTTCTTTCATTTTTTCTTTTTATTTCATTTTATTATTTGCCTCTTTCTCCCGTTCTGGGGAATGATCGTTTAATTAACGTCGGTGAACGGACGACGCCGGACGGCGCGCAAAAGCAAGACGGGCTTTCAGTTGTCGGCCGCGCTGAAAGCCGCCGAGAGAGCGCACAATGAGGCGATATATAACTTATTTCTTGACTTGGACACGGGCTCGAAGATAATCAAGTATTAAGTAGCACGCTATAGAATATGCTTTATTAACCCATTAAAAGCTCAGGGTGGAGGGGGGGGGATGAAACTGGGTCATAGGTATTGAATCGACTACCTATATATATACAATATATCTTCATCATTCATATAGACAAATGAAAAAGAAAATATATACCCGAGTGTTTCTTCGGTCATTCGGTCATTTACAATTATTTATAAAAAATTACATTATGTGAAATAAATTGATCGCCTTAATGAATTCTATCGAGAATTCTATTGTATAAAAAATACGAAGAAAATCTTCTTGTTATATATAAGGAGCTATCGATAAGGCTTTCCCTGTCTTTTCGAAAAGGTCGGATGAAATTATCTTTGAAATCAAATAAATCCTTATTTGAATAGTCGTACATAAATTATTTATCCGCTATATATTAAATAATTATACATATCTATTGTTGTAAAATACCAAAAATAACTATTTTAGTAAACACAGTTTATCGACATCATAAAAACATTTATTTTCAAGTAATAAGTAATTTTTATTTTGTTCGTTCAAACAAACGTGAATAATTTTTTTTTTCAATGCATGTACCCACCAGAGTCTTATAGACGTATTTAGTGTTCTAAATTTTAGGGTTCAGTACATTGAAAATGATTAATTTGTTAATAATAATTAAATTTTTTAAATTTCCTTTGATGATCGACTTTTATAAAATTATTGGTTATCAATCTAAATTACGTGTGTAACTTGCTCTGAACGAATAAGAACACAAAAACTGTTAAAACACGCTTCGAAGAAATAAAAAGTAAATTCTTTTGGTCATTCTTTTATGATGTAGAAGGCTAAGACTTTTTTAAACAATCTTGTAAGTAAATATTAAGATTCCTTGAGCTGTAAGATGAACTTGCGTTTATTACATTTCAAATATCACGAGTCCAAACACATATTTGGGAATGAAATAGTTAAAAATAATTTATCTGCCATTTTCTTAGTATTCCATACTGAAACTGCCTACGTAGAAAGTTAAAAGACACTTGAAAAATTTTGTTCAATTCATTTTTATTCTAAATTTTTTTTTTAGTGCAAAGCAGTTTTAAAATTGAATTTCCGTAATAGTATGAGTGGTTGTTTAACTGTTGCGTGCCTGAATATATCAGAAATTAAATTTTTTTTATAACGAATATAGAATCATTATTCGTACTTCAAGTTTTATCATTCGTTCTACGGTTGTATAAAAAATTCAACTTTGACATAAGTTTTATAAAACATTTTCTTCATAATTTTTCCAATAAAAGCGACTGGTGCAATCAGTTTTTCAAACTGTCATTTTTGATGATGTTTAATCAATTTTTTTTATGAATAATTATAGAGGAGAAAAGTAAAAACAATTGTTTAGTTAATTTCAAGCTATTAAGATTCGTTGGTGGCTTAAGATACAGTCCATTATTTGAGCCTAACTGAAATCAGATTAAATTATTTTAAATCTTTCTAATTGTTAAAATTTAATATGAAATCATTCTAATATTATTTGAAATCACTTAAAATCATGCGTGGAAATCGTTTTTAAGCATTGCATTTTTTACAAAAAAAAAAAAAAATGACGCATGAAATTTTATTTAATACTATTTGAAATCATTCGAAATTAGGAAACCATTGCACACACGTAACACCCACGATTAATGAAAAGTTTTTCGCTAATTGGAATTATAATTTTGACAGATTTGAGATCATGCAAAGGCATGAAATCATTTATTAAAGAATACGAAATCTTTCAGAGGAGATCGAGTGTTTTTTTTTCATAATGCTTTGGGAAAGAACGTCCTATTCTAACAAAAATGCCCTTTAAAAATTTTAAAAACGTTCTCATTTTCACGCGGCTTGATCAATCTGCTTGAAAAATCGCAACGGGCGAAAATAAATGACACTATTGACTGAAACCTACGATAACTTTTACTCGGTCGGTAAAAAATTTACTTCGCCACCTCCTTAATGATTTAACCTAACGCAATGTCTTTGTTTTACGTCTTACGCGATATTTTCTGAAAAATTATAGGACCCAATAGGTAAAACGGCAAAAAATAAAATATACCGCGCTTAAAATACATTCATGAAAATTGTTACGTGTATACAGATGATTACGCACACGGCCCCGACATTCGTTCTATCTCTGAAAATTTGAATTCATATATTCTACGTATTAGCAGTCGCCGCGAAACGACAGACAGACGGGGGGGGGTGGAGATTCTCTCACGGCACTTAATTTGGAAATCTCGTTGTATGGAAACTTTTTTGTCGTTATATTCCCATCGAAACTCGTCTACTCCCCCTTCAATGGTTGCTTAACAAAAAAAAAAAAAAATAAAAAAATTAAAAAAACGGAGAAAAAGGCAAATTCGCACGATCGCCCTGTTTTATACGTAAGATTCGTAAAGCTAGAAAAAAAAAACACAATAAGAGAGGAAAAGGAAACCTCTTCGATTGCGTCGCTAAAATCGCGAGATTAAAATTATCCCCCACTCCCCCCACGCCCCTTTCTAATTTTATACCGCACGCAAACACGGGCGCGCGCCCGTGGCGATCTCGGCCCAGTGTCCGGCCCCCTTTTTTCCTCCTCATTGTGTTTAGACGCGGAAACCGTATGTCATTCCTCCCGGCGTCTAACTGAACCTCCGCAACGCGCACCATCACTCTATATATGTATATATATATATAGGGTATTGTTACACGCTTTTTGCTCTGCTCCATACTATATAGAATTGCAACAAGATAGCCGGGACTTTGGAGCGGCGCGCGCGCGCGCGCGCGCGCACTTTTCTACCCCTCCGCATTCATGATACGCATTTAGCGCAACGCGCGACCGACGCCGCTCGTCCCGGTGTCGAAACCGAGAGCGCCCCCTTCTAAGAAACGAATAATATTCCTTTCTTCTTCCGCTCGTTTTGCTCCTGCCTTCGATCGTTTTTATTTTTCATTTTCATTCTCTTGCCCACGTCGGCGCCGCGCTCAAGCAGCGCCTGAAAGCGCGCCGTGCATCGGTCGCGAGTTACGGGGCCGAGCAGGAATTGTCCCGGGCGTTTTTGGGGCGCGCTTACTTCGGCAGTCGGCTCGGACAGCTCGTTACCTGGAAATTATTATTACTGAATTCCAATTCAAAATTATATTTCGTTTTTAAAATTCAGAAGTCAATTCGCATATATGCCTGGGATGATTGCAAAGTTGCTTTTATCGTAAGCACAATATTAGAAAAGTGTAAAAAGAAAAATAATATAATGTAATAATCGAGGGTTTTTTATTATTATTATTATTATTAATAAAATGTTTATGATGAAAAGAATATTAAGACAAATATATTTATTACAATGTAATGCTTTTCTTCGTGTGCAGAAAATTTTGTACGACAAGCTTTAGTCGTCCATAGAAAGGAATATTAATAGGAATTATTTCTAGGAACATTATTACAGCAGAATTTGCGAATAATTTTTTTCTATAATTGTCATAATGATAAATTCTAAATTTTGTCTAAAATTTACTCTCCCTATACATAAACTATACGTTCCTTTTCCTTATGTGATGACATATTAAATTATTTTTATTATATTTTGAATGGCCCTGAAAACGCCCTGGTAAGAAGGTCATGGGCTTTTTTTGACTTATATAGGCTTATCTTTGAACAATATTCGATGAATATTTTTAAAAATTTTTAGAGGACTTTTGGCAACTTCGGCGTAAAATTTAACAGACGAAATTGTTTTGATCAAAAAATAATTAATTGATATCTATAACAATGTGGGGGGAGGGGGTAGAAGAACTCGGAACAGAGTTAATTCCCGTATAAAGCTCACGTGATATTAGTGCTGCATTCACGTTTTTCACAAAATAACATTTCTTATGCTTGATAGTTTTCCTTCCGTCTATCGACTTGTAACTCGATATAAAGTACGAAAAACCAGTGAAGCACGTACGGTTAATTTATATTTTTATAACATATGTGCTATATAATATAAGCAATTTGGTTTTGTTTTTTTCAAGTAATTATCAAATGGATTCAAATTTATATGTTTATTCAATCGTGGCTGGTTCAATGGTTTTTTGCGAATTGACAAGAGATTTCTAATAAAAGGTTTTTTTTTTTGTAAAATATTCTGTTTAATATTTTTATTTTATCTCAAAAATAGCCTTACTCCTTGATACAAAAGGGGCGCAGGAATCTTACATATACACACACGCGCACGCGGGTACATCGATACCGGCACCACGAGCTACAAACATGTATTACCCATTTGGCCATCACCTACACTCTTCCCCCCTCCCCTCCCGCGACCGATGCCGGAAAAGTTTGATGTGTGTATACCGCGCGTCTCCGTTGCGCAAACGGTTCACCCACTTTTCCCTTAATAACAAGCCTGGCTTCGCTCTCTTTTTTGCTCTCTCTCTCTCTCTCTCTCTCTCTCTCCCTCCGTTCATCATTCCTTCTATCCTCCTCCTTCTTCCTCGTATATTCACGCATACGTACGATGTGAACTCAACGAGAAGCGGACAAATTTCCTCCTCTCGTGGTTTACAATTACACTTGCAACATACACGCACGCACGCGAGAGAGAGAGAGAGAGAGAGAGAGAGAGAGAGAGAGAGAGAGAGAGAGAGAGACGAAGCAGTGGCGTCTATTCACTTGTAGTGGTATAACGTACACTAGCCATTCTATTGAGCTAGTCCATCACATATAGCAGCATCTACGGGAATTGGAGCGAGCTCCTTATAACATAACCCGCACGGGTCGGTCCCTGATGTCTATATATATATATATATATGTATGTATCTTAAAACACACACAGACGTACACACGGTGTTTTCGCGCGGCCTCGCATGACGGTTTTCCGCATTAGATCTGATGATGGTGTTTATATACCGCACGGGTGGCAAACATTATTATTATTATCCATTATTTTGGTGAAAGATAGAGGTGGGCGAGAGAATCATTGTTCGTGTATATAGGTATATATATATACACGCACTATTAGAAATCGTCGTTGCCGCGAATTCGGGGGAATTTTTCGATGGGGCAATCGCATGGGAAGTAGGGCGAGACGAAAGCACGCGCGGGATTTAATTGAGCGACGACGCGTAATAGCGCAAACCACCGGCGCGCCCGGCGGCCACCGCGGGCTTGATTTTGCGGAATGTTTTTGCGATCGGATTTTTAATTATAATACGTATATACATGAGTATATGTATATGTACGATATGGGCATCTTTAATCATTTCAATGCTAATGCACGTACGAGTTTGTTGCGTAATTTTTGGGGCGCTATGGAGAATCCGGCTAGGAATTATAATCCGTGGTAAAAAGTTCGGCTTTAATTGAGAAACAAAAATTGTAATAAAGAATTTATTTATTACGTTTTGTGTAACAGTTTCAATCCGGTTAAATGTACTGTGACATACGAATTTAATCGGGTGCACAGCTCATTACGTTAAGATCCAATTTGAATCCGTTTAAAATTACCAAAATTTCAGGTCGTCGGTATAAGGATTAAATATGTTTCAATCGGTCGTAAGCCTTAAGTTATTTGCAGAATGTAGTAATTCCAATAGGTTTTAATCTGCTGCAAATCCAGCCAAGTCGTATGGATATGATATAAAATTTCGTCTAATATAATATTCAAATAGATTGAAATATAGGT
Organism: Sycobia sp. Sy_11; assembly: GCA_018907035.1. NCBI lineage: Eukaryota > Metazoa > Arthropoda > Insecta > Hymenoptera > Epichrysomallidae > Sycobia > Sycobia sp. Sy_11. The sequence goes on along the minus strand of JACCIC010000148.1, from coordinate 510,758 downwards.
CAAATAATTCGTTTCAATCAAAAATTTTCATCAAATGTGATTAGATGTCACAAATAAACATCTTTGATAGAAATTCAGACCAGGATTGAATAGGTAAAAGCATGGTAGGGATTTACAATTGAATACGTGTCCATTTAGCCCAATGCCGATATTTATAATTTCAATAGAAGCTCTTTAATATGAATTCGTATCTATGTTGTAAAATTTGGGTGTTTTGAAACCAATTGAAATCTATGAAATCGAACATATGCTTCCCTACACTTGAATCCGATTCCAGCCATATCCAATGATGTAGAGTCCTTTCCTATTTAAATGGATAGGAACGGATGGATGTACCGTTTTCAATACGGTTTTCAATTATTTGAACGCAAAATATGTTTCAATTAGGAACCGAAATGATTATCAAGACGAAATGAAAGTGTGAATGCTATGTGGTCGACGCACGTTCATCTCGATCCATTTTCTATTTCTTTTCAATGAAACTTCTATCAATAATATCGAATATTATCGTACTAAAACGAATTGAAACAGATTTAATCTGGTTCGTTGCGGGTTTTGTTCTCGATTCAATTCGTTTCGATGCAAATTTTTTATCAGGATTCACAGGCAATTCCTTGATATGGAATTTTTCAAACGAAACTCCACATGCTTACCAGCGGATGCGAAGAAATGGCCAGCACTGAAAAGTTCAAGGAAATTTCTATTTTCTTATGCATAATTTTTTAAATCAGATTGTCGATTAAAGTTTAGCCGAATTTCCATTACACACGACTCATCCGTAAAGTGCGAAATATAAAAGTTAATTAAAATATTGCGCAACGAAATGACTTCCGACGTATTATGGGCGCGTTATTTTTTAATCATCCGCTATAAGCAGCTCTTCTCGCGTATCAAGTAAGGCAATTAGAAAATACATCACTTTAATTTTTCCGCGTTGCTCTCGGTTCGTTTCAAAGCCGTGCCCGGGGCAATTAATTTCGTTGGTTTTTGCAAAGGCTTCATTATATTTCGATTTTTTTTTCTGGGCCTCGAGATTTACGCGTGGCGCTTTAAATTCGCGCTCGATTCAATGACCGATAACAGTTTCTCAATTGAAAAAAAAAAACCAAAGGGGCATTGAAAGAGAATGAGACTGTTGCGCAAGTTATAATAAAAATCTTCTTTTTTTTCGATTTCTCTTTCTCATACTGCACGTAGGTATTGTATAGACATATATATATATATATATATATATATATATATATATATATATATATATATATATATATAAGAAAAAGAACACCAGGCATGTGAGAAATATATATATATATATATGCTCGAAGAAAGTTTCTGCGGACGGCTCGTTCGAGACGTATTCGAGACGACACGCCGTAAGTGCAATTATAAAGGCTCGCGTATATATCCATCGAGCAGAATATTTCGGACTACCTTTTCGCGCTCAGGTGGCCACGTGGGCGAGCTCGCGTGCGCTCAACTTTTGTACACAACTCCCCCCTCCCCCCTCGCCCCCTTCCCACATCCATGTGATTTAACGCTAAAATGTCTCTTATGCAACATTTTTTTCTACCTCTGCCCGATCGTATCTCTCTCTTCCCCCTCGGCGAATATGTATAGCTTTCTTTGTCGGTTTGGTAGGTGATGTACCAATTTAGCAATTTACAGAAGAGGAGGTGTCTGTATATATATATATATATATATATATATATATATATATATATATATATATATATATATGGTAACTATACCGACGAAAAAGTTGTAAACGTTTTGTGCGGTTACTTTTTAATTTACTCTTTGCTCGAAGATCGAATGCGTAATGAATCATGTGCTTATGAAAAAAAGTCTTCAGGCCTAACCCGTTGTTACATATTATTTTTATATTATGCATATGTAGCGAACATAACCTTTCCGATTTTTTATTTTTCTTATTCATTCTGCTTTTCGTATTACAAGTAACATAATGGAAAGATCTGATAATAAAGATATTACCAATACATATAAGACAACGTATATGTATAAAACAAAACGTAGAATTATGATATCTATATAAAAAGTAATGTTAAGATGCAGTTTTTTAACCACTGAACGTTTTTTTGAAGAGCAATTTATTTTTGTTTTGATTGCGCAATAATTAACTGTTGAAAAATCATGTGATTTTGAGTATTTGACTCTCATCAGAAAATCAAATGGACAGGTATTTTTGAAAATACGCCTATGGCGTGGATTCGTGTAGACTTCCATGAAAAATATTCTCGAATTGAAATGGTTTGATCGAACTATTAGAAGCTAAGAATAGTGCAAAAAACACAAAAAGTGAACTAAGAATTCCTAATATCTCATAATTGCAGAAAATGATGCGTGCACATATTTTAAATTTTTGAAGATGATTTTATAACATCTGCCAATGTATAATTCGACGGTAAATACTCTCTTATGTAAATTTTCAAAATCGGATTGTTAGAAGTTGTGAACATCGCAAAAAACACAAATTGAAATACAAATTGTGGTTCAGAAAATTTTAGTTTTTATTTCTAATGTCTGAAAATACGCTTTTCGTATTCATTGACAAATGTCTCATTGATTCTATAGGTTTGTGTAATAAAATTGAAGCCTGCGCATTAAAGTTGACGTGACGATCAGGTAATCGTAGTTTAATATCTAAATAAATAGTTTCTATCGATAGTGAGTGGATTAGTATAGAGAGAATACCATTCAATCATAAAATGCATTAGTTATATTCAAGCCTGGATGCGTAGATACCACTGGAGAACATATTCAAAGATACGGTTTAATTAATAAGATGAAAATATTTCGAATACCTTTATTATTTAAATTGAAGCTTTGTAATGGTAGTCCGAGCCCAATATTGTTAAGAGGATTGAATTTTATCTAAGTTTGAAATGCCATATGGGACGTCCAAACGGATGTATGCCAAATTCAACTTTGCAAATATCGCTTGTCCCTCCGAAAGATGACACTAAAATATTCTCGTTGTCAAAGATTTTAATATCTAATAAGAAGAAGCTAGTGACGATGAATTTGATCCTGCTAAGTAACTGTGAATACTGTTTTCAATTTTCGATATCGGATTTGAAAAAATATTAGCATTTCAAGCTAAACTTTCTAATGTGCTTATATCCTTACATGTACGATTCTTACTTATTGCCAATTATATATTTCTTAGTTATTACCAAAGTTAGCCCAAATGTAAATATGTTAGTTAGGTACAGGCAATCACTATTGACAACACGCGTATGGATTTTGCCGAACTTTAATCGACAATAATTAAAAAACCACTGCGATTATCAGTTCATTGCAATTTTCATACTTGATATTTCGTTCTTTCTTTAATACCACTTCTAAGTGAAGTCATTGTTAATAACAAAGTTGAAAGGGTCTTTAGAATGGAATTTTGGACTGAATTGGAATTATCTTGCTCAATTTGAACAAAATACGCAGTCCATATGTCGTACTATAAGATATACCTGTTCCTTGCATGTCCAAAAAATGAACAGTGATTAGATCATAATTATGGCTGTTTTTTTAACGCACTAGCATACTTAAATTATTTGGTCCTTAGAAAACTCCTTTAGCATATCCGGGATGAGAATTGAATAGATTTCGTTTTTAGAGACAGTGTGTATCGAGACGTACATCGGTTTCCGATCCTGATGGTAAAAAAGGTCAATGTATGCGATATGACGAAGTGGCGTAAAATAATGCGCGCGAAATCGCCGTCAATTTTCACCGACTTTCCATTTCCACCGTACGTATCCGATTCCATAATACATAGTTATACTTACCCAGACTATCAGACACCTCGGCGAGCAGTGATTGCCATTCGCTCGCCACACCGAATATATACAATTTGTCCAAAATAACATTTGGAGCCTCGAAATTTGCATTTCCTTCCCTCTCGACTATACAGTCCGTAATAACAGCTCAATCATCCCTTCTCCCATCAAAGCAGCGATCCGCTGTGGATATTTATTTATTATTGTCGTCTCTCTCTCTCTCTCTCTCTCTCTCTCTCTCTCTGTACCTCATAACTAGCGTTTTCACCCGAAGCGCTCAAATTCAAACGTCCCATGTCGAGGTATATAATATAAAATTCTCACTCTGCAAAATAACGCACTTTCTCATCGAGTCGGCCGTCGTGAACGTGAGGACGAGACGACGCGGATCTGCTCTCGGGAAAGGATGATTGCGTCTGGCGACGGGAGACAAGACTCCCACTTCACCAACCCCTCCGCGTTTGGAAAAGGTGCGCGCGCACGCGCGCGCGCGGAAAATTCGTTACGCACGCGCGCTCGCGGAAATGACGGACTCGCTCGTCAGGACAGGCTTCGGCCGTGTCGCTGGGTCGGCGAACGCGGGTACTTGCAGGATTATATGAGCAGGGGCGATTTTGAGACTGGATCCAGGGAATTTCGCGTCTTTTTTTTTTTTTAACGATGCCCCGGAGCCCCGTGCTCTGCTTAACTGGCGTCGTTATGCCGCGTATAAAAAAACGATCGTCTGTTAGCGAAATTTTTTTCTTGCGAGGACGTGAATAGAGAGAGAGAGATAGAGCAGAACTTTGCGCTACGTGCTGGAGATTTAATGTTTTATTCCATTTGAATAATTGAGGGGCTTTTGTTTCAGTTTGTTTATGTAATAACGAATACTATGGGCGATCTAGCGGTATGTTCAGTTTACGGGACAATATGTATATATACAAAAAAATCGAATTTTATGGTATAACGAGAGAATGCTTTGAATTTATAGACACAAATTTCGGCAAATGCTTTTCATTTTAGAATCATTAAGACAGAGTATACAAAGCTTTTCGAAATAATAAATATTTATTTAGTTGCTGTAATTAACATTTTTTAATTATTAGAAATATGGAAAGCTATTCTTTTCGTAATTTAATTATATTTCATTAAGAATCCGACTTTAGAACTCTGACAGAATTTGTTTCTAGAATAGAAAAACTATCATTTTATTTGCCAATTATTTCCATTTGATGATAGTTTTTCATATCGCTAATAAATTGAATTTCAATAAATTAATTTAAATCAATTAAAAAAAACTATTTTACCGAATTAAACTGTTGCACTGAATGAATGTATTATGACATCCCCGAGAGTATACATGTAGTATGTCTTCTTAAGCGGAGCTTATCTGCCAAGTACTTTAATCTCGTTAAAACTGATTGTATGACTGTATTTTTTTACATTATAGATGAAAAATAGACGAAACGCGCAGATATTTAATATCCATCTATTGAATTAAATTAATTTGCTTTGTTATATAAAAGATCCAGAGACATTGCAAGTAATTTGATCCGCATTTGAAGTAACAATTGATTATTCTTCCGTATCAGTTGGAGATTATTTTAATTTAAAACGTATTTTAAAATTGATAATAGTTTCATTTTATAACGTAATATTACGTTTTCTCAGATTTTTTTCTTTTCATTAGCTATTACAGAATGACCTCAATTCAGGGAAAAGCCAGAATTTTGTCTTAACACAATAAATTATTACAATATTGTAAAATTATTAAGCATATATTCATGGGACATTTAATATATTTTTAAAAAGGTGCTTAGGATAATTATTCAGACTTAAAATTTCTCGAATACATTTTAGATTATCTATAGCCTGTAATTTCACGTCTGACCAACTCGGACATTATCCACTAATATATCTATATAATACATTTAGATTTCAATTTGCATTGGACGGGGCGAATAGAACTTTAACAAGGGAGTAGAAAAAATAAATTTTCTCTATCAATTTGTGTAAAAATTGCCGCCATCCTTATGATTTTTCATTAGCGAGATATCTAAGAAACTATAAATAATAATAATAATGTTTTTGATCGTGATAGGTCGGAAAAATGCAATTGAACGCTCGACCATTCCTTTCTTTGATAGCCGTATAATTTTTTGCCGTCTTTCAATATATGTATGTATATATATCTTACATGTGCTTACTACACATTTCAGTAAATTAAAGATTAAAATATCTCAGATATTTTCAACGACTCGAGATACGTATATTAAACATAATAAACATTGAAACTTTTTGCACTGTCACATTGCATTGTTGATCTTGCTCGGTGCTTTTTAAAGCCAATACTTTGTCCAATTTATTGATTTCATTAGTGAAAGTTAAACTCGTATAATTACGATCTAATCGGTGACGCTTTATTCTTATTTATGCGAATCAGCATGTCTACTGCAGTCCCATTCTGATTCTCGAGACCCAGCTACATGTTTCTATATATATATATATATATATATATATATATATATATATATATATATATATATGCACGTCATTTCCTACAACCTCGAAACACCTTCAATTAAATCACCGAGGCAAAGACACGTGACGATGCAAGATGACAATAAACTATTATAATGTACGCATGTTTTTGATTATGCCCCACTTTTGACAGTAAGTGGCATGTCAGGATATAATAATATAATGATGAATAAGTCGCGCGTGCGAACGTACGGTCCACGACAATAATATATATATATATATATATATATATATATATATATATATATATATATATATATATATTTATATATTATAAAGTTTTGACGTCCCGCTGCTGGCAAACAATCGTATACATTTTATTTCATTCTAGATTAGAAATTTAAATATGTAAAGGAGAGAACATTTCTTTTCTATATATATATATATATATTTATTTAGAATAAAAACAAAACAAAAACAAGAAAAAACTCTAAGTATATACATATAACCATTATATTACGCGTCGATAGAAAACCTCTTCTCTTCCTGTATTTAAGCATTTAAACATAGCTCGAGGAGATGAATGAGGTCGATGATAAATAATATTCAGTCGTTCTAAACCTATATCTAATACACGGATTCAAAACGATCGTTTCATCCCTAAATTTATGTTTTCTGCGACTTTAGCTAAAAAGAAAGTTCTGTATATAATTATTACCCTTTTAGAACTTCAAATATCTTTTACTGGAAACTATACTATAATATAAAACAAAAATTATACAATAATATCAAAAAAGACACCATTTCATCGAAAATACAAAATTAAATTTTTATACCTACACACACATCTGTTATTAAATTAATTTGATTTGACTTGGTAGGATAAATTAATCAGTTTACATTAACATAGGATTGCGTGATACTTCATCATACTATTTTCTTATTATAATGTATTTTAATTTTTATTACCAATCATTATTATAAAAAACGTATACGTACTTATATCATTAATAATCGTATTCTTCTGCCATTTTTATTCTTATGCATTTGTCATCGATACCAGTTTTGATTTAAGATATTTATAAATATGTGAAAATTACCAGTGAAATTAATTGAATAACAGATCATATGTTTTATTTTTATCTAATTATGATAATATATATTTTGAAATATTGCTTCGGAGCGTAATTGGCTATTGCTCAAATTTAAATTCATCCTCATTTTTTTTAACATTTAAACGTATAATTTCCATCATCAGATCTGAAATGATAGTTTGTCATTACGTATAAGTCGCGTTGATACATTTCTTTCTGCATTTAAAAGAATTTTACATTTCGAAAAACGCGCTATTCGGTTAAGATTGTGTCTTAAAAAAGCACACTTCAAGTTCAAAAGAATCTCCTTCTCAGTAAGATCAACATAACGGTCGAGGGGTTGACGTATGCAGTATTATCTATTTCTATTAAGCTGAATAGTATGCTTATGGCATACCTGTTCATTTTTTATAAAGAATTCGTAGATCCAACTTCTCTGGTCGTTCCAACTCCGAATAATATATATATATATACGTAGGAAAAGCAAAAGTCATTTTTCTCGAATGGAATTGGGAGGGTGCATTGACCACGATTGAATTTTGTATTATACGGGAGCGATGCATATACGGTATTGCGAGGACAAAAGATGATTGAGGTTAGGATATGCATATAGATATAGAACGATAGAGAATGATTACAAATCCTCTCTCTTTGTGTGTGCGTATACGCGCGCGCGCGCGAGTGTGAGTCAGCAGATGCATTTAATTTTTCTTTTATGCTTATGATATAACGCAAAGGGCAGAAAATGAACAAGCTTGACTTACATCGTCAGAATCGTTCCCAAAAACAGTTCGGAAAATTTCCCGCTGTACATCAAATCCATCCATAATCGTGCATTACATCTATATATATATATATATATATATATATATATATATATATATATATATATATATAATAAATAGTCCGTATAAATCTCAGTCACCAATCTGTGTTTTTTCCTGCCATCATCCTATCCCTCAGTACGAGGTAATTAAGTACTGCAGCTCTATCTTGCGAAGAAGGTTAGAGGGGTAATAGGGAGAGGGGGATTTTGTGCAATGACTGCTATGCTATATATATATATATAGCGAGAAAATCGAGTGTCGCGCTGTCTCTCTATATATACGCCTCTTTACAAGTCTCCTCATTGGTTGTAATTGCAATAAGCCTCGCCTCTTTAATTAAAGGTTCGTCTCAGGTGTTAATAACAAGCGGAGCTATACACATAGAATGCTATATATATATATATTATCTACCGTTCGCCCATCAGAGAATCTCGTCGATCCTATATATCAAGCTTGGGAGGTTCGCGGGCATGACCGTTAGATCGCGTGATGGCGACGCGCTGACCCATGGAATTTCCTGATGTATACCGTGGCTCGTTTTAGAGCGCGAGTGCGCGGGCACGTGTTTCTATGTATATATATATATAGTACATGAAAAGTAGTGAGAAAAGTATGTTTGTGTATGTGTGTGTGCTTGTATTTATGCAATGATGTATATAAGATGGCAGTACCGTGCCACCGTGGCCTACTTCGTAAAAACATCGCGGAATCTTTTGATCTCCGTGGGGATAAATAGTTTCGATCATTGAATAGCGCGTTGGGTGTTTTGTGTATAATGTAACGATCGAATATTGAGCGTTTAAGGAAGCGCTTGTTTATGGATAACACTTTTTTTTTAACAGCTACTTGATAGAAAATTTTTTATCTCAACGTAGATGTACATACATAATTTAATCTCTATATCAATTTAGAATTACATTTTCTCTCTGTGCTATGTTCCCCGAAAGATTTAAATGCAAGATCGGTCAATCTCTCGCAATAGAGTGACAAGAAAAGTTTAAATATCGAGAAAATGAATTATTGAGTGGGACTAAAAGAAAAAAACGGAAACATTTTTTTTTCAGTCCAGAGAGCAGAAAGCTTAGCAGTACGAATGTATTGCCTATTAATTAATAATTGATATTTATTAACAATCCATTTTGTTTTTAATTTAGCGGTGTTTTCGTGCCAAACTTGACACGAGGAATTATCGAACGGCGATGAATTTGATACCGAGTTCACCCCGAGCGAAATATGATTACCGGTGACTTTTCAACTGAACTGTCGATTAGTTTAAAGATTTAACGAAATCAATTTTCCAGTATTCAATTAGAATTAAATCGTACAGTCATTAAAGATATTTTTATTTTATTTTTTTTTCATCTACGATAATACAAAATTTCTACTTCAACGGGTACTGGATGAAAAAAAAAATCGTATAATATTTCAAGTAAGAGCAGAGGAAAAGCCAGGAGTTTCTCAAGCTCCCAATGTAATCCAATTCTGAATTTCATTCATTGAGGCAATGCCGGCTCATCGAGATCGCAGCCAGATTGGCAAGCGAAGTTTTTCCCCGCTCCGCGTCATTATCGTTATAAGCGCTCTCGGAGCCGGCCTCCGCAGTTTTTCAGCCACGGAGAATTTTTGCCCCGCCCACGAGAGCCCGCGGATAAGGGGCGAGCGACGCACAATGTACATTTTCAGATAATTTTCTGATTTTATCGTTAGTCTTTTAATTTTGTACATAAATTTATTATATAGATATTAAAATGAAATATCATAATCGCTTCAAATCGATTTTAATAGTTTACTTGAAAATTATTATTACTGTAATTTTCTTCGTAAATTGCAAAGATAATGCGTGCCCGATAAAACGTTAACACTTTTCATTTTAATGGAAAAAATCAATAAATTAATTTATAGCACGCGCTACCGTAGATATACACATTATACACGGTTTATCTTTAATAAACTCTAGATAAATTTTAGTTCGTATCTAATTTATTACGAGATATTGTTTTCTAAAACCGTACGTGACTTGCTTTCTCTCGCAGTTAGTTTCTACGAGGAGCGTGAATTATGCATTCGAAATTTTTTTTTCCCAGTAAATTCATTAATAAACTACACTTTAAATAATCTCCGAAATGCTATTTAAATTTCAACACTTTTTGAGTATATAATTAGATGAACAGTCTGTACTATCATTTCGAATTCAAAATCATAGAGAATTATTGTAAACATATATGAATGCTTAATACTTGTTATCCTTTATCATAGCAGAATTACTATTTCTTTAATACAGTAAAGAATATCATATTTCTATTCTTCAAAATATATATAGAAAATATATAATCTAATTTCGTTCTTGCTCTCTCTTATTTGTAACTTATCCATTCCGTAGTTTAGAAACTATTGAATTAATTGCCGAGAATGAAAAATGATTCTAATTTTCCAAGTATCTTTCGTAAAACGTCATCGGTTTAGTGAAATTCTACTTATTTATTTTATACACGAGTAAAAGAAATATTATTGACTCGAAATTTCCAAGAAATCTTTCGGTATTATTTTAGGATTATCAAGCGTATAGATTTTTGTTTACAGGCGTATAGTAAAAGACTTCGTGCAATCTGGATGACTTGGAGGGGCACAACCGTTCGACGGCCAGATTAATAACAGATATAAAGGAAAAAAATTGGATAATTCTTTGTGTTTAAGAATAGGGCCGAGCGGATAAATAAGACTGGCGCGCGAAAATACTGGCATCAGAAGAACGCGTCATGGCGCGTCAACGAGAATGAAGAAAATCACGAATCTCACAAAAATTTACTCCTGTGCATTAATTAATGTTAAAAAATTCTTTCCCTCCATTTTCACCCATTCAAATCAATTTGATTCACATTTTTATTTCAGGCAATATCGTCGGAATAATTGTTTCATTGTCAATAAACATGGCGATAGTTTCCGATAGAGTTTCGCAAGAAATTCCATATCTCGAAAATGGGGAGAGTTTTGGATTCTCAACTGCTTTTATGTCGTGTAGCCCCTTCGTGTTCATTTGTCCTTTCTTAAAGACATTATTTTTGCAATTGTTCCACTAAGAAAATTGTTCAACTCTGATCTTGTTTATAAGGAAATAATCTGTTGTTTTTCTTTTCTTTTTTTTAAAGAAAGAATAGAGAGTAATTAACATTTTTTTATGATAGCTATCAGAAAGAATGTATCGCTCGTCGTCAAGTAATTTTATAAAGTTGAATTAGCGACTAACATTGGGCTGCATTTAAGTTTCAGCCGTCACCCAATGATTGGCGATTTCTTGAAGGCTAAAAAGAATCGACACTATGACACGAGTATTGAAAAATCGACAAAGTGCCCTGGTAAATTATCGTTGACTTACCTTTCCAAGACTCTGTCCATGGCTAAATTTTTAAATTTTTTGATATGAAAAACAATAAATAAAAATCTGTGTCTATAACGAAGTATCGTCTGTGGATGTTTTATCGAACTCTTTATATGATTATGTCGTTGAAAGCACATTATATATGTTACGTATACACAACTAAGTTTGCATCATTTGGCAAGAATTGGCTCCAGCTGTTAGTGCTGGTCGATTTTGTGATATTCAAAAGGTCTGAATTAAGCTTAGACTTATTGTAAACCAACGGCTCTGACACATTTGTGATTTCGTTGTGCGTTATGTACTCATGGCTGTATGTGAAAACGTTTGATTTTGTGCCCAATAATCGTCATTTATCCATATTCTCCGGATACTGGGCCGTCCAATAATTACTTATTCCGACTTCCGTTCCATGGCACATGGTCTGCCTAACGAGTAGTTCCGCTCATACGAAAACGTCGTAAAATCGCCTGATTTCTGAATAGCGTTAAAAGACTGACTCTAGAAAAAAGATAGGAAAAGTTATAGCTTGCGATGGACAATGCTTCGAATCATTCGTTTGTAGAAAAATTTTTCCACAATAAAGTTGTTAAAAGAGCAGCCAGAATTTAGTTACACACATAATAGAATAGAATGTTTGTTGTGAGAAAAGAGAAAAGAGAAAAAGTTTGTTTTAGCAGTTTGAAAGACGCCTCTTCGTTGTTGATCTTTACTTATCATTAGCCAATGATTTAGCACTTCGGCCAGGAACGGACGCGACATCAAGAACTGCACGATCGACCGGAAATTCGCTCTAAAAATCCATAAATTATCATCCAATAATCGCGTTCCGTCCCGTAGGTATAAATATATATTAGCTTAGCCTAGCTTTTTTCCTTTCAGGGCCTCTCTGATATCCTCGAAGCTACTGATAGATTATACAACCTCGCGCACACACACACACACACACAAACACAGAGACGCACGCACGCACGCGCACACAGTATGCACCTGGACCGGAATTCCACGGAAGTGCCGATCATGCCCAAGCGCTCGTTTATGCACACCATCGACCTGATAAACTGGAATATCGAGAATGCTTGATGTTGCGCACAGTGGGGACGGAGAGTGTTTTTGATATTATAAATAGGGTAATTTTTACCGATCGCCGAGGAATGCCGCTTATATATTGTACATCAGGTGCGCTCGCATACGGAAGCTTATCCGCGTAAGGGTTCATTATGCATTCGGCGCGGTTTCAGCGTTCTTTCCACGGACAAAACGAGGGATAGTCTTTATTATTCCGTTTTTACGATTATTTCGTGATTTTGCCCGAGTTAATTTTGAGCGTTATTGTTTTTATTAAGGTTTAAGTCTTTCTTTTTTAATCCTATTTTGGATTAGCCTTGAATAATTGATCTTCAAGGTCATCTTGTAAATCTTGTAATTCTTCAATTTAGCATAAAATTCTGAACTTGCGCGGCACAAGTTCATATTTTACGAACGGTTTTGAGAAAAGGGTTTAAAAGTACAACTATTCTTTTTAAATTTGATATCTTGAATGCCAAATGAAAGCTTGGATTTTCTGATAATTTTTTTTTTCAATCCTCTTATACATCATAATTTACATGAAAATTTATAGCAAAATCTCAGATAATTTGAAACTAAATGTTTACTTGTTTTTTTTTCTTAAAATGGACTTGGAAGCAATTCTAAAGATGATAATTAAAACCTGCAAAAATGAGTAAATCTCACTACTATCATCATTACTACTCCATCAACTCACAATTGACAATCCTCACTAAAACTTTACTACAATAATTTTAAGAAAAATAATGACAATAATCTTTGAACAATAATAAGAATTGTATCATTTCAGTATTAAAAAAACTTCAATATAAAAAAAGATAAAAATTAAAAGTAGAACTATGTATAACTTAGAATCTTCGCGTATATTTTGGTCTTATACATTACTGATGCGATACCACTTAATTGAGATTCCAACAAATGAACAATTGGTTTATCGCGATTTATAGACAATTTTTTAAAACTTTGTTATATATAATAATTCACATGAGAAATTATATCAAACTCTGAGGTGATTCTTCACCTGAATTTTTTTTTTTAATATAAAGATGTCTCAGATGGGATAAAGACATTTAATCTATAGTGCTTGATAAATATTTTATTAGACACTTGTAGTATACTTTATATTTATTCCTATACTTGACACGAATAGATTATTTATATGTCTTGGTTGATAATTACAAAATTTCGATAATATTATTTAGCAAATTTTTTGTAAATATTTTTTTCCCAACCTTTATAGGAGTGAAATAATCGATCCATTGCCTAAAAAGCTGCCGTCGAGCGGGAATTAGCTTCGCTTACGCATTTTTCTGCCAACTAATCACTTTAACTAACTACTTTCAAATGGTACCAGAACGAACCGCTAGGAAAAAAAAGGCCTTTTTCAGAAACGAAAGTCGCGAGGCCCTCGGCATCGCATTCGGTAAAAACACACACATGCATACACATATACTCATACATACCGACAAAATTAATTGTTTCCTCGGCGAAGAGGGGCAAAAAAAGCCACCGCGCAAATAAGTCGATCGATTAAAGGATAAATTCGATTTATCATTTTTTTTTCTCATCGCCCCCTCGTCCGTGGTGCCGAACGAATTTCTGCATTCGAGAGAATTTTCCGGTTCTTTTTCTGAAAACGTTCCTTAACTCCGCCTTGATTAAGGTGAAAGCGCCGTTAATGAGATACTTTCCCACAATAAATGATAAGGAGACGCCGACGACGACGCCATCGCCTATTAAGTACTTCGTTTTTTCCAAAAGAAAAAAAAAACATCGTAATTAGAGTACGACCGTGTAATCAGTCGGATATTGGATTGCGTTACAAAGTATTTAAAAAAAAAAAGAAGATGGATGCAGGATCAATGAAATGTATCCTTATCCATTGGATTAACAAGCGTATATTACAAAGAAAGAGTACAGATTTATTGCAAATTAAGTTATTGACTTGAAACTTTTTTTTTTGTATAATAAATATAGATTTGATGAATTGAGAAACTTAATGCTTACTTCAACATTTGTTAAGATGTCAGCACTGTTAGACGTTAGTTTATTATGTATGTAAATCTTTCTAAATTGACTATTATGAAACTTCATTTAATGAACATGTCTCTTAATCGTGTTCTTCACCTATCAATTAAGGACTGATGTAGAGTGCAAGTCACGCAATACTGATGATATACATTACATAAATCCAAATCAAGCGAATTTCGATAGCTGCTCGATACAGGATATACTTCATGAAGATCAACTTACAATTGGACGATTACGCAGGGGTTCTGAGGTAATTATTTACATTTACGGGAGCAATTGTATTTTGGATATTTTTAGGATATGTCGAGGATGTACGGCATTATTGGATTTAATCTGTTTATTAAATAATTTATAAAAAAGAAAACCACGTATTCTTCTATTTTCTGGAAATTATCTTAATAATGAAAACGAGCACATATTCCTTTGGAAGGAATTTCTTTTGCATAAGCTGATGGATTATACTCTGCGGAGAATAGCTTAGTTGTTAATCGAAAGTGATATATAAATAATTATATATTTTAACGATTTACGGTTCAAAAGTTGTAGCTACTGGCAGCTATTATTATAATACGTTCACAAAATATTGAATGTCACTCATATTCCTGCCAAATAAATGTTTTTAATAATTTAGAAATAGACTTTGGAACTAGGTATTAATATAAATTAATATAAATTATGTACATTTCAACCTAAGCTACCTGTTTGGACTCGTCATTAGGATGACAGGTAACCAATCCAAGATATACATAGGAATTTAATAGAAAACCCAAGTTATTTACATAATTTGGACATATTTATATTACTTGTGGATAATTTATACGGAAAGCAGATCGAATCACAGGATTCAGTAAATGCTGTTGGAAATGTACGTGCTACTGAAAATTGACTTTATTGAAAAAGGTAACTAATGCACACAAAGTAAAGTTTATTTGGGGACTGAAAATATTAAGATCGGAGACGCTTTTTCGGTTCTTTCGTATTCTGAAGAATACGCTCGCCCAAAACGTCAGAGATCGCGGTCTTAATATGGTTCGCTGACTTAGAGCAGCAGCAGAAGACGAATTAACGACAGCCCCTCAGTTCCGTGTATATATATACTTGCGGGACATACGCATCCGCATGGTCCGTATAATACGCATGGAGGCAGAGCAGCAGCTGAACTTTCACCTTCTCCGTTGCACCAAGGACAAGTTGATATATATATATATATATATATATATATATATATATATATATATATATATATATATATCATAGGCTCAAGGCGCATCGGTGCTAACAACGCTCGGCGAACTGCACTCAATCGTTATGCACATGCATGCATGCCTATATATATATATAGAATTACGAGTTCTCGACGCCACCGCACCGCGGCCTATAATTGCTCTGTGTGGTCGCGCCACTGCGGATTTGCGACTCTCGCAAGCGACCGCGACGAAGCGAGATATAAGGATAAACGGCTATATATATATATATATATATATATATATATATATATATAACCGACAAAAGAGAAATAAGATAGTCATATACGGGGGCTCTGTATATTACATAGTTGAGCAACCATTGTAACGCGCGATTTTTCGCGCGCCTGGCCGACAGGTCTATATATCAGCCACCTCATCGGCGGTTTTATATTGTCGCTGTTGTATGTACACGATCGTACAGCATTGCATATATATATATATATATATATATATATATATATATAAATATGTATATACAAAGCGCGGAGATTGAGGTAATTTCCTTCTACCCCTTCCTTTCTACCTCCCCTTCTATATTCCCGGTCTGCACGTCGGACGCGTATGGTATGTCTATATATATATATATATGCGAAACAATTGTATATACAGTGCGCGGAATATAAAGTTAATTAATTAACGATCGACCGAACGAAGTCTAAATGGTCGCTCTGTTAATGAGAACGTGGGAGAATTAATATATACGAGAGTCGACGGATCGAAGACGCGCTGGTCTCCCGTACACGTATATGCGCGTTCGAGCTGAGGATCAAAGGACAGGTAGACGATGTAACTCGAAAAGCTTCGTAACGGACTTTTTTTTTCCTCACTCATTGTGTATGGAGAATTGGTCGAGCATCGTGTATAGAGTATCGTTAAGTTTATCAGTTTAAGTTACATTTGCGCGCCGTACCGCATTGGCTTGGGCAGCTTTTCTTACGTAGGAGGAGGGGGAGGAGGGAGAAGGAGGATGAAAGACTCGTTGAAGAAGACGTGTCGTAAACACGATCGAAATAGCAACGGACGATTAATTGCGTTTATCAATCAATTTTGCGAAAACTACATTAAGATTTGACGCGCGCGCGCAGCATGATGGGCGCTCAAGCCCAGGCTTGAGAACTATACGCAGTCCTTGGGATTACTGTAAATTAAGTGACGGGATTGGGGAGAACGAGGCATTTTATGCGTCGTTATTGCGTTCGATTTTATCGAGAATTGGCCTTTTTTTTTTTTTAAATGCCTTTCTTCAATTCACTGCGGCGTAGGTACGCACGTACGAGAATATTAATTTAACATATACTTACGGGTGACTCGCTGAACTGAAAACTAATGTAGAAATATTCATCCAGGATGTGAACGCTTCATTCCGTCGTAATAGTGGGACTTGAAGATAGTGAAAATTGTACTGGAGTGTCAAAATAAAAGTGCAAATAATATTGGAAATTCAAATGTTTGAAAATTTCTGATTATTAATTTTCTTTTGTATGCCTTCTGAATAAAGTTAGATGTATGAAAATGCATTAATAATTGTATGTATGTATGTATATATATTATTAATGTGCTATAATTAAGTGCTAGTTAACATTAATGATTTATTACTCTCTGTTGACTCCAATGCAATTAAGCTACGCAAAAAATTGACATACCATCTAATCAGTCCTAAAAGTATGCTTAATTTTATACTTAGTTTTGGAATATCGTATCGATGTCCCTTTTTTGATCCTCTTGCTGAATTTCAGTCATATCATTCTCAATTACGTGAACCTGAAAAATAAGGTCGTATTTGGCATATTCACATCAACTAACACCTGCTAACACAGCAGATTCTACGGGGCCGCAGGATTTTTTTCTGAACGATCCCGATCAACGGGCCTAGGGAGCTCTTCTACAATTTTGAAAAAGAACACGAGCGTTGCACTACGCCTTTTTCATTCGGTATCATAGGGTTTTGAAGGAGGTGCGATAAAACGATCCAAATTGTCTTTTTAATTCCGAGAATTTGCGAGTATCCTAATTTGTACAATTACGGTCGTTTTTCCGACGTTAATTTTTTTTTTTTTTTTTTTTTTTTGAAAGTATTGCAAAATCGAAGGTTTAGAGCATGAACTTGAATGTATAGGTCCCTACAATTGAAATTGAAATATTTACCAATCAAACAATTAATGATAAATAATACTAGGTCGTTTTGGAGCCAAGTAATTGATCTTTAAAATTGAGCCAAAATTGTTGCCTTTATTAATTAGGCGTTAATGTTTTTGCGTAGCGTAAATTTATATTCGCTTAGTTTTATTTTTGATAAAAGTATATAATTATCATAATCCAAATATTAGACATAAGAATAGTTCATTTTAGTTGATTCTTTTATGTATTGTAATATGAATATCCATTCTAGAAAGCTATCGTTTTGAACAATAACTCGATAATTCTAATGAATAAAACTAGTAGACTTGATATTACCATTAAAATGGTGTTTTTCTTTTTGAATAATTTCTTCTCAGTTTTAAAAGGGGTCTTTTTAATTTTAATCTCAAAATTGTAATTCTATTTAGAAATCAAAAATTTGACCTTCAGATAATGACCTTAAAGACAAGACCAATATCAGGGCAAAATATTTACCAAAAATTTGTAAATAAAAGGTTTCTTCTCCAACATAAATAATAAATCTTTTCTGAATCTTTATATAAACTTATGATTTGTACGGTATTGAAAGCTCAAGTAATTAATGAAAAATTTCAAGAAAGTAGAAAGCTTAGGAGCTTATAGACTGTGAGAGAAAAAATAACTCGGATCTAATAATAAGTAGACAAAATTTAGATGAGTTTTGAGTATACCGAATGATCTTGAATACAATACCCATAGGCAAATCCATCGTTTTGACACCCAACACGTCTCTCTCTCTCTCTCTCTCTCTCTCGACTCGAGCATGTGTCATATCCTTTAACAATATCCTCGCCGCACTGTATCTCATAGAAATAACCCGTATAATAAGTCCTGCTCCCTATTTTCTCATCATAATCTCGCGATGCCTCCCTCCCCCCCCCCTCGCGCTGCGATCCACTTTAATTGGGCGCGGATAAAACGAAAGATCCGAGCGCGCCAGATGCGAGGAGCAGTTGGGTTACATTGTGCCTCGCGTCGGGCTCCGCTGTCCCGTCGCCGCACGTAAGAAGTCATTGTGTGTATATATACGATCGCGGAAGAGGGGGGGCGGGGATAACGATCCTGATAAATCCCGGCTCGCGAACGCCGCCGAGAGCTTCGCAAACACGCGTGGATATATATATATATATATATATATATATATATATGTGGCGAGCGTGCATGTCTAAAGAAAAGTGTTCCGTTCTGTAGGGCTGTATAAGGATAAATCGTCCTTGGCTCGCTCGCTATTTTCTTTCTCTCCCCCCCCCCCGCCCTCCACACTCGCGAGGAGATTAATCTTGGATTAGTCGGTGCAGGAACAGTTCGAGAAATTCAAGATATTTCCGTGCCGCGTGTAAGTCCTGTACATGCGCGACCGGCGCGGTCGTGCCTTTGAGAAATTGCCTCGTTATTCAGAAGGCAGGGGATTGAGGCGTTCTTACGGCTGTATCGGAATTTATGTTAAGCTCGTATTTATTGGCGCAATGAAATTTAATATTGGATTTGAAATATTGCGCATAGACGCGTCGCGCCGATATTCAATAAAATCGCCCTCCTTGGCGCGGGCCGCCGCTTGAAAATTATGCTTAATTCATGGCCGAATATTCGCGTTTAACGCGTTATTGTAAATATTTGTCGGACTTTCGAACGATTCAACCAGCAGCGCGATAATTTTCGAGGGAATTAGCGTAATCCTCTATGATCGAGAGGAGACTAGAACGGAGCCGCTTGACCATTATGGCTACTGTATGCGAACTTTTTATACAAAAATAATTTTCTTTTAATTAAAGATTGCATGTATAAATATGACGACTTCACACAAATGTTGCTTTATATGAAATACAATACAAGTATTAAGGACTTAAACAAGAATTCTTTTATTTAAATGATCTTTATAGCAAGAAAAACATTTTTAGAAAAGATATCACGCGTGATGGAAATGTCAGTTTCACCTATAGGTGGTTATGAATATTCGGATTAGGTGTATTCATTCAAATGCTTATATATATATATATATATATATATATATATATATATATATATATATATATATATAGTATGAGTAATAGGGGAAGTTGCACTTGTCATAGTGAAATTTTTTGAAATTATTATTTATACAGGAATATATTAACAGTCCGCATTTTTTCCCCTAATTATTAACAATTTATTGGATTTATTATTAACGATTGAAGTTACCTAAAAATTTAAAACCACTTTCAAATCGATATTTCGCTTGTAACGTTACTAACGAAACTCCAACCGGAAATTAATGTACATCGGTATAACAAGCTGTATGAGCCCATAGCGGAAACATAGCAGTGTAATAATATGTAATATCTGTCGTGTTTTATTTCGAGAATTCTAAGGGTTTTGACGGTTGATTTGTCAATAGAACCTCGGAATCATCGACAGAAAATGTAGTCTTTATTATTGCTACGTTTCTTTTACAAGCCCCAAGATCATCTATGTCTAGATACGTAACTTATAGCCGCATTTTCATTTCCGTCAATGACGTCAGGCTGCAAAACAGGGTTCAATTTTAGAGAGCACAAAAAAATTTAATTATAATATCTTATTATGCCTAAGGAAAGAATTGTCCGGTAAATAATGATTATTTTGTTATAAACTGACGTTGGAAAATAGAGTTGAAAAAGTGCAGGTTACTCATTGAAGACGGTAATTTTGAAATGATATTCGACTGAAGCGGATCGACACCTACTGGGCAATGATGAAACTAGAGATGCTTTAATTTTGCAAATTGACTTTCTTGCCATTTGCGAGCATCATTATTTGAAAGAATATTCTTTTTGCATAGTTTGTGATTAGTTACAATGTACTAGAAGATACTATTCAGCTGTCTATAAACTATTCAGAAAAAATATTATTCTATTTGAAAAGAATACTGTTAGACTTACTTACATTTTCTAATTTTCCAATACATCGTTTTGGAAAATATAGATTTGTTGGATTCGTCGATCTGAAACATTCTAGAGGCACATACATAGCTAATCAATTTTTTTGCAGATTTGTGCTACTTTTCCTAGAATTAGAAATGAACATAGCCCGAGCAGCAACGTTTGATATATAAACGCAATAAGAATGTCTAAATAATCTTTATGAATATTTTTCAGTGAAATGTAAAAGAACACCTATTTACATGTATGTATGTATGTATGCATGTATGTATGATTTACGTATGAGATATATAAGCAATTGTATAACTACCAAGTAAGCCAACCAATTTTTTCTCTTATTTAACATTTCGAATCTGGAATCCTCAAATTCTCAGGCTTTCCCCGAAATCTCTATTTGCGACCGACAACGTCATTAATTCAAAAACACTCTCCGTGAAACGGATTCAACGTTTACTTTTTAAATCTAGAATAAAAAGCGTCGTTCGAATACAGTCCGAACTGGTAACAAGAGAGAAAGGAAGAGTTTACCCACTCAAAGTCACGACTTACAAAATGACGCATTGTAGAAGGTGTACTCAGGCCTTTAGCACAACACACTCGTCCAAGTAGTTCAATTCCAAGTGCGTGGGGACCGGTTAAAATTTTTCTCCCCCCTCCCTCCCATATCCACTACCTCCCTCCCGCCCAACCCACGCGCCACCTCTGCATCTTATCTCGTACGGGGACGATTTGTAATAATCCCCAGCGCACTTGTATCGCAGCCGACGTTTTGTTCACAGTCCGCCGCGTGCGTATTTAAACGACTGGCGGTTGTCGGGCCGGGCGACGTAATGATTTTTTCCGGACGCGCCACCAAGGCGCATTAATAGTCGAAGCCGAAGGAGGCATTGGAAAGGGGGGGGGGGAGATCGAGAACCCGGAGGCGTGAAAAACTCCATCTTTATACACGCGAGGCATTCGCACAGTCCGCTTACCGTCCCGGCGCGATCGACAGAGTCCCGGAAAAGAGATGCTCGATGCGATGGGGACGTCCAATGTCCCCCCAGAGGGAGTCCCCGTCGCGTCGTCCCGGATTTCCGATACGGTCGCGTGCACTCGCATGTATATATATATATATATATATATATATATATATATATATATATATATATATATAATTCAGTTCGTAGGTGGACAGCGTGTATTTGCGAGACAGTCGGCGCAGTCTGTGGGGAGAAAACAAATGCTCGGGCCGCCCACGTTATCGCGCCGTCGAGGCGCGCTTCGTATACGCGCGCAAAAGCGCAGCGGGGTAGCGGCTTCGGATCGCCGGATCATAATGTCGCTCAACGAGCGCCGGCAATTTCATAAGGATTTCTAATGAATTTCAAGAGAGATCGAAATGATATGTATAGGTATGCTATGTATACACATATACATATATATATATATATATATATATATATATATATATATATATATATATATATAGATTCAACTATATATTTATTACTGAAAGATTGAACGTATTAGTTCCGCTATATAGTAATTAAAAAGAGGTAAAAACGTATTATTTTTGAAGAATTAAATATCCTACAAATTTATCCGGTCATTTTCAATATGCTATAAAGATATTAAGTAAGTGTAGAAAAGGAGTCCGATTGGGGGTGGGGGTATAAAAAAATCAGAGTAAGCGCTCAAGGTGGCGTAAAAGAGTAATTTTCTCGAAATGTTTTCTATTACTATATAGAAAGTGAAATAATTTATGAATTTTCTGACAAGTAATCTATATTACCCAGAAAAATTGAGGAAAAAAATCCTGAATTTCCGTATGTAAAACAAATAATTTACGGTTTTTTTTGCTTGTTCTTAGACAGTCAAAAATTTTTATACGCGTATGGAATTGCAATGAATTGAAAACGAAGTTTTAACTTCTATTTTTGAATCAGGACGACGCAATTCTCCTCATAGATTTCTGTAATGATCAAATCACCGCATGTCGCTACCCTGCTTGCACGAAGTGATTAATACGTATCTTATAAGAAATATAAATGAATTGTTTAAGCTGAGTCCTTTTTTATAAAAAATGCACTTTTTACTGTATTACAGAAAAAATAAATTGTTCAACAGTAATTCTCCGTAAAAACACTATTTCTCGTGTTGTAAAAGAAGTATAATGTTGGTTTTATATAGAGACTAAAAGATCGTCCTACGACTAAGCATCTATATTAAAATTAACTGGCATTTATAAAAGAAGATGGTTAATTTGAGTTGAAATACGGGAAAAAAGCATATTGCCACCTACAGGTCGATGTTGGAACTGACCGTGTGTCCTAATTTTTTTTATTTACAACTTAACACATCTGCATTATCTATAATTTTTCAAGATCAAACATAATACTTTCTTAATTCTTAACTAGCACCTCAAATATTAAAATTGCATCGAACATTCCTTAATCCTCAAGGAATTATCTTTCAAAAATGAATGTTTGCTGCCGTCTCTCTCTCTCTCTCTATCTCTCCTGCAACACACATTCGAAAGGTCACTTTTGGCGGAGCGTGGGGACGCATATAATAATATCGGCGGATTTGCACTTTAAAAGACGTTTTAACTCCGGGCGCGCAACGGTTGTTCGCCGATCCTCGCGATGGTATTAACTTTCTATAGAGATAATCTTCATGCGTGTGTGTTAGCGTTTGTGTGGACGATGTGTGTGTGTGTGTGTGTCCGTGCATACTTTCGAGAGGAAACGAAATGTGGAAGAGTCATTTGTACTACTTGGCTCCTCTCTTGTGCGCCCCGATGGGTAAAAATTCGTTGTCGGACGGATAGACGGAGGAGGAGGAGGAGGAGGCTGAGCAGGAGGATGCCGTGATATTCATACACGCATTTACAAATGCGCGTACGCGCATTATAGAAGTGTGTTTGCGATAGAAGTGCTTTTGACATCGTAAACGCGAGAGGTAAAAGTTGTGTATTTGCGCGCTTTTACCGCTGTGTTTTGTGACACTTATATATATACATCAAAGCTTTCAAAGCTTACGAAGCACGACTATACGTCCTCTAGACTACGGTCTCATAATACATCCAGAAGCGTATATATATATATATATATATATATATATATATATATATATATATATATATATATATATTGGACTGAGACTTCCTGCGCATAAAATTTAGTACTCGTAAATTTTATGAAATCTTTGTATAAATTTGTTCCAATGAAGCGTAATATTATATATATATTGGGACATATTTTCATTCTTACGAGATTCTGATGGCGCAAAAGTTGTACAAACAAAAAAATAATAATAAAACGTTATATACCCGACTCGATTATATACCGTCTACAGATTGTTTTTGTCTCAAAAGTAATCGTGAAGTTTCAGATTTCATCTTCTTTGTATAAGCTAAATATCACATTGGAACAGGAAATCTATATAAATCTATTCATACAAATTTCAATTTTTTTTTTTTTTTTTGATTTTTTCCGTTTTTAATGTCTCGACTGCAGTGCAAAATGGAGAAGTTTGCCTCTCGGTCGTAAAGGCGAGACTAATGCTCGAGAAGATTTTTTAAGATTTACTGATATACAACAATTGCATAGAACCATCTTTGTTCTCTTACACTATATAGTTAAAAGATTTTACAACAACAAAAAAGGTCGTTAAAATTCAAGTTTTGAAATATCGCATAAAACGATTGTAAATGTAAGTTTCCTTTTGTATGCATCACTCGTAGCTCGACATCACGACTTCGGCGTGATTTTGTGAACTTGGCTTAGTGTCGAAATGCGCTGTAAAATTTTTATATACGCAATTAATCTGAAAAATCGACCCCTGGCATTCCTATAGAGGATTTATAGACGCACCCTTTATTAAAGAACAAAATTTCTGTACTGTTAAGGGGAATCTTTAATGGATCGAGCCGACTGCTCTTGTTCTTTCGTTCGCGCGTTTTTATTAGCTGGCTTTGCGACCTTCGAGTGCAAAACGTTGAAATAATATTTTCGCGCCCTTCTAGACCATATAAGAGATGACAATGTAACATAATGCAATGATTTTCGTGGCACCCCATAGTTCCGTATAGAAACGTCGAATTTTCGCGTAAAATTAATCTTTTCATTGCCAAATTCCAGACAAACAAGATTAAAAAGATAAAAATAAATATACGAACAAGATTTTCAAAAATAATTTTAGAACAGTGTGAACTAACTGATTAAAACGATGATTTCGGCAAAAAATGGAAAAGATTAAAAGTAATGTTTTTACAATCGATTAAGAATTAAAAAAAAAAAACAACTTTTTATAAGAAACTAGTAATTTCTAATCAGATAATGATTCATAAACTCATCACCGATTAACGTATAAAAAGTTTTTTTTTCAATTACTATAGTTATAATTTTTATTTATTTATTTAATTAATTTTTATTTATTTAACGTATATTTGATTCCCATATAAAAACGTGTTTTTTCATTGATATTTATTCTATTTACACGTGTTACTTTTTTCTTTCATCAACCGCGACAGAACGAACTTTCTTCTAATTTGAAAGAGTCACGGGCGTCCACTTAAACGCGATAGAAATATCTTAATTCACACTTCGAGCTAAGTGACGGAGCGCCAGAAGTCAGCATAACGTATTGAGATACCGCGGTTCATTAACCCATTCGCTTACCATAATCGCTTAATAAATCTAAATGCGAGTATATTGATTTGTCGGTTTTGTTTTTTTTGTTTTTTTGTTTTTTTTTTTCCATTTGTTTTACTTCTTAATGAGTCTTGAGAAAATTCCTGTGGCACTTTAAGAGAGAAAACTGCGCTTGATTCGTCCACGATAAAGCCTTACCTGTAGACATGAGAATGAAAGTAAAAATATCGGCAGCTGCCTCGTTTGTGATAATGCTGAATAATAAACGGAAACAACCAAGCGATGTCGGAAGTGACGCGAAAACAAAAAAAAAAAAAAAAAAAAAAAACGAAAAAAAACGAAAAAAGAACAAAACCAAAAAAAATGATATTCGTAAAATTTTAATGCGTTCGCGATCGATTAATTAGCGTGAAAGTTATCGGTATAGTGTAAGATTTAGCAGTCGAGACTGTCTGTTTTTAATCAATTATAAAGACGAACGTTACGTAATTAGGGCGGAGACTTTCGCGATTGTTGTATACCTATATGTACATATAAGGAGAGATAGAGAGAAAGAGAGAGAACAGAAATGTATATATTGCTTTATGGTTATATATATATATATATATATATATATATATATATATATATATATGTATAAGTGTACGCTATTAATTGGTGCACAGACGGAGGTAAATATTTTGCGGTCCTAACAGCCCCATAATTTATCACCTCATTGTTGGATTCAATTTAATTACCAGAAATCTACTCGGCTGAAGTTTTCGCATTATAATATACTGCGCTTCTCTGTGTCGTATAATCTTAATTCGATAACGATCTTCCCGGATCTTACGCTCAATTACGTAAACTGAGACGCGAAGATCGTGTGCTCGGTTCGAACGAAAAAAAAAAAAAGAAATTTTTTTTTTCCCCGAATTTAACAATAATTTCAAAAACTCCGATCGACTTATGCGATCTTAGATTATTTACACTTTCCTATGGCGGCCATTGAAAGAAAAAAATTAAGCAGGATCAAGTGTTAAAAACTTTCATATACAGCTTGCGTACGTGGTTCGCCGACCGAGAAAGGAACTATTCATTCTCAATTCAGATCCATATATTAGACTATATATATATATATATATATATATATATATATATATATATATATATATATCCTGTATATGAAGGTATTCCTGGAATGAAAGTTCCTAATCTGCGATCGGGCGAGGACAAATGTATATGCCGAGCCACCTTTACATTAATATCAATTAAGCGCGCACTTATAGATCGTTGGACGATGTGTAAAAGAAACAAATAATTTTAGTCCCACCTATGTCTATGTATGTATAATCAAACCTATATATACATATAGAAAAGGCCGTAGAGCATTTTGCGACCGTCACCTGAACTACGGTCAGCTAAATATGTGACAGTTATAAATATATATATATATATATATATATATATATATATATATATATATATATATATACGCTCAATTCTATACTTTGCATATGTTTACCTAACAAGAAATATCTTGCAGGAATTCCGTTTATCTCATTAGCTATAATTCATTTATATGCATATATATATATATATATATATATATATATATATATATATATATATATTGAAATGAAATGTTGCACAATGTTTCGCATGTACATATAAAATCAATTTTAAACAGAATTTTATCATACATCCCGTCCTTCATTTCTGCGACCATCGTATTAATCATTCAGGATTACAGCTGATTTTTTTCCCTTTACTTTTTCTCAGCAAACTAAAAATTTATCAATTACACAATGACTTATTACGAACGATCCTGCAACGTTCACGAGCATAATTTTGATAATGGCGATAATTTAAATCAGGTGGAAGATTTTATAACCGTGGCCCTTTTTTATTTATTTTTTTTACTACACGGGAATTCGATTACATTATACGGCCACTTACTGGGTGTCGTATATACGAGCATTAAATGCTTGTAATTTTTAATTTCCTTGGAATCCTGAGCCCCGCCGTCTGTTTTGCGAGGCAGTTGTATAACACTTTCATTTCGATATTTTTAATGGCACTTATATGGATACTTAATTTTTCGTTAATTCTTCGTGTGCATTAAAAAGATTCCCAAAAAATTTTAATCCCTGGACAATGATGCAGCTTATAACCGTAAACAGCGAGGATTAATCGTGAAATTATAATCAAGGAGTAAATTATAGATTACGTATCTTTACATTTTTATCCATCCGACAGGTAGAAGCAAAAGTCAAATCTGTGCATCGCGTTGATTCAACTTAAAAAAAAAAAGTCATCGCCTCCTCCTTGGCCCTCTGTCGCAACGATTTCTCCGTGTTGTAGAATCAGCCACCAACCCACCGACACCCTTCCATCGAATATATATATATATATATATATATATATATATATATATATATATATATATCGTGCGATGCCGCGTATTGCGCAGCGTCGGCTTTTTTTCTCTGTACAGGAGAGAAAGGCCAGCTCCTTTCCATCAGTGCCGTGGATGGCTCTCGTGTCAACGCTCTCCAAACACAGGCGGGCTCCCCGAAAAATCTCCGCCGATGATGAGTTATATATATACACATACAAGCACACATGCTTATATATATATATATATATATATATATATATATATATATATATATATATATATACTTTCATCCGAATTCCTCGATCCGCTGTGCTTGAATTGACCGCACAGGCGTATGGTGCCTCGCCTTCTCTCTCTCTCTCTTTCCCTCTCTCTCTCTGAATATATGCCCAGAGATTTCCTGAAAGGTGAGACAAAAGAAATCGGTCTCTCCCTATATATGCGTATTGAGGTTGAAAAACGCACTAATACACAAGTCCAAGATACCGATTTCTAGGAAATAAACTTTCATTACTTCCTCGTTGATTCATATATATGTATATATATATATATATATATATATATATATATATATATATATATATATATAATCTTCCTTCTCTCGGCAGGTTCCCAAGAACGACGAGGAAATATCCCTTGGATTACATAAACGCTGTTAATTTACTTTGTATACCGACCCAAATTGAAGGTTGTTTTTAATTTTGTATGAGAGTGATTCTTCTATTTGTGGGATGATCGTACAAAATATAATCGAATATGTAAGGTGTGATCTGTAACTGTACTTTAACAATAGAAAAATAAGTAATAGAAGAAAAACTATATTTCAAATTTCAATCATAAATTAAATTTTAAAGAACGCTTGAGAAGTTGCTCAAAGCAATGTTTTAACATTGACAATTGTCTTCCAGACGATTAAGCCAAATATGAAGAATTTATTTTATAAGAAATAGGCGATGAATAATTTATTTTTAATGTGTAACTAAAATTGTGACAAAATTTTACATTACGAATATCAAAGAAATATTTTCTTCCCGCAATCAAATTATATATCTTTGTATTATAAGATCTTTGGTTTTTGATCAATAATAGTACATCTAGGAGTGCACCACTACTGAGGAGTCCAGCAGGAGGTCTAGGGCGAAGCATACAAATATAGTTCTTTCCTGTTGATTCAAATGTTATCAAAATTTTTAGTTCCATATTTGAAAAACATTTTACCTCAGCTATTTCTTATAAAATAAAGCCTTCATAGTTGGCTTAATCATCTGGAAGACAACTGTCAATATTGAAAACATTGCTTTCTGAAACTGGTCAAAAATTCTTTAAAATTTAATTTATTATTGAAAAAAAATTAATAAGTTATTTGTAAAATATACCACTTGCTAGTAATATATTTTTTTCCAATATTGGGAGCATATTTTAAAAATATTATAGGCATATCCAAGTGCTTTACGAAAAAATTTTTTCAGTAGTATATTTAAGAAATATATGTTGAATCGTTATTTCGTCCTTACGAAGTTATTGGCGATGATGTAAAACGATTTACATCATCACATTGGGTGGTTAATATGCATCTTTAACGATTACCAGAATATTGTGAGATGCCGACGCTCTAGGTAATATAACAATGATCCGACGGCGTAAAAGCTATCGATGAGTATACGATGAAGAATAGCTTCGTCACCTAGCAATGAGCAGCTTTTGTTCAAATATTTACCTATGGAAAATTTTACATCGATTTGAAATATTTTGTTTCAAAAGATTCATAAAAAATTTCTAAATACATATTTTGAAATTATTTTACCAAGATTCTTTAAAAACTATGAAAAGAGTATTATTCTCGAACTATGTTAAAACGGATGTTGAAAATATCCACTTTCATCGACATACTTAATTCCAATATTTTATAACGATTTTTAATTAAAAATATCGTAAACTGTAAGCAATTATATATAGTTTTTGACTATTTAATAAAATATTCGCAAAACATTTTAAAAATAATTTCAAAATATTTTGTGCTTTTCTAAGTTATTAGCTTAATTAGCTAAACAAAAAAAAAAACAAAAACAAACTGTTTTAGAAAAATGTGCAGTCACTCCGCCTTGTATAGTTCTGAAAAATTTACAAAAATTATTCAGCACTATATATGATAAGATGTAATTTCACGTCTATTTTCGATATTTTGTTTCGTATTTCATTAAAAAAAATTTCAAAGTCAAAGCCATAAAGAATCATAAAGAATCTGAAAAGTAAATGCAAATATATTTCGAAAGAAAACAAACTTTTATTCACTGTAGTAGAAATATCTATGTTACATTGTATGATCAATTTAAGTAGTAAATAATTATCCTCCAAAGCATCTTATGCTTCTGCATATATTAAATATAAAATTGTACAGTATTGTTATCGGCAATGAAATGACAATAAAAATTTTAGCGATCCAAGCAAAATCTGCTCGTTTTTTCTCGCAGTGTATATCAGATATTCTTTATTAAAGTTTTCTCTTTGTTTCTAGATCATGATTTTTTCATTGAAATGGGCATATAAGTTCAGATAGTACTAGATCGGTTAGTTTGGGAGCTTACAGTTAATCATTTGAGTCTGGTATCGTCGTGGTATCGACAACATTTTGGATATGCTACTATTTTTGGTTTTCAATATACACTCGATCCACCTTATACTCGTTTTCCCACAGCTACCAAATACCTTTCGACGCTCCTGCTTTGAATAAAATACTCGAAAGTATGACGACGATTGCATTGAAATTTTCAATTTTAGCTGAAAATCTGTACTACGACTGCTGTAAGGTGCTACGAATTAAAGTGATTATTTCATATTTACTATATTTCTCATTTTGCACGCTAAGAATATATATACATACATGTACACAGACAGAGCGAGACAGAGAGAGAGAGAGAGAGAGAGAGAGAGAGAGAGAGAGAGAAGTTAATTAGATTCGAGAATGGCGGACGTGCGTGAGACTCGGTGAAACAGGGATCGGAAAGATACATAAGTATGTACGAATATATATATATATATATATATATATATATATATATATATATATATATATATACACCAGTATTCGCGCGAGCCGTTTTTTTTTACCGAATAACGCGTGCATTGATATTCGCAACACACGTATCAGGTATATTAAGTATAGAGAAAGTGTTTCACAGTTGGACCGCGAGCCGAGCGCGCGCGGTCTTATTCACACGCAACTGTAACGAGCAATTTCGGCGCGGGATCCGATCTTTGATCGCCTGGATATGCAGAGGCTGAGGTGGTTGGATTAATTTCGTGGATTTGCCATGGAGGCGTTTCACAAGTAATTGTGTGCTCGCACCTACGCGCCGTTATAAACTTGGTTTTTTTTTTTTGGCGGAATAATTTTTGAATCTGTCTTTCTCTTTCTCTCTCCCCTCCCCCGTCACCCGCATTTTTCTGTATGTATGCGCGCGTATGTGAGTTATCTTATAGTCACCTATAAATTATGAGTTAGATTTTTATTTCAAACATTATCTAAAAATAATCTCGTAGTAATAATTTGCTGTATCACTATAAAAAAGACTAAATTAACTTTCCATATACATATATATATATATATATATATATATATATATATATATATATATATTCTATATTCTATGCGAATGTATGAAGTATAACTGTAATGAACCGCTATACAAAGAAAATAATATGACGAAAACAAAATATCCCTACAAAGTTTGAAAATACTCAGCTCTTATTTATATATAGACGTGCGTCGAAAATAGCGCGTCACCGTCTGGTGGCAGACAAACAATCGACATTATGTATAATTATATAGCGTCTTATTAACAAAAAATAATTAAAGTAAAGCGCTTTTGTAAATGTACCCGGTTCTGACGATTGCAAAATACAAGAATAGCCGTCGACTTGAACAGTGCGTATTTATTACCATTGTCATATCATTTGGGAGTTGTGAATAAAAAATGACAGATTAACCGTCTCGCGACCTTAGGGGAACTAACGCATCACACGTATCATATGTACAAATCAAATGTAGAATTCTCCACTCCTATCGAATACGTGGTGGAAAATAGGGGGCCCTATGAAACAAAAACCGATAAAAGTTAAGCTTGAAATGGTCACAACAATGATCTTGCATAAAAATCGAGTTCATCGGTCAATTCGTTCCAAAGACCGACACATACGAACCACGATATCGTACAGTTTCGTTGCTAAAGCAGTCCTCGAAAGTTATTCGGGGTTATATGCGCGTGCGTAGACACACACACACACACACACACACACACACACACACACACACACACACACACACACACACACACACACACACACACAGAGAGAGAGAGAGAGAGACACACATGCAGAGTTATTCTTATTAGACTTAAATCAGAATCGAATAATAATCAAACAGCAATGTTGGTATTTAATTTTTTCTTTTAGATAACTTTTTACAATATTTAATAGTTAGATTATGTAATTTATACAGAAATTTCAATTGATCTGTGTTGCAATTCATGACATTCTTTATAAATCATTCGATTTTTCCCTGTTAACTATAATATATGATCTTTTGGTAGAAATCAATTGACAATAAATAATTTACTCTAGCTTTTACAATTAAACAATACAGATGAACAAATATAATCATAATGGAGGATCTTCACAGATGATACAGGAATATAAAATACTCTCAATTCAAAATAATAATCTAGGAATATTGTGCAAATTTCTAAATCCCTGCGCGAAATCTCGCCAAGACGCCGAATATATATTTATAGATAAATATATATTCATAATAGCGATGAGAGTTCAGAGGATTATATAATTTTTAATAATGTATCTAGCATTTACATAACCCCAGCAGAGGTAAGGTCTGCTCTCCCTCTCAATCTCTCTCTCTCTCTCTCTCTCTCTCTCTCTCTCTCTCTCTCTCTCTCTCTCTCACCTATCCATCTCTCGCTTCGAGGCGAGGGGCCAACTCCTCGTTTTCGCAACCTTCGAACTTTGGAAGTTGGGTCGTGGTGCATATATATATATATATATATATATATATATATATATATATATATATACATACTATACATAATAATAAATGTGCAACGGAGATAAACGCGCTCTCGCTCCCGTCGCGTAGTCGCCTCGTAAACTTTGTACGGTCGGGCCATCGCGGAGAAACGAAAACCCGGCCCTCAATATCCTCTCTATGGAGGAGAAAAGGAAAATTTATTTACCCACGAGAAATTTTCATATACCTTACCGTAATTTCACTGCCCCCCCCCTTTCTCTCTCACCCCTCTCTCGGTCTATTTATCTTTTCGACAGGTTCTAATATCTTCAACACGATTCGAGTGTGCGCGGGTGGCATTAAAATGGCTATACATATATATATATATATATATATATATATATATATATATATATATACACGACGGCGCCTTGCACTCCGATTCCACGCGCGGCCGCGAGATGAGGATAAAAAACGCCGAATCGAGCGCGTTCGATTCGCGCGGCGTTGCGCAACCGTGGGAGATTTCTGCTATACATTTACGTATTTCTATATAATCGCTGAAAAATCGTTAAGGGAGCGCCCCCCCCCACCCGCCCCTGATGAGAGATATATAGATATATGTCCAAGAGGACAGGTGGCGGGGCGTTCGCCCCGCGTGCATATCTCTAGCCGGAGTCAAATTGTCGTTTTAGCTTCAGACGGTGCGCGTCATTCCGTCCAATTACGGATTTGGACTTTTAGGGGGGCGGGCGCTCTCCTTGTCGAGATGAAAGTGTTTCCGGTCCCGGTCACTGTATATATATTGGTTTCCCGTTTTCCCGCGCCACCGATTCTTTTTATTCTTATAATCTCGAAGTGAGATTTGCCACGAGGAAGTCGATCGCGCACTCCGAGACTAAAGTCGAGATCCGACATATATAACACTTTCTATTATTGCCAAAAAGAGTTTGCGCGGAACAATGCGAGGTGGGCGGTAAGGCTTTTTTCGATCTCGATCGGAAATTCGAGTTACAGATCGTCAGTTGTAATTTTAATTTTTTTTTTAAATTATTTGTATTTTATAATTTTTAAAATAGATTTAAATTTTATAATACAGCGTGAAATTGATGATAAAATTAGCGTATCTAACCGGAATATATTGTCTTCAAATATCTTTGATAATAAATTATTCTAAAATTGGTTTTTTGAAGATGCTAAAGAATAACATTTCTCTAAATTTTTGTATAAAACGTAGATTTTTTATCTGTTTTTATGATTAGTATTTTCGAAAAATCTAAAACATAATTAAAAAGATTACTCAAGTATAATAAATGTAAGATATTTAATAGCTTATTATAATAAAGAGAAAAATAATTAAAAATTTTTTGTTATGCTATGTTTCCTGTCATTGGCAAGATTGTTCAAGTATCGTGATTTCATTGAGGAAAAACGAGGTCTCATATGTTCTTGTATCATCGATATGAAGATGTGTGTGTGTGTGTGCGCGCGCGCGCGCGCGTTTGAGTGCATATTTATAATATATACATATATATATATATATATATATATATATATATATATGTATTAATATATACATATTTAAATAAATACAGAATGAGAGTTATTATACAAACTATAAAACTATATTTGAATTTAAAAAATATTTCAGAAATTTTATATTTAGAAAAATTATATTTAGGCAAAAAAAGAGGAATGAATTATTACTTGATTGTATACCAATAATATGCAGCTATAGGGCCTTTTACTATTATTGTTGCTGTTACTATGGTTTCCGATGTTTGTACACGTTGCCTTTGTTTTCGATACTCTTGTTATCGTCTTCATCGTTGATCACCGTCGCCATTTTTACTAGTTTTATTATCATCTCTACTACGGCTACTGTAGTTTCGGTATTTGACCATAGTTTTTGCTACGTTGCTCGCTGCTTCGCTTGCCGATATGATTTGTTATTATAGTTTTTTTTTTCAGTCGCTGCTACCGCTGCTGTTTTCTTTCCTTGTCGATCCTGCGGATTGGATACAGCACAAATAAATTATATACGCCATTCTATGGTAGAAAGCAGCATAAGATAAGTAGATGGTCAGACTGTAACATGGGCCAAAAATGTCACCGTAACGCACGTTGATGGAAATTTTCAACGAAACGAGAGCCGCACTCGTCAACCCTCCAGACATCGCGACGCGCATCGACCGCCGAGTCGCCACGATAATTGCGCCAGACGAGCGCATTCGTCTTGTACGACCAGAGAAGAGGCCCCTGACTTGCGTACGTAGACGCCAAAGTCGCGCGCTTTCACACGCGCGCGCGTGGGCCAGATATCGGTTTTCTCTCAAACTGAACATCCAACGACCCCCCTCCCACCCTCCCCTAATCATCCACCTACGCTCATAACGAGCCATCATACACACGGAAAAAGAGTAACTCCGCGGAAACGAAAGCCCCTTCCCACCTCCTCAGCCATTATCTACCGATCCGACTTTAAATGCCTAATGCGAAGTGCTAAATTGAAAAGGCGCGTTCTTGAATCTTGGGGGGGGGGAGGGGGCAGGATAACGCGACTGCACGATCACTCCCGCTTTTATGCGCATACCAGCACGACGAGAGTGTAGAGCTCGCGCATGCGTACGTAATAAAATGAGAGGAAAAAAAAAACAAAGTGCGTCTGACGGTGGGTTTGATTGCGAGCAAAGGACGGTTATTACAATTATATGTACGCATGTGAATCATATTGCAATCAGCGGCGCGGCACGAGCGGAGCCAGAGTTCATCGCAGAAGCATTAAGAATTCAAAAAACGAACCATAGAGATTGTAATATATACATATATACATATATATATATATATATATATATATATATATATATATATATATATATATACATTTTTCGACTATGCCGTTGTTTGCGCAGCGCGTGGGAGAGCCAAGTGTATTCAGGGGGATGGCGGTGAGAAACAAAAGCGAAAAGCTTATATATATATATATATATATATATATATATATATATATTCGACTTTAACTGAAATTTCACTTTCATATATAATAGCGATCACTTTCTATGCATATATATATATATATATATATATATATATATATATATATATATATCAGAATCCCTATATATCCACCTTCAATCGAGAGCCCGGACGTTCGATTCCATTCGCTTTCTTCCTCTCTCCGTATAGCTTTCGTGACCTTTCACGCTCGGCGTGAGCGCGCGCGCACGCGCGCTCCCGCACGAGTTCACACACAGGTATATGAGTCGGTATTAGCGCAGCCTTCCCGTCCGAAAAATGGAGCGATTTCACGGGAAGTCCGGTCGTCCCTTCGATTAAAAGATTTCTCGCGCCGCGCGCTCGTACGGAAGCCCGCGACGCGCCGCGCCGCCCGGCAGAGGGCGGACGGCGGACGTCGCGGGGGCAAAAAGCTCATCGGGCGCCTGCGTCTCCGACCAGACTTTTTGTCAATTTCTCCTTCTCTCTCTCTCTCTCTCTCTCTCTCTCTCTCTCTCTCTCTCTCTCTTTTCTCACTCTGTTTCAACTCGTTTCCAACAAGCGTATACGGGGGACTGCGGCAATTCGACGATTTCTCGAAACCCTTGGAATTTCTGAAACGATAATCTTTCCTTTTTTTTGCGACGATACAAGAAAGCCGCTGACTGATGAAAGAGAATTGCGGTTTTGCTGGATGCACGTATATGTATATATGAAGAATATATAGCTAATGAAATTGATATACGTTCTTAGGAGAATTTCGATAATAAATCTTTGCGGCATAAATTTTTTCCGCAAAAACTCCTCGCTGTTTTTTCCAGCATTCATTCATTACTAACGATGGATTTGACATTACTTTATAACATTTACGGCTGAATTTTTCATTTGACAATATGCGCGTTTAATTAAGTTTTAAAAAATAACTGGCTAAATTGAATGAAGAATATTGCAAAAGAGGGAAAAAACTGATGAAACAATTATGGGTATTGTGAAATACCACAGTGCCGCAAAGGGATCAAGAATCCTATTGGAAATTAATTCTATACAAAGGTCATTAGCTCTCTACCGAATTATTCCCGCAGAGCAATTTCTTTTCGAATTATCGCTGAATAATCGATCTTTAAGTTCAAATAAAATGAATGGAACAATTTTTTTAAGTATAAACAAACATTCTTTCATTTTTAATAAAGATTTCGTTATTGTGAATACAATTTTCTTTTTCCGATCAAATTACAGGTGTCAGAAAGAATTACAATATTATATACATAGTTATGAATAAAGTTAATTCTAATTTAATTATAAACATTAATTTTTCTATGAATTAAAAGCAATTATATGTAACAGTACATTCATTTAAATCAGAAGAATTACTAAAATGAATGGAAGAATATTTATTAAAGTGCGAGGAACATATATGGATTTATTTCAAATAAAGATTTCATTGTTTTAAATTCATGTTTAACTTATTCCATCATTTCTAATAAATATATAATTTATTTTGAGTGTTCTTTTACACTACAAGAGATGAAAATACATAAATTGTTTCCATATACGTGTAGTACTGTATGATATGTATTATTTCTATATCTGAACTCTGAAGTATGTATGGTCTGTAAAAAGTATACCCATCAACTATATCAACGTAAAAACGTTCAAAAATATACATTTGAGTTATAAGCTTTATGCACTATAGTTTGTGGCTATATTTTCTAACCTTATATGACGTTGTACGATGAATCGGACGATTCCGATTTTGATCAAAATCAAAAAGCAGTAATGGTATAAGAAATTTTGAGTTCGAAACGCTAAAACTAATAATAATAATATAATAAAATAATATGAATTCTAATATTAATTATTTGTCATTTTAATATTTCTATAATAAGTACATGGAATATAATTAGGCGTTCGTAATAAATAAAAGGTAAATTAAAAATAATTGCAAAAAATGATTGAATTTATTATTGTCGTTCATAAATTATAGTATTGCGTCGTATTGCTAGATATTGTTGTTATTTAATATTTTTGTATTTCAGAGATTTGTATTGTATTTGATCATAAATTATTATTTGTATTTATGATTAGTATCATTATTTATTTACATTTCGATGCTCAAGACTGAAATTTTATTTTCTTAATATGAATTTATAAAATGTATTAGAGTGGCCATACACCCCTAACCTGGAATCGTTATCTATTCTAAATTAACCAATTTATCAGTTGGTTGATGTTTATCCCGAGATGTAAAATTGCTTTGCTCGGAACTTAATAAATTAATCTCCATGTCTGCATCGATGTATATTTTTCTATATACTGCGCATATATTTCACGCAGATGAGCAAAGAGAGAGAGAGAGAGAGAGAGAGAGAGAGAGAAAGCGACGCTTTTGTCATTACTTACCGTATACTAAAGCACATACGTACTTTAGGCCAGGGTAACGATAAAATATGTCTATAGTGATAATTAGTATATTTAAAATAATTGCAGATTTTTGTAAATCAAATAAATATTGTCTTATTTTAAATGAATAGGATTCAACTAAAATCAATTTATGTATAATCTAGAGTAACCTTTTTTATGAACGTATTAAATGGAAGCAAGAGATTACCGATAAATTTTTTCATTTATCGATTTACCTTAATAGTTTTTAAATGAAGGCACTTAGTCACATCTCCATAGTTTTTTTTTTTAGTATAAAATTGTAGGAGCTTTTCTCCTGTGTAAATGGATTATCTCCTCTGATTTTTACTCAATTCAATCGTTAGCGAATAATACTAAAAAATCGTTTTAGAAAATCGATAGCTACATATATATATATATATATATATATATATATATATATATATATATATAATATAACTTAAAACTCCGTGCCATGGCAAATAAATATAAAGAGGGGAAGCTAAAACGCCTAAAAGCCATACCCGCGGATCTGATTTAGATCGCATTGTTCGCCTCAAAATAAGATCGTGGGAAAGGCCTTATGCGGCTTTCCTTCCTCGCTCGCGGGCCCGACCGACTGCGCTGCTGATCAAACGGGGCGGCAGAAATGGTCGTCCGTTAAAAGGTGAAAGAAAGGGAGAGAAGAAAAAAATAACGAATGTCCATTTGGATTGTGCGCCGCGGGGAAAGAAATTTAATGCCGCGCCGGCCGGCCCGACCTGTGCACGTCGGGGAATTATCGCCGACATTGAAATAGCCGGAGTGCTTTAGTTCCTTATTAGATTATCCGTTCCTCTTATTCGACGTTGTATAAATGTGTCAAGTGTATAAGTGTTTATGCGTGTGTATAAGTGAAAGGGAATTCTTGAGAATTGAATTGCAATTTTTTAATAACTTTGTGATGGAATTTCTTCTATTTTTAGAATTATAAACATTCATTTATTGAAAAAAAATTAATGCACACTATTGAAAAGCAAAATTGACAAGGAAGAAACTGTCATAATGTAATTTAATATTGAAAATGACAAATAGTAAAGGAATTGAAATTGGTCCGTGCTGCCACTATATAAATAAATAGAAATACTAATAAATTAAATTAAATAGTAAAATGATAACAAAAGTGCGAGGGCTATAACATAAAATAAACAAGAGACGATATCTAAAAAATAAATACAAGTGGAATCTATAAAGATACCCGAAATTCGAAGATGTGGTAGATGCAAAGTTACATAAAGGTTTATTTATCTTTATATCAGGTTGAACATCGAAATATAGTTGTTTTTCATCTAAAACAAACAAAAAAATCAGTTAATGAAAAATTGGTTTCAGAAGTTAGGAAGATCTACATCGATTCAACAACCGCAGCCAATTTATTCCATTCTAACGGAATGCTAAAAAGCAAAGCCTTTCGTCAATAATCGAGAGGAGTAAATCTTCCTCAATCTCAAACCAATAATCGGTAAAATCAATTTCACCCGGCACGTATTGAATTTCTACCCTCGCTACCGATTTCCCTTTATTCCCAGAAGCATTTGCATAGTGCCGGTTTTTCTTCCAATGCCATTTACCATACATGCCTTGTGTCGTCGTCGATTGGAAGCCTATGTAACTCTCCCCGTCTGATATTTGCGGATCCCTTCCTTTCTCGCGCTCCCCGAACGATTTCGCTCATAATCTTGCCACAGCTCCGACTCGATTGGCCGAAACGGAAGAGAGAGAGAGAGAGAGAGAGAGAGAGAGAGAGAGAGAGAGAGAGAGAGGAGAGAGAATCGATTCCCATCGGCTTCGATGCGATCGCGTACGAAAACGCGCACTACGAAAACGAACTGTTGAAATTATGGAGAGGATTGAGTTACAGAAATTCAAGAAAACGCTATATCGCGCTATTTTTGACAGTGTAATATAGTGCCGCGACATCTTATATGAAGATAACCATAAATTGGATTTAAATATCTTAAAAATATCTTTATTTTCTTCCAACGATCGTCAAATTCATATAAAAATAAAGTTAAACTATTTCAGTCGATGAACTCGATATTGTCAAATGAAAAGTTTGCAACGCACCTCTAATACTGATATAAGTAATAGAAGTGCATATGAAAAATGAAATAAGCATAGATTAAATTGAGCCAAAAATATTTTACCGAGTATCGATCGAGATATACCAGACATTTAAATTCTAACTGTTTGGATAGTAATTGGATTTTGCGTCTTGCAATACTTTGACAATAATTCATCACAATTTTCATTCTACCTGCTTATTTGCTATAAGTAACAGGTTAAATTTTTTTGTTTTGTTAAAAATATTTCATGGATATAATTCATGGAAGTTATGGAATCTCAAACTGATATACATTACAGTTTTGGAAGGATTAAAAGTAGGAAGGAAGCCTTCAAATTAAATTCTTACTACTCTGATTAGGATAACAATACGAGATAGTAATAATACGAGATCTGAACAGATTAAGGGTCCTTCATAGGTAGGTATATAGTCTGATCCGGAGTCGTAACTGAGATAAATGTACAGTTTAGTTAGTATGGTTTAGTT
Source organism: Sycobia sp. Sy_11 (assembly GCA_018907035.1). Taxonomy (NCBI): domain Eukaryota; kingdom Metazoa; phylum Arthropoda; class Insecta; order Hymenoptera; family Epichrysomallidae; genus Sycobia; species Sycobia sp. Sy_11. The sequence continues at coordinate 469,789 of JACCIC010000148.1, read as the reverse complement.
TTTCAGTTTTTATTGTACTGTCAAAATGCTTTGCTTTGGGTAATAGCAGACCATTGGGATGCCAAAAAGAGAGGATTGGAAATATAATTATAAATTAGGATGTGACATCTAGTATACAGATGGATTGAATACCGTTGCGATTTCTGGATTTAGTATTTGTAAACTCAAACATAATATACATACAGATTCCAAGCTTTGTAGATATAGCACAATTTTTAAGCAACTGTCATTGGAGTACTAATTTAATGCTAAAGTGGTCAGATATGCAGAATTATAAATAGTATATGCACAGCAAAACTGCGTTCAAGATCTTATACCAGCCTTCGATTACTTTATTATTAATTGAAGAGCCTAAATGAAACCTGAATAATTTGAGTAAGAAGAATAAAGGATGTGTTATGTGGATCCCGTCTCATTAAGGAAATAAAGGTAATAAAAAATTAGATCTTTTGATAAAGGTAGAATCTGATTATGATAGTTATTAGAGGAAGGTGTCCGTGTCTGATAAAAAACAATGACTTGCGAAAAAAAGATTTCTTGAGAAATAAAAATTAAAAACATGTGGCAGTTTAGTTTAAGGGATCATCAGTTGGAATTCAGGTAATACTAAATTGATCCTCTAATTTGAAAATAGGAAAACAATAATTGATTACACGTTTAATCAATGAGCATCGCAACTCTTGTACCTTTTGCGGGGTTGAAGAGGAAACTCTACAACATTTTTTTTTGCACGTGTCCTAATTTAATGGGGTTACATCCGAAATGAATGGGTGCAGAGTGTCTTGATCACGAGTACTTTCAAAGCCTGATATGGATATATATAATTTTCTAGTTTCTAGTGTAGACGTTGGATTGAAACGATTATCTTATACATGGGTGTCAACTACGTGTTCTTGAGTGTATAGTTTCATTTAGAATGATAATTTCTACTTCTTGTTCTTCTTCTTCTTGTTCTTCTTGTTCTTCTTCTTCTTCTTCTTCTTCTTATTATTATTATTATTATTGTGACCATCATCGTCGTCGTCGTCGTCGTCGTCGTCGTCGTCGTCGTCGTCGTCAATAATATATTTCTATGTGTTTTGGTGTAATGTAAACGAGCTTACAAAACTGTTTCTATAGTTAGAATATTTAATGACTTAAGTTACTAATATGACACACTTTACCAATCGTACCCGTAAAAAATGACCCCGGTCGCCTGGGAAAATCAATATGTACGACCCGGGCCGTGCGGAAGTGGAAAAATACAGCTCTCCAATAGAGAATAAGAGAGAAAGAGAGACATATCGAGATCGAAAAGTGACAGCAGCCAATAAGGAAACCGTTATATAGAAGCGCTGATGCAGCGTGAAAGTAGTTCGGTACTTATGATAGATTGGAGAAAAGGGAAGGGGGATACTAATCGATGGCCAATTGTTATCTATGTATATATATATATATATATATATATATATATATATATATATATATGTCCATTAGTATTAGGAACTGTTCGCTCCCATGCACTTGCGCGAACGGAGGACGTGCGCATAATGTAAGGGTCGGCGCGGTGCGATTTCGAAAGGCGGCCGCGATCGTCGTCGCCGCGGTGCGCGCGCGCGTTTTATCCATTTATCGCTTGCGCAATTGGCCTTTGGTTGAATCCTTTTGCCGCGCGGAGAAGCACGAAAATCGTTGGCACTTTATCAAAGCTCGCGAGACGGATATATATATATATATATATATATATAGAGAGAGAGAGAGAGAGAGAGAGAGAGAGAGAAAGAGAGGAAGAGAGCGGCTTCATGTATATATACAGATGCAGTTATAAAAGGCGAACAGGTATTTAATGGACATTGCACGCGCGTGTGTGAATTACTTGGACGTTCAAAGAGGAGAGGAATCGATTAAAATGATTATTTACAGTCGCGCATCTCTATCGTTTCTATCTCTCTCTCTCTCTCTCTCTCATCTCATCGTAGGATGAGGGTGAGTTAAATTTTAATGTGTCATTTTTATGCGTAAAACAAGATATTTTAGCATCGGCTGCGAGGAGAGGTCCCCTATCCTTATTTATTCATACACACACACACACACACACACAACACACACACACACACACACACACACACACACACACACACACACACACACACACACACACACACACAACACACACACAACACACACACACGCATATATGTATATACTTTCTCTTCCCGGGTATTAAGTAATTGTCCGACTGCCACATATTATTATTATTATTATTATTATTATTATTAGCGTGTCAATTTATTTATAAAGGTCAAGCTAATTTCAAGATCGAATTGGTGTCAGGGCGCGTATATATACATACATACATATATATATATATATATATATATATATATATATATATATATAAAGAAATAGAGAGAGAGAGGGGGGAAGAAAGTTTGCGGTACTTATGGGCCATTTGCAAAAATCTCGACACTCGACGTCTATACGACGTTGAATATTGTTTACCTCGGGGAGAGAGAAAAGGTTGGCGTGGGCATCGAGATGTGTAATTTGAAGGCTCGAGACTATAAATATAAATATATCATTTGATTCGAGAGGATCGAGCAGTAATGATAAAGCGAGTGGCGGCGGTTTGGCGTTTTAAATCGTCGTATATATATTTAACTTCAAACCTTGCTGTATTATATATTATTCAGCGAAGAAAGTCCGAAATTCTCAATATTTAATAATTTAACCGGGGAGCAGCGATAAATAATCTTCCGAGTTTTCTCCGATTTTTATATCACGACATACATTCTTAGCTTTTCGACAAAAAAAATGTGGTATATATATATATATATATTATACAACTCGTGGAACGAATAAAAATTACAACCAGTTAAAATTTATATTAATTAAAACAGATGAAACCACGAGTGTTCAATTGCTTGAATACCGTATATATATATATATATATATATATATATATATATATATATATATATATATATATAATTGTTAAATAATGCATAATATCGATTGAAAAGTCAGCGAGGCGTTTAAGTGATTCCTTAACAACTTCTTAAGAAGCTCGTACAAGTGGTAAATCAATCTTGCATAATAGAATTTTTCTCCCTCCAAGAGCGCTAATAACACGCGCTTGTGTGCGAGTAAACGCTGTCTCGGTTAATAGAAATACGATACTTCCCGGGCAGAAGGGGGGAATAGTTCATCAGTAGCCGTATTACCGTTATATTTGCATACGTCGAAGAATGAGCTTCTATATAACACGCGCTGGGATTTTTTTTTTTTTTTACGATCGTTGAATATTATAGTACACACACACACACACACGCATACACGCACTCGATGATCGTGAAGGAGGAAAAAGTTTTCTGGCACTTGCGCACACGGAGTCCCAGGTTACGTACTCGGATGATCAAGTAAATAATTTAAGAAGGGTGCAAATTTACACATATATCTAATCATTTAGCGTTAAATTTCTGAATGTGTTTGTATTTTGCGACAGGCAAGGATAAGATTCTAATGGAGAATGATCGAGTGTATATGAGAATGTGTGTAAAGATCATCGAGTATGTACGTACATCTACATTTTAAATACTGTATGCTGGTTTAGCTTCTATATCGGCCGAGAATTTAGTATATCTGCGATCTCTCTGTGAAAGGGGACAAAAATGGTTTATCCTATACCGCCATCGTCATATCAGGTGGAATTTTTCAATTTCGGAATAATTCGATTATTTGTCTTAAGGTCATAGGAATGCAAGTTGATATTTATAATATCGCTGCCGAATAAGAGAATGGTTCAGAGCGTTGAATAATGCATCGTTACGTGTACGACCTGAGACGAAGCATCGGGATCAGGGCAACGGTAAACAAATGTGCAGTATCATTCACATTATAGTCTGTTAGAATTTTTAGATTTAAAATAATCAGAATAATTGTATAGATGGAAATAGGGCCCCTGTAATAATATACCACATTCCCAAAAAGAATCCATAGGGTCAATACGCTTTTTCTATATGTAAAAGACAGCCTAAGCACAGGCATTCCACTAACATCATTAATTTAGATAAAGAAAATTATCTTAAAATTTATATAAAGCTAGCTCTGTAATACAATAAAACATTCACATGCATACAGACACTTAATCGCACATACATTTTTCATTCTACAAAATGACAAATAACAAACAAGTTCTAATAAACCAAATATATATTAAAAATGGAGTTATAAAGTAAATATAAGAATGTGGTCCAAGCTTTTCAATTAATAAGTAGATTTCAGAATCGTCTATTGTACAATAATTGATCATCATTATACTCAACAATCTTTTTGACAAATTTGTATCTGAGTCGTCCAACTATTCGTTTTTAAAATATTGTTTACACAAAATCCAGATCCGTTCAAGACTTGACGATCATAATTATTCAGAACTATACTCTCAATTGAAAATTATATATACTTCGCTAATAAATTTTTTTTCTACGAGTTTTTAACGATTTATAATATATTTCATGGTTATATCAGGTGCATTGGTATAAGAGCATTGTTTTCAGTTAGGAATTTGAGAATTATAATGTTAACAATCCTTTGTACGCTAGTTGAAGGACTCATTTGTTACTCTCCCATTGTACAATTAAGAAAAACATTCTTTGCAAGAAGGTTTTTTTTTGGAAACCACGAAATTCTTTGTCTATATCAAACTTTAAGAATACTTCACGCAATAAAATTAATTACAATTCTGATCTGACAATTCTGATCGCGTTCTTAATTTTTTGTTCTATATAGATCGTAGGACGCGTAGAAATGTTTTCCAGTCGAGTAAGTATACAGCAGGTGCTCGTAATTCAGTTATCTTTATCGCCCTTGCCAGACGACTCAACGCATGTAATAGCTGCACGCAATCACATGACCCATCAAAAGCAAGCGCAAAATTTCAACATGTATTCAAAATAGAATTTCAACACGAACTGCGAAAGTTCCACCGAAAAGTTTCTTGGTTTTGTAAATTTATCATTTACATCCCCGTGCAGAAATATACTCGGCGTATACCTAGTTCGGGCTAGTTCCTACTCAGTATTACTGATGATTTCCTCATGTAGGTAATACTCGCCATATCCGAGTTAGATTTCCCTACGATCATCTAATAATCGTCTTATATTAATTATTACTTTCTCGACATTATTCAGATTTTCTTATCAATTATTGGTGTTAGAAAGAAATACGACGTTTCTGTAGTGAAAATTTTACAAGTAGGAATTTTAAGGAAATGATTAGGCTTTCTACCTTGGATCTAGTTAGATTTCCTTAACTTCTCCCTATTTGGAAAATAATGACGTATATTTTCTAGTCGAAATCTGTCAAGCAGAAGAATCAAGGAAATGGTTAGACTGTCTATGTTGAATCTAGTCAGATTTCCTGAACTTTTTTTAGTATTGGAAAGAACGATGATCGATTGTGCTAAATGCGAGGCACGCCTATAATTTTTCAAAATAAATAATTAAATCGTTACAGCTAGTGTATATATCTGTATCCGCTAATTTATAAATGCCGAATAATAAAGTGATTCTTCACGTATGCTTACAATACGGTGACGTTATTGAGCTTCGAATTGGTTTGAAGGAGGTTCGGTCGATATTATAGTACAACAATTCTCTTAAGAACGAAGTAAAATACAGCGGAGTACGTAAAACCGACCAGGTTGAGAATTTCCAGCTTGTGACATTCGAAATCCGGCATATCTCGAGGTAGATGTAAAACAATGATACCCGCGCGCGCACGGGGCATGCTGTAACATAAAACAAAAATTAACTCGGCAATCTTAATGGAAAAGAAAGCTTATGGGACGATTAAGTGTTTGCCCTATCGGCGAGTGCGCATGCGACGCGCGCGCGCGCACCCACAATCCACATACACACGCGCGCGCGCGCGCGCATAGATGCGCGTAACTCGTTATCCAAGGGAAAGTATATATGGAGGTTTAAGCGTTTGGTTGCTCTTTTGAATTTTAATTTGAAAAATAAACTTAACGAAATTTCACATGTACTTGAACACAGTGTGTATAGTGAAAGGAATAAGATTACTTATTACATAAACAAATATTTAATCTTCATTTGAGGCGTAATGGTCGTGATAATTAATAAATTAAATTTTTATTAACGTATTTTACTCAATACGCATTACGATCCAATATGGCAGACCAAATATCCTTGCAGTATATAAACATTTATTGTTGAATGCTTTCACTCGTTTATTGAATCAAAGGCAGTGAATTTTTGCGCGTCGTTGCCGAATTTTTATTTCACCTATTCGCCTGAAATTTTTCATATATTTATAGCACTGGAAATTCGATAATTCACACACAAGTCTAATGTACGAGTGCATGTACATAGGCTTCAAATAAATTTCTGATGAAAATTTTGCTAACGTTTTTAGAAGCGGTATACATTGAACTTTCTCTTAATATATATATATATATAATCACGAATAATTTAGTGATAGTTTATGCAAATAATTATATGCATTTGGTCAAGGGTCATTCAGTCGTGTCTTATCATTTTCGAATGTCGAAAATCTCGCATTAATACTCACTTTTACTTGTCCAAATTTGCATTTGAAACGCAATTATACATTCTAAAATATTGTAAATCTACGTCTATGCATCTAATGTATATATATATATTGCATCTAGCGGCACAGAAAATTTTTGATTGCTCTATGAATTCTTCATTGATCTTGCCATATTATTAGCCGAATTCCTAATTTCCTGCCCCTATCTCGCGAGAAAGCAGGAGAACAAAATTGCATATAAATCTCAATGACCGTCCCTGAATAGAGCGATCGAAAAATTCCAGGATATTCTTTCAGCATCGTATAAGGTCGTATTTTTTGCATATGTATACATGTATAAAAAGAACTCAAAGATGCCTCCAGAGCGAAGTACCGATGCTCTCTGAACACTTTTTTTGGAGCATTCCTAGTTATTGGCACAGTTTACGTATAGTTTTTCACCTAATATGTATACTATATATATATATATATATATATATATATATATATATATATATATATACATAAGAATGATGAATGCATCAATATTTCCACATCGTTTTTCTCTTCGTCTAGCAAAAAATTGTGTATATATATTCGATTTTTTGATTACCGCGACGGTATTTCCTTATGACCTCCATGAAAGAGGCGCCAAGACGAGCACTTTGATCATAATGCAAGTGATATTTTATCTATATATTATTATAGTGTGTATACCTATATATATATATATATATATATATATATATATATATATATATACACATATATATCTAGAAAATTATATCGGTACCGCATAATTACGAAGGACAAAAACATAATATAATCGCCGGGGAAATAATCAAGGTAGATATAATATTCAACTCAAATCTCCTAATAGAAAGAGACCGCTTCAGCATCGCAATAGATCCGGCGTCCTACAAACCCCAAAAATAAGAGAAGCACACACACACTCACACACATACGCACAAACAGGCCGCGCGCGCTTGTGAACCGGCAGATCTAATATTACCGTGTACATTTACCATCGCGTACATACAGTATAATCATGGTATACTTGCATAGCATGTGCATAATTGTCCATAATGAATTACGCCGTACGCTATAGAGAATGTTTTATTTGCTTTCCTATTTTCGAACGATCCTCTCCCCCTCTCCGATGATTTACTGTCACGTCGCATTAATTATGTATATATATATATATATATATATATATATATATATATATATATATCGTATGTCGTACGAGATGCAGGCTGCAGCTGGGGCTATGCGGTGTCTGTAATACAACGAGAAGAATGGAAATGGGATCGTGAAGGAGCGAGAGAGACCGAGAGAGGGGGGGATATTAAAAGTTAGAAGGATTGTCATAGTTAGGCTTTAACGATGTTGTTTCACCGCTAGGACAGGCCTAAAACATACACCAATGTATAACATCCTAATGGCGCATATATATAAACTGTTGTTAATATATGCATATATAGATATTATATATACATATATATAAAAGCGAGGATAATGGCATTCCCATTGTAAGTCGTAACGCGAAAGTGAGAGCGGAATATATGTGTAAATAGAGCGCAGTCTGTGCGATAAAGACATACAATGCGGAGAGAAAAAGAGATATCAAACAGAGCGAACAAGAACTAGCGTCAGAGGTGCCATATATATATATATATATATATATATATATATATATATATATATATATATAAACATAGGCGTGCCAGTTATATAGAGATGTGAGCGCTAGCTTGGTCTGCTTTTGTATGTCCCGAGGGAGGATATATATATATAGATATATATATATATATATATCTGCAAGGGAGAAAGATCGAGACGTCGATCGTTCGGCTGCGAGAATGACACACACACAGGGCGCAATTAAAGAGTCGAGCTTCGTTGGAAGGTGAAGAAAAGATGGAATAAGGGAGTACCGATCGCTGCGCAACTTGTCTGATATAATAATTAATTGGACAGCGAATGGGCTAAATTGCCCTATACGTGCACGTGTATACACTGTCCAAGTATATTTAGAAAAGTCACTGTTATAAAGAATGCGGCTTAAGTGACATTCCACGTTGCACTCCCATTTATTTTTCGAGCAATGGGAATATATCAATCTCATGTGCGTCGTTGCAAGGCATCTTTTGCCTATCAAGGTAATTAAGCGAGAAAGAATCAAACGTTACTATAGTGTGGGTGTATATATATATATATATATATAGGTAGATGTATATTTATATTAAACTTGGACTGCTGTGCTGAAGCATTTGGGTCACGGTTCAAAACGAAATCCGTGATTGAAGATTTGATCGAGCATTCACCTATATTTTATATAAAGATTTAAATGAATTATGAATTATCCCATACATGCATACACACACACACACACACACACACACACACACACACACACACACACACACACACACACACACACACACACACACACACATTATATATATATATATACGTATATGTATAATATATGGATTTGACAGAATATATTTAGAGATCGTTGAAAAAAATTGAGAATAGTTTTATTACATTGACTCTTGATTGATGTAATTAACTGTCTCTTTTGTTTTATTAAAGAGCAAATCTGCATAAAAACCCAAATTCACGTATGAATATGTCCATTCGGATTGTTATGAAACTTATCTATATGACATTATTAAATGTTCAAAGAGCAGTGCAGATTATATAATCGTAAAAGGCTAATAGTGAAAATTTCCTGGTTTCATACTATAAATAATTAATAAACAAAAAAGAAGTGGAAGTAAAGCCAATAATAATTAAATGTTTATTAAACTTTTCTCTAAATTTCTAATTATATATATCAAGATTCATATTTGTACATGATGTATATGTATTTTCTGTTTTATCAGATATCCTTAAATTTATATAGATATTTATCATTCTGATGCGAGGAAATGAAAAATCGCTCGCAAACCCGAGAGACGCGTGAAACTGTATAGGCTTTTAATTTTAATCGCGCAAATTGAAAATTTCTTCTCATTTATCCTTAACAGTCCCCCCCTCCCTCATTTTCAGCGTTTACTTTATATACGATGCAGTGCACATTATTGCGTAAAGATCATTGATAAACGTCCACGTTTACCGAGTCATTAACTTGGAAGGTTGAGCTCAGCTCGATGAAAATTATGATCGCGTCCAAGGTAAAGTCAAATGTGACGTAAAATCATTTGCGATAGTGCTCGATCAAAGCTGCTGTCGGATTTTCTATTAGAAAACTCTCGCGCAGTCGCCTTTGAAGAGATGCCCTCGTGCTTTCTTGAAAGATAGATTCAAAGAGCTGCGCGGGCCGCAAAAGGCCGCACTCGGTGCCCTTTCCCGGATCGTCGAATCGGGCCCGTTCGACGGTTCCATCGTGGCATCGCACTGCATCCGTAAAACAATCTTAAACGCAAGACTAAGCACCGGTGTGCCTCGTTTCTCGTTTAACTTTATCAGACGCACGATCTCCTGCCTCACCCGCAATGCGCGCCTTCCACCCGTTAAATTGAGAATAATCCAACAGATGTCGTTCTTTGACCCGCAAACGCCGTGCAATATTATACATGCATAGCTCACTCACTCTCTCTCTCTCTCTCTCTCTCTCTCTCTCTCTCTATCTCTCCCGCGGCGAGAGGAGCGCAAATTCCACGGCGTGGTCCGCTGAAAATCCCACAAGTACTGTATTAATACAGCTGCAGCTCCCCGGCTACAATTGCACGCGAGCCGCGCCTAATTGCACAACAAGGCCTGTGCGCGCCGGTCGGTCGCGATCCCTCCACATCGCGCACGCAGATCTTCGCGGGACGGCTCGAAAATTGCGAGTATTATATATATATATATATATATATATATATATATATATATATATATATATTCGTAAAGGTCTATATATACGACGAGTCCTCCTCGCGAGTAAGGTTATATGTGTGTATGTGTGTGTGTGTATGTGTGTGTATATATATATATATATATATATATATATATATATATATATATATATATATATAGTAGTGTTGTGCAATTATGAGGGACGCCGCGCCGTGCGGAGGAATTTCTTTGCTCGTGGAGGGGGAACGGGGTGGACAACAGAACGCGCGCGGCGTGGTGGTATAATCATGGAAGGCTCGAACCGGAAGGATGGAGGAATCGAGAGAGAGAGAGAGAGAGAGAGAGAGAGAGAGAGAGAGAGAGACGGTGAACAGGAGATAGCTTGAGATTTGACGAGATACGAAGCTGAAAATTGAATTTCACGCTTTGTTTTTTGTCTATTTTTTGTTTGTTTTTTTGTCCTTTTATTATGTTTTTCTGTCGTTTTTATTTTGTTTTGTTATTTCTGTGAGTTTTTTTCTTGTATTGTTTGTTTGTTTGTTTGTTTTTTTTTGCACTTTTATGTGCGTATTTGTTTTCTTTTTATTATTTGTTTCACGTCAGTAGAGTAAATATGTTGTACCGAAAGATTTTGGAGGTTGTCGATAAATAAATTTTTTTTTTTTATATAGAACCATATATAGCCATGAATCCTTTAAAACAGCTAACAGAATTGATGATATCCTGGATCATATAAATGAAACATACCAAAGAATGCATCTTTATTATTTTATTGTTATATATTTTAAAAAATCTATACATATGGACAAAATTAAAGTAAGGTAATGCCTGAAAATTAATGACGTAAAAGCAAAAGAAAAAGATTTCGCCTAAATTGGAAAAGCGTTCTAAAGCGCCACTGGGACAGAAATCACTTCTTCACGTACATTATATAATTGTTCAAAACTTGCCAAATGCTTTAAACCTATCTCTCGGGCATACTATTATTATTATTATTAAAAAATTTTACACGGCTTTTATGCACGAAAAGGACAGCACCACCGGCTTACGGTGAATTTTTGCGCCTCTCGCTTGCGCAAGGAAAAATTGCAACGCGAATGGCTCGGGAGGCGGAGAGAGCGCGGACGGAGGCGAGTTCGTGCGGCAAATGGTAATTAATACTAAACGTCCAATTTCTGCCTTTGTGGTGAGAGCGAGAGAGAGAGAAAGAAAGACAGGGGGTGGGGGTGGAGAGAGGGGAGATTGTGTTTCTACGTTTTCCATGATTTTTTTTTTTTGTTTGTAATCGACGAGGGAATAAGACGCGAGCCAGAGGCTGCTCCATCCGGCCGTATTAAGCACTCAAGTATGTCGGCATAGTGATGTTCGCCGAGGGACGTATGCCGGCTGATGAGATTCCCCTCCCCCTCCCTCTCCCCGCCACTCCGCCCCGCGGCATTGCAAACGAGATATTACAGCCTTGCGATTATGCTATCGACGCGGAATCAATGCTACGGGTGTATTTAACGACTTCGTCTACTACGGTTAAATCGAAGCTTTTTCAAAGCGTTGAAAAAGTACCTGTTCTTTGTAGACTGTATGTACATAATATACGTACATATAGTTATATTGCTTGAAAAGTTGATATAAGGATTTATTTATTGTGCATTAAATTTAATAAATTCTACTTGCGTCGGCTAATATGAATCAGACTCAGAAATATTGTTTGATCCAGAAGACTTTTGATCGAGCTAAAAGAATATCATGATAGTAATTATGACGACAGTTAATTCAGTTATTCCTTGTTTATAGGGAACCCCGTGAAAACTGGAATAAAAAACCAAAAATAGTAAAATTGAATTGTTTTTGTAAAATTTTTTATAAATAAAGACGCCTCGACAGTCGTCACAATTATTATAAACACGAAATTTTATGTTTCTAAAAAAGCTGCACGACCGATAAAAATATTTATTACTTGCATTGGACGTTATATAAGTTTTTTGAAAATTAAAATTACATATAAGAAACGTGATTGGGCAAAAAGTAATATTTCTTGACTCTTATTACTAATTTTATTAAACGGCGGATGTCGTCTTAATGTCCGATCGACGCGCGAGTCGACTCGTAAATTTGGCTGGCAACGAACTCTGCATTGAATCGATTTAAACCATCTTTCTCAATGTTTTCCGGGTCAATTAAATAAAAAAGACGAGCAAAAGAAAAATCAACGAATTCTGTAGTTTTCCATTCGTAACAAAACTCGGAGATTCAAATTGCTGCGTTCTTGTCCAAACGTTTAGATTTTGCGTCGTTACGGAGTAAGTCCACTGGAGACTGGTCTGTAAGTTTTTTTTCAGAATTGAAGCTCCTTGCCTCCTCTCCCCTCCCATTGTCTGGCCTAAGAGATGGCGACCAGATTTTCATCTCTCTCACAGTCCCACAAGCATTATTGTAGACTTAAGTACGGGTATGTGTATGTAGGCTAAGCCATCGGTATTCAAAATGAATGACAAAAATTGCATTGCTGTCGCTGATATGTTATTACGATAATTTCTTTATTTTTGGACAGTATTAACAGTTATCGATTAGAAAAATAAAAAAGGTTATTCAACTGCTGCATATTAAAGAAAGTGTAGCAGGAAGACGGATCAGAAATGATTGCTTTTAAAAGAAAACAATGCTTCAATTAACGGATTACTGCACAAATCGGTAAAAACTCATGTTCGTTTTAAAATCTTAATTATTATAAGTCCATTGAGCACAGAGTGTATAGAATTACATATTGCCCCTTGGAAATTGATAAGGAAGAATTGGTAAGCAAAAAAAAAAAACAAAAATAAGAACATTTTTACCCAGGACTCCTATATTTTTATCTCAGACGAAGTTTCGTCCTTGAAAATAAACGTAAGCGAATCGTCGGACGAAGATAGAAGAAGATGAGGTAAATTTAGGTGATGGCATTAGTCAGCAGATTGTCCATAGTATGTTCTTACATTTAAATTTTCTTTTATTCTTAACAAGGACGGCGTAACCGCCATTATATCATTCTAAATATATTATTTGATAAAGATTGCAAGACTGATAAAGATATTTGTTAATTTATTTTACAATAGTCGACATAAGTATAGATAAATGATAGAAAAGGTTGAGATCATGTAAATAACTATATAGATGTAGAATAGGAAGCGACTATCAAAAGAGTTATAGTACGAAATAACGTATTCGAAAGGGTGCAAAAAATGTATTTAAATTTTTTTTATACAAACGTTTCCATTAGTTCTTAATTTTAAAAATCAAACCTTTACATTGCAAATGAAATTTCGTTTATTTTTTACGATTTAAAATACTTTGAATTGAAAAAATAGTACGATAAAATAGTGGCTTGCTCTCGATCAGCTTAGAGGATATAAATAATATTAAGACTTGACAGCCAACGATTTTTACTACCGATTTTTGCGGTAATCGGTAAATCGCGCTATGATCAAGACGTTGTTCTTTTGATAAATAAATAAATAAACAAGTTGATTTTCTTCATTGCAACGTTTTGATAGCTTTATTAGCTCAATGATTCAGGTTTTAATTAAAAACACACAATAATAACTAGAAATAAATTTCACACTTTTTATAATGTAATAAATAATTAAATAAATCGAAATAGAAAAAAAAGTTTCTAAGTCGCTACAGGAGCTAGCACACCTGAACAAATTTATTGATTCATATTTCTGTTCACTTATTTCTTTCTTAAATAAAAAATCACCCTGAAAAAATATACTATTCTATTCCTATGTAAATCATATCAAGATAAAGAGTGATAACAATAATTTTGATTTTTTTTCGAGAAAGGGTGTAATACTTTTGCTTGAAATTACGATACAAGCGCATGAAAGATTTACATTGAATCATTAGATGAGGAAAAATATATACGATAATCAAAACAAAAGAAGAGGAACAGGGGGAACAAAGCTTTTTATCATCGTTTACAGCGAAAAGTTAAGGGAAGAGAATATTTGAAAAGATATTGAAGATGGGAAAATATAATAATCATAGATAAAAAAGATAAGAGTTCGTTTTGTTTGTGTTTTTATTCTTTTCAATATTTTATAAGAATTTTACTTTTTTTCATTAGTTCTGGATTTCTCTTATATACATATAAGCTTTACGCAAATTATATACGTCGTCCATATTATTCTCATACACTTCTCCTTGCATCGGAAGAGCGAATCTCGTGCGACCGCTCCTCGATCAGTATCCTCGGTGTATTTACTACCGGTCAACAAATTAAAGAATACATACACACACACACACGCGCGCGCGCGCACACAAATTATGAATGAACTCAGTGTCGGTCGGTGTTTTATGTGGGGGGGGGGGGGGTCCACACCCGTTCGCGCGACAACAAACGGCGCGGCGCTGCGGCGCGCGGGACTTCTCTGTTATCTTCGCTCGACGGCGCGTCTCGCGCTACCGGCGCTGCACCTGTTTATTCCTCCCTTCCTTTTTTGTGTATATATATATATATATATATATATATATATATATATATATACATACACGCTCTGCTCTGACTCATCGCGCCGCGCTTCGTTAGTGCATTTAAAGGAAGTATAGATGTACACGTGCACGCACACACGCGCGCGCGCTCGCACACCTACCGTATAGAGGGCTCGCAGGCGAAGCTCCAACCTGCGCCGAACGGGGTTTCTCTTCTCTCTCTCTCTCTCTCTCTCTCTCTCTCATTCTTTCTATTTTCTGCTTTGTTTAATGATACGGCGCGGACGATCGCGGGTCCGGGTCTCGAAGGATGGCCGCCCTCGGCGAGGCTGTGGCCGTCGATATTTCACGAAGGATTAAAAAACGAAAAGGAAGAGAAAAAAAAAGAAGGAAAGAAAGAAGAAACCGACAAACAAACCTTTGGAGCGTTTGGTTTCCGAGGAGGAGAAATTAAGTTGTAGGAAGTATTGGCTATATTGTATTCTTCAATTACAGCTCAGCCTGGGAATGGCTAAGCGAAAACCAAGAGCCCATGTATATGTTCGTTGTTGAATTTTCTTCGATAATAACATTCTAAGAAGAAATGGTCGTTACAGATATTAGATTAATTATTGTTTGTTATTTTTACACTCTTTCACAAATGAATCGGGGGAACGGAAACTTAGCATTGAAATATAGAATAGTTCGAATCATCTAGAACGTGTGCCGTCGATGCTTTAATTCTCTATGTGCAATTTACCTTATGTCGCCCTCTCATGGCTCGAACATGAAACTTGTTCAGGATTCATTATATTGCATAACGTTGCATGGGCGAGTTACAAACGGTGAGCTGATATAATTTAATTTAATTGAAGATCTGCCGTTCGTTAAGAACAAATGATGAACTTTCGAAATCGATCAATTTTTTTTTTCAATTGTTTAATTCACGATGAAAACTCAATTTACGCCAAACGCCGCTACGATATTCGTAAACAGCTGTTTGGAAGTCTACCTAAAATAATTAAATAAATAAATAAATAAATACATATATATATGTATAAATATTAGTGCAATATATCATAATTTACGAAAAACCATGTCCAATAAGCATATGGGAAAGTATGCATTAGGCTACGTTTAGTTTTGGCGTTTTCAAGGATAGAATGTCAAGGACTCCTTCCTGGCCTTCTGAAATGTCTCTTGGGTGACTGTGAATTTTCCAACGGCCGTCGGTACTCGACGGTGCATCAGATTTCAATTTCAATCTAGCAAGATTAAGTTTTTGTTTTTATTGATTCCGTGCATACATTGATGAAATATCTTTACATTTTTCTGCCCTGTATAATATAAGGTTATTTCCGTGTATTTTCTTAATGACACAATTCGTATTTATCTTCTTGTATTAGTTTAAAAATTAATACAGAACGTTTCTAAAAATTTTAATCGATAATTGATATCGGTATTTCGACTAGAACTCATTTATAAAGTCAAACGACCCACATTTCAATTATTCTTTTCGAACGTACGAATCCATTTTAAAAATATCCAGCTGATGAGTTTCCCTTTTCTGACATCGGCCATGCATTTCGATAGGTTTGCTTACTCCCTCCATGCGCCGTTACTTTGTAAACATAGTTATCCGTGAATTTTGAATATTTTATTTCGCTTGTTAGAAAGTTGTAATAACATTTATTTATACACGTGACTATTTTTATATATAGATTAATTATTGTCTTGCATGAATGGAAAAAGTATAAAATTAACTTACAAGTATATGTAATCGTAGCGTACAGTATTCAAAAATTTATTATATATATATAGCCCTTTTCTTTAAAACGATTAGAAAACAAATCATAAGGAAACAGTTTATTTCAGTTAAAAAACAAAGAAAGAACTATTTACAATTGGCGCATAAATCGGTATTCCATTTTCACATCAAAATAAACCGATGTAACTCGATTATAAGATATATTGTTATACAGATATCTTCGTCAGTTCCAGGATATATATATATATATATATATATATATATATATATATATATAGTATTTGATTGAAATTTAATTAGCATTTGGATTAGGTGAACGGGATGCACAATAGTGCCATTGGAGCTTACAAATCGGTCGGAAGCCAAACAAGTCGCTCGCCTATCGGGTATCGGACGTACGCGCAGTGTCTTGCACGCAAAATATAACTGTTCGGAATTACATTTTGTATATGCGTGTGTATATGCATATATATATATATATATATATATATATATATATATATATATATATATATTCTAACGGAGTATCTGCCGTTGTTATAACAGTATAATAAGGCCAATTAATTATCACGAATCAATTGTCTATTATATATAGTACTTAATAATGCGTACAGAATATGATCGTAAAATTTAAATATGTGCATTGATTATGAATAGGCTATATTTTTTATCGGATCAGATAGTGGATATAGTTCATAGGCGTATATCATATATATATATATATATATTGTTGTAGGTTTTAGAGTATATTCGAACATTTGCCAAAATATTCATGAAACCGTCGTACAAAATTTTTTTTTAATCGATAGTTTGACATTATAAGCTTCATTCCAAACTACAAGCGCTGAGTTGCATTAACGATGTTCTGAAAGAGCCTATATATATAGACGTTGCAAAAATTCATCGGGACGTTTTGCGTACGGTATATATTGCTGCGGAATTTCGTGATCTTGCATTAAAGAGACGGATACATCTATTTGAAAATAATTAATGTATTTTTCAGCGTATAGCCTAATACTCCGTGGATAATACACCCTTGTATCTTTGACAGATACTACGAAAATACATTTGAATAGACTAATATGCGATGTAAGGCCATATCCCATATTTAATTCAGAATAAATAATACAAGTCGAATATCGCGCCTAGAATTTCCATCGTATTTATTTTACTGGATAACTCGTATGGCGTCTGGTAAAATTTCGACTTTCCTCGTGAAAATTTGTATATATGTGAAATAAGCCATGACAGTATCATAGCGAATTATATTTTTTTTCGAGCATCCCCATATATTCTTGCGTTTCGATAGATGTTGCAAGCGAACGTATGAGTTTGCGAACTATAGCTACTTACAAATCGAGCAACGAGCTTTATTGCGAATACTCGCTGAAATGGATTGCCGAGTGCAGCTTTGGCGGAGAATCTCGTTGATTTGGCTTAGACGCATTAGCAATGTGTGGATTTAACTATATATTTCCATTGAATACGTAGAAGTGTTGACTTACGAAATAATGTTTGAGTATGTAAAATTCTATCGATAAGAAGTGATGACAGTGTGAAAAAATTAATCGCCGTTGAAAATAATAATTTGACCTTGATTTTCACAATATCCGTCGTAAGAAAACGTTTGAATACAACGAATATCTTACAAATAAACGTACACAATGGGCTATATCTACATAAGAAATTGCTATTCACGATCAAATTAAAATAATGCGTAAATCAGTAAATGAAAGAAATAATAATTGATAAATTCGTGAAAAGATATAACAAGTATATCTTATTTGAGACGAAAAAAAATCATTCGCAATTAAGGAACGTTCGCTATAATTTAATATCCAAAGCGTATTAAATAAGAAATGAAAAAATTGATATGACGTTTTCTTGCGGAAATGACAATCTGAAAAATCCCGTATTAACAAGTCCCACTATATTGACCGACAGGTGGCGATTTCCACTTCTTCGTCTCCAATCTCAAAGTCATCGTCCTGAATTCTTCAGAAATTCGTATACGCACAGGTGAATCGACACGTTCAATTGGCGGGAATGTCGTTCGTTGAAAATTTATTTTTTCATCGATGCATCGAAGGCGTATTTTGCAAGGCCAAAGGTTTTAAACAAAAGAATTGATATTTACAATATTTAGCGCATAGAGTGCGACATAGAATTTAACTTCCTATAAATAGGTGGGGGGGGAGGTGTCAAGTTGGCCGTTACACACAGGTTGCAGGATAAATTATTTTCATTTTATATATGCGTACACAAACATTATCTATTCAAGACATAACGCGTTTCTGAAGGAAAGCTTATTATTGCATGAAATAAATCTATACAAATGTTTCTGTTTACAATAGCCATTTGAGAATTTAGATAGCAGTTGAATTTTAAAGAGCAAATGCAGACTAAATAATAATTGACAACAATAATTGACCAATCGATTTATCATCGACTCATTCAGTTGCTTGGTCATCGAACGCATATTTCCAGAAATTTGCAGGAAAATGAAATATGATAAAGAGATCTGTATATAACTTTTTCTTCATTCTAATTTATAAATCACATGTTCGCCGCTTGTTTCCACTGCTCATGAGGAAAAACGCAAATTCGCCTCGTGCCAGCAACCAGGCACTATTTTGATATTTTGTATATCTCTTAAAAAAATTAAAATTAAGAGAATAGTTGATATATATATATATATATATATATATATATATATATATATATATATATATATCTGTAAAAGAAGCGAAGACCGCTGTAAAAGAATGCGCGCGCTGTGCTTCAAAAACTCGCGCCTTTTTCCCGGCCGAACAGCTGATTCGTGCAATCTATACACACGCGCAATCTCACACGGATATACATGCAACAGTAGATCGCTCGCGAACTCTTTCTCTTTTACTCCTCGCCTCCGTCCCTCTTGCGTCTCGTCTCGCCTGGCCGCGCTGTTACTACTTACGTGATATTTCTCTCTCTCTCTCTCTCACTACGCGTGCGTGCGCGCGCTTGCACTCACGCACATACGCACACAGTCACACTTTCTTTCATCAGAGCTGCTTAACGCATATGCTTATAATAATAATAATAACAATAATAATACACACGCGCGCCTCGGCAGCGTATTGTACTAAAATACAATGCTCGCCGCGACGGGCGCAAGCCAGTGCAGCGGAGCGATAGAGCGGGGCTCGCGTCTCGCTGGCCGCCGCTGCAACGGAAGCCGCGCGTGCGTGTCTCGCCTCGGCGTCGTTTCGTTGTCCACGTCCTCTCTGCCAAAATACATACATATATATATATATATATATATATATATATATATATATATATGCATATATACACATATATATAGAGGCGCGCGCGCGCAGCTGCAGTCCGCGGATATATTCATACAGCAGCCACGCGCGCGTACACGCGTGCGCACGATTATATTGATCGCGATAGGTCTGTCGCGCGCACGCGCGCGTCCGCTCCTTCGTCGTCGCTGCTATAGGCATATACACACGTGTGTATATATATATATATATTTGCGGCGCCGCCCGTTCCGCTGTGTATACGTAACTCGGTATATGACGCAGTGCACAGTGCACCGACGCGTTTTTTCAACGCGCGCAGGCATTATAACAGAGTGTCCGGGGCCACAGTCGCGAGCGCCCGCGCGCCTCGCACGCACACGCACACACACATACACACACACACACACGTAGCACGCGCGCGCGCACACGGACACGGGACGGATTCACGCATTATTATTCGCAGATATTAGTATAACAATATAATATACATATTATACACACATATATATATATAATCTACAAGCATCGACGTCGTCAGCAGCGAGGCGCGACTCCGCTCGGCCGTACGCGCGAGGATGACGGGCGCGGATAACGAGACCCGAGGGCATTACCTTCGCTCGCCTCCACCTCCTCCTCCGGCTCCTGCGTAATTGGTCCAGTGGCTGGGGACTGCTCGCCGAGCTCGCGATATACCTGTCGAGCGGACGCGAGGGAGAGAGAGAGAGAGAGAGGAAGACGGAGAGAGTGAGTGAGCGAGCCAGCGAGCGAAAGTGACATTATTGTGCGCGCGCGCCGCGTCAGGTGCGAGCGCGGACGAGAGGGAAGCTGCAGCAGGAGCCGCGACAGGTGTCCGAGAGGCGCTGCCGCGGTGCGGGCCGCCGGCCTCGCGTCCCGTCCTCCCACCCCCGCCGAGGATAGATCGACGTTTTATACATGTGCGCCTGTGTGTGCTGACTGCACGGTTTTAGCAAAGAAGCCGTGTGGAGGGGACGCGGGTAAAGAGGAAGGGATGATACGTGTGTGCACGTGCGTCTGTGTGTGTAGGAACATGTGCGCGCTTCTCTAACGTACGTGCACGAAGACGCGTATATGTGTAATATATACCTATATATACATATATATATATATATACGTATGCGCGTATGTAAAATCATCGGCAACGGCGGCTGCGAATCGATAATAATAGTAATAATAATGACTCAATGATAATGAACGAAGGGATGCGAGAGCGCGCGGCGCACAGTAGCGGCCGCCAGTAGTCTGCTCGAGGGATCGAGGCGCTCCGCGGAAGACTCGCGCCCGTCGATAAAGTCTATATAAATACACACACACACACACACACACACACACACACACATATATAGAGCACAAGGAAGTGGCTTTCCATCAGCGGGGCCTGGGCGAATCGCCGCGACGTCGGAGAAGAGCCGCGATAAAGCAGCAGCAGCAGCAGCAGCAGCAGCAGAAACAACGACAAAGGGGAAGGGGGAAACGTCCAAGGAGGAAAACATCGCGAGTGGCACCGGAGCAATCGATATCGCGAACTCGAGGCCCCCCCCCCCCATCGCGGCATCCTCGAGCTCTCGTCCTCGCTCCGGATTCCCTCCCGTCCGGCGCTTGATCCCTCCTTACCTCTCTCTCGCGCTCCGTCTCTGTCTCTGTCTCTCGTTGCGCAGCCGAGTAATATACACCTGCGGGCGCACGGACGCACGTACATTGTACACTCGCATATACACACACACGCGCGCACAGAGGGGAGAGAGACAAGGAGTGAGCGAGCGAGAGAGAGAGAGAGAGAGAGTGATCGTACACGCACGGACGCGGGAGCGGCGAGGTATAGCGAGCGCGCCAAAGGCGGCGGGGAGGACGCGCGGCGGAGCACTGACGGCGCACCAGCCGGCCCGTCGGCGAGACCAGCAGGCGCGGAGGAGGCTCGGCCCAGCCGGCCCCGAAATCCCCAGTGACAAGCCGGGGTACACGGGGCAGCCATGAGCCTGCTCTCGTCGATCGGCAGGATCCGCTGCCTGGCGGACGAGGAGGCCGATCACAACATGCTGCAGGGTAAACTCTCTTTTTTCCTCTCTACGTATATATATAAACACACACACACACACACACACACACACACACACACACACACACACACACACACACACACACACACACACACACACACACACACATCTTGTTCTACCCGTCTATCTTTTTCTCCGCTTCACTATTCGAGCCTCTCTGTATGTGTGTGAGTGCGCGCGTGTGTCTGTGTGTGTCTGTCTGTGTCTGTGGGTGTGTATGTATATATATATATACTCCTCTCTGCAGGCGAGCGGGGATTTCGCCGAGTTTGTTGGTGGAGGGAGCGTGGAGGAAGAGGAGGAGGAGGAGAGACTGAGAGCGGTTTTGCGCTTGAAAACTGGTTTTGCCAGCGTGCCTTTCCTCTCTCTCTCTCTCTCTCTCTCTCTCTCTCTCTCTCTCTCTCTCTCCTCTCTCTCTCCTCCCTCTCTTACACCGGCCTTTAAAGAGTCGAGCAAAAAAGTCCCCCCCCTCCACCTCCTACCGGCTCTCGCTCGTGATTCGATGGAATTTTCGTATGGCATCGGTGCTTACGGACGCGTACGCGTTTTTCGATTCTTCTGTATAATAATTATTCTTAGGCACGATGATTGGTCATGGCATGTCGGTGAATATATAAATAAATAAATAAATAAGTAAATAAATAAAAAATTTAATAACTCTAAATAATGTGACATTTCTCGGACGATTTAAGGGAGTGTTATACGACCCTTCGAAATCTCCCCGCCCCCCACCCCCTCCATTCGAGAAATTTTCGTGAAAAATCACCGGACTCGTTACGTATATAGAAAAAAAAAATCGAAAGTGAAACTCGCTACACACGTACCCACGCATATACATAGTATAGGCGTATACGAGCGTGAAATTGGTTGCGAATAATTCGTAGTATAACGAAATTGAAACGTCGAACCTTTCTCTTTCTCGCCTTAATTTGGCAATTAACCGTTCGACGTTAATATATTATCGAGATGCCGTAAATTTAAGGGCGTTCAAAATCTCTTTTGTTGCACGCTCACGCATCGATCGTTTGGAGATCAATTCGAATTTGTCTTCGCGGTTGATGGAAGCGACGAAAGGACGAGGCGCTAAAGCAATGTCTTTTTGCAACGATATGCGCAACGAGCGATTTCACGCATTATTATCAGTGCGTCGATTTCTCATGGTTCTCGGAGCGCGTCCGAACTCGCGCTTTGCCCGCGACTCGCTAGGAAAACTAGCGCATACGCTATTTTGACTGCGGAGGATGGCGAGGTCGTGCGTGAAACGGCTACTTCGCGCACTCAGCCGAGAAATGTACGAAACTTAGGCGGTCAGGCTTGAATATTGGAATTGTTCGAATATCCCGTGATTGATGCTGAAAGGCCTCGATTTCAGAGGGGACGGGGTAAGCCGGCTCGTGGAGGATTTTCGTGGCCTTGAGTAATAGAGAAACTGAGGTATCGACGGCCTTGGTCGGAGGGTGGGAAGAGGGTGGAGCGCTGCCTCCAAATCGTTAGTTGGACTATGAAGCGAGAAGGAAAGTAATGGGACCGAGATGTTCATCCCGCGATTTTTTTCAGCTGCATAATATATTTTTTACACCTTAGAAAATCATAGAATAAATTAGAATGCGCATTACGACCATGATTTTTTTTCTTTTGTATTTCAGTAGTTGAGTGAGATTTTTTTTACATACAACATCTCACTTAAAAACACAGTTTAATCAACATAACTATTAATAACCTATATAGATGTAGTACGCTTATAACAAAAAAAAAATTCCTGCTCCAAAAAAAAACTATCGCGAATTGTTTACGTTTCGCTGGCACATAAACAATTTGTAAGATCCATGAAACGGTTGCCAATTCATTAAAAATTCTCACGTTCACTTTTAGAAAGTGAAGTTTACAAATGACCGTCGGTATACGAATTTTTGAGGCTCGCGACGCCATTCGATCGAGGCGCACGGAAAAGAATCAGACGAAAACGGGTTTTGAGGAATCGAGGGGGGAAAAAAGCCAGCCGTCCGTATACAGTTAACAATGGGCTTTGATAATATATTTATACATGTAGTATATACATACACATACACCGAAAC
The DNA here is from genome assembly GCA_018907035.1 of Sycobia sp. Sy_11. NCBI lineage: Eukaryota > Metazoa > Arthropoda > Insecta > Hymenoptera > Epichrysomallidae > Sycobia > Sycobia sp. Sy_11. Next base: position 445,755 of record JACCIC010000148.1, on the reverse strand, counting down.
ACACGTACATAGATGTTTGGAAGAGAAAAAAAATTGAGAACGCGCTCGTTCGTAAGATCCCGCGCGTATAAAAATGCTCCGCCCGATAATTATTGCCTGTTTGCACAAGCGCCGTGGCGTTTGTTAATCATGTGGGAGGCGTATAGAATTTTTGGTACAATTAAATTACGAAGAGCCTGTGCAATCAATTTCCATTAAGTATATTTTATCGGGGTATGTATACAGAGTATGAAAACCCTTGATTCCCGCAGCCAATGGCAAACCACGGCATTTATACAACGCGGCGTTTGTAAAAAAAAAAAAAAAAAAAAAAAAAAGGATACGAGCAAAACCTTCGTGAAACTGTACCGATGAAAAAGTTTGCGCAAACCATGCAATAACAGGAATTTTTTAAAAGCCATTTACGAAGTTAAAACTGTCGTAAAGACAGATCATACACAGATCGAAATTTCATAAAAACCATACCAGTACAAGCGTCTTAAAAAAGCTCCGCAAATAAAGAAACTCGTTAAAAACTATATTAATGCAAACGTCGTAAAAAACTATACAAATTAAAAAAAATCGTAAAAGCCGTATAAATACAAACGTCGTTAAAAAGTACACAAATTAAAAGCAATCGTAAAAACCATACAAAATACAAACGTCGAGGGAAAAAAAATCGTAACAAACAAACAAACTAAAAAATTTCGCAAAAAATCCTACGAACAGACAACTACGCCCGTATAAATATTCGTCCCTCGTACGCGTCGCCTCCGTCCCCGTCGCGCCGCACCCGCAGTCGCAAGTCGTTTGCATAGAATGCAAAGCTCGCGCGCGCATTATCTGCGCGTTCGCGAGCTTTTATTGTCGAAAACGACGCGCGCTCGAGCGCTCGCGACGCGTCCCATGCTAATGATAAGGATGCCGGAGCGTACGCGGGGCCTCCCTTGCATTCCCAATGACAGAACGGTGCGCTCTAAGGATATCTCCTCCTAAGAGCGTTAGCCTTGAATGCTCCTCTATCTCTCTCTCTCTCTCTCTCTCTCTCTCTCGCACTGCCACTCTTTAGCCATTCTTGTTTTCGTAACGGTGGCGCGGCTGCGCGGTGCGCCGAGCAGTCAACGCTGTCATCGTCATCGTCTCGAATTCTCTTGGCCGCGCGCGTCCCGCGTCGCTGTCTCAGCCTTGAAATTTGAGGGAGAATATATATATATATATATATATATATATATATATATATATGTGTGTGTGTGTGTGTGTGTGTGTTAAAAAAATTAATGCCTTCGCGCTCTGCAGGTTTTATAGTAATTACGCTATTGTGTCGATCTATTTTATGACTGATTGGGAATGATAACTGATATACTCTGTAAGAATAATTGCTCTATAAAGTTCAAACGAAGTTGGATTATAACACATATTTGTCCGAAAAAAATACATAGTTCTGATAAGGAAATATGAATTTTAATAAAAGAAAAGTAATAATGTCGAGAATAATCGAAAATAAAAACAATATTTTGGATAATTTCCAAAAGATAGCTGCAGCTTTGTTTCTATTTAAATTAAGCAGTAATTTTTCTATTTGAAAAATTTTATTTTTATAATACATTAAAAGATATGCAAAAGGATAAATAGAATAAAAATGTTCTTTATAGTTGATTTTTATATTAATTTAATTAATTTTCCAGATTAACTTACATAATATTAAGTATATAATATCAGTCTTTAGCTACTTTTAAAGATCTTTTCCTGATAAAATAATTCAAACAAATTTTATTTGAATTAGTAATACAATGTGATTTTCCAACGTATAGTGCATCAAAAGGTTTCTCATAATTTTTTAAAATAAAGGTGTTTTAAAATAATATATGTTACATTTATATAAAGAAAAATGGACAACAAATAACAAAGAAAAAAGCACTGAGAACAAATAGAAGGAAGGAGTTTTTGTTCCGCTTAGTGATATGTGGTCGATGCAAACAGAGCTATCGTAACTGTTAAATAGAGATCAAATTGGAGTAAATGTTATTTATGAATTTAATCGGTACGAAAATCACTCTGGAAAAATTAGATATTATAACAACGAAGGCGCAATATGAATCATCAATTAATTACAATATTAATTGATAATGGAACAATTGCGAGCAAATTTATAAGTAATAATGGCAATTAAAATTGTGTGTTGATATATTTATGCTTAAAATATTTTATTTTCCTGTTGCTAATAATTTCTTTAAAAAATAATATCAACGTAATTTTGATAATATATATATATATATATATATATATATATATATATATATATATATACATATAATATATATACATATGTAATGTATTTCTATTTAATATAAAATTAGTATTTATGAACGAGTTTATTTTTTCCGTACAATGGCAGCGTATGCATAAGAATAAATTATTATTACGATACGGCGAGGAATAAAAGCGACGTTTTTTTTTTTTTTTTTTGGAAGCGCTTATCAGCCATCGAATTTATTCGCAATCTTCCTCGGAAAAAGCGCGCGGCCCGCCCGCTTAAGAGAGATTAACTCGAGAGTGCGAGGGATTCTCGCGCTTGACAATTTTATTGTATAAAGCAAGAAGACATCCAGCCGAGCCAAGTAAATCGAGGCCGTTATCTTATTATTAACAATAAAGCGCATTATCGCGAGCGCTCAAGGGGATCTCTCGGCTGTTGGCGCATCGCGGACTTTAGACCTACTATATATATCTATATTTATATACACGATATATATACACACACACAATCGTGAGTGTCAACCCTCGACTCCTCTCTATCTCTCTTTCTCCCTCGCTCGTATTATCCATTTACAGACGTGTAAATGAACGTCGCGCGAAGAAAAGATAAGATTTTTTTTGTTCGGACGAGCGGCCGAGAGAAAGAAAGACAGATACAATTAATCACTTCAATTGAAAAGTTCCTTTGGACAGCCGCGGCGCTGTGTTGTGTGCCATTTGCAGATATATGAATTTTAACAGTTCCCAACGTTCTCTATTTATGTACGCGCGCGCGCGCGCGCCAGTGTGTGTTTGTTCGTGTGTCTAAGAAAAAGAGACATTGCCGAAGGCATATAGCGCTCATTACGTACCCGATAATTTTATTAATTTTTTTTCTCTCGCTACGGCACCCCTGAGAGAAGTCCGCGGAGGTATAAAACGGTTTTTGCAATGTTCCGTGCGAATTAAACGCGCCGCGACGAAGGCGGAATCGTCGATGATTATAATTTATCCCCGATTTCTGCGCTTTTACATATACACAACTTTCATTTTCTTGTACATGTATGTATATATATATATATATATATATATATATATATATATATATATATATATATTCAATGTGCCATCTCCGTGTTATGGAGAGTGACGCGCGAGGCAAAAAAGTTCGTCCGAGCCGCATTCAAAATGCGACGGAGATTTTATTTCACTTTATTCTTTTATTCTTTTATGGGAATGCAAGCCTGACAGATTGACGGATTGATAGATTGATTGATTGATTGGAGAAGATGTGTAAATTTAACGACAACAAATCGTAAAATTTCTTTTCGCTTGATCGGTCGGGAAAAATGAAGGATATTAAATAAAGGAACAAAACTGGCGATTTTTGCCTGTATATATTGGAGGCAGTGTATAAATGACGATAATGTAGTGGTAAAAATCATCAATATTTCTCGATATACTGTGTCCAACAACAAAGGAAACGTTTTTTTTTATTTTTATTTAAGACATATATCATGCGTAATTACATGGACAAAATAGCGTTTCTGTACTGTATTAAAAAAATTGTGAGGTGAAACTATCTCCATAATGATAAATGAAAGCGTCGAAAAATACGTAAAATGGCGAACCAGCCGAATATTTTGGATTTCCTGTACAAATCCATACCACTCTCTGATTACTTTAGGGGGGGGCGATGGGATTCTACTTAGGTATTGCGGTTGTTTTGCATCTTTACTGGAGGTTAACTAATGAAAAAACAACTTTTATTTCGGCATTAGGTGGACTTTCTGCTGATGGAACTGCAATCAGATAAATATACAGAAAAAATGTGTATTCTAGCGTCTTTTAACTTCGAGCATCCACCTATACTTGAGTATACCTAAATTCGAAATGAAAGCTGTTAACGAAGAAAAGTGAGAGAGAGAGAGAGAGAGAGAGAGAGAGACAGAGAGATAGCAAGCTTGTCCTCGATAGCCGTCTCTCTTTCTCCCTACGCGATTGTTGGCTACCATGACAATGAATCAAGTAGCGAAAGATAGAGATAGCCATCAATGGCCAGCTCGTTATCTCTCTCTCTCTCTCTCTTTACTTGGTTCACAGCAAGTGCACCGATAGGCTTACTTCAGTATACGCGTGTATGTGCTCGAAGTCTTTTATCATTTTCAACACGCAACGGTAGGGTTGAAAGGGCTTGTCGAGAAAATTCGTTTGACATTGAAGCTTATCAACCGTTCCTCCGTAGTTTTCAACGCAATTGAAATTGAAGCTTATCCGGTGCACAAGTTTCCAGATTTATATGAGACTACATTTTTCACGCTCATACAGAGCTTATTGTTTTGGCTATATCATTCTGTCCAAAGTCCTATTCCGTGTCGTAAAATCGTTGGATAAAAGGCGCCCGATATCGTTAAAAATCTTTCTTCGGACTTTAGAAATTTCGTGCACATTTTCGATTGACTGGCAAAAATCTTATAATAACATTATAATTAGGAATATTATCTTAAAAGTGTTATACCAAGCGACCCTTAGACGGGAAACCGCCCAATTCCCGCGGATTCTCGCTTCACGATCTTCCGTGTTCAACTTCGGAGAGGTCGCTCGCAATAAATCTCGCGCCCGCGCGGCGGTGCGATACTAAGGGAGGGACGAGGATCGATAGATCGATAATATTCGAAATTTCAATGGAGTTGACCCTTCTCTGAAGAGAGAGAGAGAGAGAGAGAGAGAGAGAGAGAGAAGAGAGAGCACCGAGGTGCCGATACACAAGTGCGATTGGCAAAAGCTTTGGAAAGATTTTCGGACAAAGAATACTTGAGAAAGAAAAGAAGATTTATAATGAAGTTTCTTTTTCACTTTAGGATGTCTTTGACAATCTTTTTTCTTCATTAAAAGTATAGCACTAAAGGAAAAACCTACTTGAAAATGACTTAAGGATTATTTATTACCAACTTTATTGATTGACGAGAAGAGATCTTTCCATGCCTATTCGTATGAGAAACGTTATAGTGGAATTAAGACTACAAAAAATACACCCTAGAGTTCTCAACGCATAATTGAAAGGGTTTTACAATGGTCGATGGCTGTAATTAACTTAACTTTTTATTGAAATGTTAAAACTAAGTTAACTTTTCATTGTGTCTCCGAAAGCTAAAGCTGTCAAAATTTATTCTGTGATATTGAAATCGTGAACAATCATGAAATGCGGACCAAAGTAATAAAAATTCAATACGATATAAGAAAACGATCATTTACCACTGCTATGATCATTATGTTTCTAAACAAAATAAAATTATATTTAAATTAATATATGAATTAATATATAAATTAAGATGAGACAAGCACAATTAAAGTATTTTAAAATTAATTTTAGTTAATTTTTTTTATAACATTGTGCTATTAATTAAAACGTAAAGAAAGCAATCGTATCACAATTATTGTGGATTTTTAATAAGCAATGGGATTATAAAAATACAGTACAATATTAAAATAAATATTTCAAGTACAAATAATTATTTTTTAAGTAAAAAAAAAAAACAAGTTCACTCCATATACACCCTGCAATATTCGAGCACCCACGGCTGTTACTTTTGTTTTGACGCAGTGGCGCCCTCGTAAACGCGGTGGACGTTTTCTTTCCCAATACAATCTTGTATTTAAATAAAAAAAAATTACCTTCACGCTTGAGTACATATTCTTACAAGCGTATATCTTATATACATTAGAAAGCAAAAAACAAAATCGATATTTGAACTGCTTAAGCTAAAATCAATCCTTCGCAGCTCCAAATATAAAGCGAGTGCTCATTGGCCCGGTATGGTTCTTTTGCTCTTTCATTACGATTTGTAGCTTCAGCAAGCTGAATTAAAATTGCACTTATATCCTATTCGCATGTATAGAAAAAAACAGCAAAGGAATTTCGTGTTATTTATTTAGCCACGACTGCTTGATGTCGAATTCATAGCGAGTACATGCACCTTCTAACCCAATTACTATATATATCGTCCTATAATCATTTTCATGGATATTTCACTCCTGTCGTGGATAATGGACCGATAAATACATTTAATGTATACACTACATACATTCGATTGTCCACTGGATGAGAAGTGAATTTAGTGTTGGCAGATCGAGCGTACCTCTTTTCCCGTACAGTTAAATTTTCCTTTCTAATATACGGGCACGCGTATGTATATGCATATGTATATGTATGTGTATATGTATATGTGTCTATATATGTAGATATATATATATATATATATTCGAACCATCAGCACCGTTAAAGTTGGAATAGTAAGGAAAAGAAAAAAACAAGGAAGTCGGCCCGAAGCTCGAGTCTAAAAGCGATTTTGCGCGAGTGCCGATTGAGCATAACGACCGAACAGAATTCAACGAGAGTAAGGGAGTAAGAGAGAGAGAGAGAGAGAGAGAGAGAGAGAGAGAGAGAGAGAGAGAGAGAGAGAGAGAGACAGAGTGCGCAGGGGCCGCATTGTCGAACGCGCATACAATGTGGAGGCCGCTGCTCCCGCATGCCGAACGTGCGACTGTTTGTATATATATGCAGAATCGGCGCGCATAATATACCTATATAAGGCGCCTGGGGACTTTTTTACGATATCATTGTTTTTTAGACGGTTTAGCGGTACTTTAATATAGCACCGATTGCTCGGTCTTTGCGCGCTAAACATGCATTGTACCGATTGAGCTCGATTTAACCGTGCGTATTTTTCTGTTCTTTCTCACTTAATCCTGCTTACCGGTCGGGCACCATTGATGAATCAGATATATATGGAGGATTCTATGTTTAATAAAAAAAAAACTGCTTTCGAACAACTATTGGAAAATGTGTTGAAGTTACCTCAGCATCGGGTTTTAGTCTTTTTTTGATCGAGTCGCGGAGATTCACGGAGAGTCGCAATTTGTCAAAGTGATCGTTACTTTTTTCAAGATATCCATTGCATTGTAACTGTTTAACGAAGCATTTTTTTCACCATATAGATACGTAACATTTTCTTCCATGTTTCAATAAAAACTCTTTTAATGAATATTATTTTATTCAATAAAAATATATCACGACGACATAATAATAATTTAGAGCTCTTCTTGCATAAATAGATGAAAATGAAAATAAAAATTTTCCAAAGCATAATTGATTGTGAGCTCTGCACTTTCATTTAGTTCCCATCGCTGTCAAATTTTTGGCGATACGCTCTTATAGTATTACAAAAGTACATCGTATGAATTTTTTTGACGCTGTTAGGAGTCCAAAGGGAGCTTTCACTCTCGTGAAAATTTAGATGAAATGGCTCATAACTCAATGATAAATTATGACTGCACATAAGTATTTATATCGTAAAGCTAAAAAAAATTCACGCATGGAAGTGTATTCAGATCCGCATGGTGAAATATTCCTTCTTAGGCAGTTACAAATCAATGAAAGTGAAAAAATAAGGATTAATTTATTAATTTTGCTACTCGCTGACTCCATAACAATCGATCAAAAAAACTGAAAGCCCATCATGAGATATCCTTTAACGCGTTTGTCAATAGTTTTTCGAAATTAGTTTTTATCAGAATTGGTTTTTTTTGTTTGAATGATACAATGCTCCATTCTTCCACATATATATGATTCACGAAATAAATATATATATATAAAGTGTAAATACATAGATATTTACACTTATAATCTATAGATATTATATATAAATCTGACTTTCCAAGTATTTTGATTGACAGATTGAGCGAAATTTTCTACCGAAAATCGCATGAAGGTGGCCTATAGTGAAAATTACAGCCCTGATGTAAATTTGTAAACAATATCGTTTTCGACCTTCCGTATCTCAATGAAAATTGCAGATGAAAAAAAAAAAAATTCTCAAGCGTTGGTCCGCTACCCCTCTGTAGGAATACGTCGAAACACGCACGAATATACGTTAGCGCGGTCACGATGCGCCCGACGTCCGAGAAAATTGGAATGCTCCGATGCATTAGGGATGCGCACTCAGCGCGCGCGCACATACACACACGCGCGCACAAGGCGACGCTTATAATATTACCTTGGAGTGACCATTAGGAATTATACCGGAGGGAAATTTTTCAGTGAAATCCCCGGCTGATCGACGGTTAAGTATACGCGCGGTTCTTCTTTTTTATTCATTTTCTTTTCTTTTTTTTTTTTTTTTTTTTACTATCACCATTAATACACTCGCGCGAACCTCTAATATATATAGCGGGACTATACGTAATGCGAATTTAATTGGGATGTAAATAATACACGATGTACGCATGTATGTATGTATGTATGTACATATATATATATATATATATATATATATATATATATATATATACGCGCAGGTACTTAGTTTACTAACTTCCATATATCGCAACGCCTTATTAAACAAAGTTGAGCTTGTAATTTTGTGTGCGCGCGCGCGTATGCGTGTGTACGAATTCCGCTTCGCATTATTATAAATATATACGCGTGTCTATATACATATATACATATATATATATATATATATATATATATATATATATATATATATGCGCGGGGAGAGAATAGCAATTTGAATGGAAACTGCGTGCTTTGCTCGGGCACGCATATATATATATATATATATATATATATATATATATATATATATATACTGAAATGTTAGTTCTGAATTTGACATATGGCTAGATGAATAAATTCACCCCTGCGGCTAATTGTTGAATTTCCGTATTGAGGACAATGCAAAAGATAAAAAGCTTTAGAGTAAAAATATTTTTTTGCTTTTTTTTAAGGATATGGTGTGATTTCTTATGCGAAATATGAATCTTATATAGAGCAGCTAAATTACTATAAAACTACTTAATTAAACATAGAAATTACAATGATTATAATTATTTCCATTCGGTCCTTTCAGAGTACCGATGAGAAATGTTTATAGAAATCCTCGTGACTTTTAAAATATTCGAAATAGCAATGTCTTAAAACTTCTAACCATAAAATTCTGTTTTAACAATTAGAAAGTTTTGCTGCTTTTTCTATAGCGTACGTTTATTTATAGATTTATCGTTTTATATTGTATAGTTTATACAAAAACGTCTTTCTTCGTATATACATTATATATGTATATATATATATATATATATATATATATATATATATATATATATATATTTTGTAATAATGCTTACAATCACTTTACACTAAAATTACACGAAAATTTATACACAGCCATTAGTCTATTATATAATAAAATATTGATGAATTTATGCAAATTTCTTCCGCGTTTAAGATAACATTGTTTCATGCTCTTCCTTTTGTAAACCTTCATCTAGAAACAATTTTCCTAGATTCTCAAATTTTCCAACGTGCACTTTCCTGTCTATGCAATTATTTCCCATCCTGTTTTATAATATATTTGAAAATTCTAAAAAGATAGCTTTTCATTTATATCAAGCAATCATAAAATTATTAAATTTTATATACCTTTAATGGGGAAAAAATGAATCGACCCGATTGAAAATCAGCCCGTGTTCTTGAATTATCTAAGCATCCGCACAAATGACGCGGACTTGACGACGAAGAAACTTAGTTCCAAAATTATTTAACGAAAAATACAAAACCAATATTTCAAATTGAATAGGCCAGTAATCATTGCTTTCTTGCCTTCGACATCTTATTAAATCCACGTCGATTCTATAGAGACGAATCATAATAAAATTTACGACGTAATCCTGGCGCGCAGCGTGAGTTGACGATCATTTCTTTGACATAATGATATTAATAGTGATGATAATAATTAGAAAATAATAATAAAACAACAACAGCAGCAACGACAAGAATATTAATAACAAAAACAGTAATAATTAATTAGCGAAAAAGATTATCAGCCCCCAATTGGAGATTTGTTAGAATCTTATTCCCGCGCGAAAAAGTCGCGTTAGTGTCAAAGTTTATGCTCGGATGCCGTTTGACTTTGCGCGTGTTTTTTTCCCCTTCTTGTTCATTTGCGCCGTTTGTATAATAAACGATAAATAGCTTAATAAATCGCGCGTATTAATTCACGACCGCAGATTTCCATCGACGCCCCGGGGCACGAGCATCCCGACATTATGTCGTTCATTTGCGAGGTCCGTACATAATGAACCGTTAGAGAGAGAGAGAGAGAGAGAGAGAGCACGGCGGCGCCCGGGCTCTAGGTGCACGCGCCTATATGAGACCGCGACTGTTTACATATATATATATATATATATATATATATATATATATATATATTTACGGAGTGCCCCAAATACGATCTCGTTCGCGCTAGCGGGTCGGCCGGTAAACGAGCGGTCAAAGTCGAACGCGAGGCCTGCGGTGTACGCATTATCGAGATGAGTTGGAAACGGTTTTTGCGCCACAGTATAGGCGCCCCAGCGTACGCTCGTCGGCCAGCGAAGTGTGCGCACATAAAATGCGCAGTTTTTGCACACGGCTTTTGCCCCGCTCGTTACCGAATCGCATTTGGGACACCCTGTTTGTATGATGCTCTGTTTCGTATGATATATATATATATATATATATATATATATATAGGTATACGTATATAGGTATACATATATACATATATAGGTATACACATACACACACGGAGTCACATTTGAAATATGATTAGGACGAGGATTCGCGAAAGTACACAAGTGGTTGGTATGCGTTGATTTATCGTGGCGCGAAGCTCGGAGAACAATTTGGGAGGAAAATTTGCTTGAAAATATGGATATATATATATATATATATATATATATATATATATATATATACACGTTCGCCAAGGAATTATTATCGTTCACGAATTGTCGAAACATTGGTGCTCCTCGCATTTGTGCGGAGCCATCATCGCGCGAACCTTTCATTCGGTACTTTCTTTTTACTTTCGCACCTTGCGGTATGCCGATGAATATTCACCGAGCGAAGATTTTTACATTACAATTACGATTTGGATTATGCAATTATACCGTTAGATTGAAGACTGAAGATCAAAGTGGTTTGAGGATCTCATCTGATTTCAAACTGATTTCACGAGGTTTCGTATATTTTGCTCGAGGATCGGATGATGACGAGCTTTCATTGAACAGGATTTCGAATTCATTTCATTGACTTTCATGTATGACTCGAGCGTACGACAGGTCTTCAATTATTTTCTGATTTCATTGCACTCGATGATGATTAATTGTATTAAGGGGGCATCTCTAGTCTTTTTCCATAAATTTTCAAGATTTTTTTCTTGCAGTAAACTTTATTATCACACTACAATTTTTTTTATATTAAAAAAATACATATTCAAGTCTACAAAAATTCTTTTTTTTCTCATGTTTCATCCAATATGGCCCAGATATGGCTGCCACAACGAAGCTTGCTTTTTTTTTGGCTGACATCATATCTTGACACAGGAAGCTCTGAAATGAAAAATTCAAAAAGCATATTAAAGTATAAGAAAGTGGCTATAGCCCGTACTAAAATCAAGAAGTTTAAGTAAAATAAAAACAAAATGGCGGGCTTTTCTAATTTTCGGCTTACTTTTTGAGGTTATGTTGTTTAAAAAAGTGCTCAAATGTAATCGAATATTCATAATTCTAGTACGGGCTATAGCCACTTTCTTATACGTTAATATGCTTTTTGAATTTTTCATTTCAGAGCTTCTTGTGTCAAGATATGATGTCAGCCAAAAAAAAGCAAGCTTCGTTGTGGCAACCATATCTGGGCCATATTGTATGAAAAATGAAAAAAAAAATATTTTTTTGCAGACTTCAATATGTATTTTTTTAATATAAAAAAAAATTATAGTGTGATCATAAAGTTTATTGTAAGAAAAAAATCTGGAAAATTTATGGAAAAAGACTAGAGATGCCCTCTTAAGAATCTAACGATTGCGCGTTAGTGAATGCGCCCTGATCGCGATGGCAAAGATATTATTACCATACGATATGTTAGAAAGAAAACGTTCGGGTATAGGCTATTCGAATAGAATCTTAATTTCGATCGAAGCATTTTAATTGTAGCATAATTTACATTTTTTTGAAGCTCTATGTGGTAATTTTCGAGGGAATTTTCAATTATAAGGTGACACGTCAGTCTTCAATTACATGTTGTAAATATTGTATCTATATAAAACGCGTCTTTTTTACAATAATTGGACATTATTCCGTATTATTTGAGGGATTTAAGATCTATGGAACTCCACACGATTCGAAGTTATGATAGAAAGTATATGTTTAAGATCCAGATCCGCTGACCGTAGGATTTTGATGAAACCAATGGATCAAGTAAGCTCAAATTTGAGAATATCGTTGTTAAATACTTTTAATTTGATATGAACGGAGTGGATTGTATTTAAGCAAATAGAAAAAACAATTAAATATCTAAATGTGTGAAAACTAATCGATAATTAATAAAAAAGATCAGCATCATATTTATAAAATTTTTCTAAATGCTCCAACTGAATTCCCTTTGTTCGCATCGTAAAAAAAATATATAAAAACAGTGAATTTGGATTTTGGAGGTATTTCCTATTTTAACTTCAGATAGTGTGGATTTAAATAGGTCTGAAATCCTTCAATTTATAACTAATAATGTTTACTTAATTCACAGAACATAAGTTTTAGATATATAACGTTTGTAATATACTTCAAATGCTTTTTTGTACAATTTAAAGATGGCGTATTCTCTCTAAGATCAGGATTTGAAATCATATGTCAGATTTTCAATTGATTTCAAAGGCCATAAAGTCATTCTTTCTATATATTTGCAATAGGACTTTTGCTAATTGTTCGAGATACTTCGAATGATTACATTTATTAGTTCTCATTGTTTTTTTTTTCGAAACAATTTCAATGATTTTAAGTGTTTTCCACTGTAATGTCAATTAAAATTTATAATACAGTAGAGAACAGAGAATTTTTATTTTTTATAATAATATTTTACCTTAATCACTATTGGAAGCGCGTGTATCGCTTCTGTGAAAAATGTAGAAGCTTTTAATACAGTTTTGTTTTCGTGTACTCGTATATTAGAATTGAGCTATTGGCTTTAAGACTATTGAGCTTTAAGACGTTCTTATATATATATAAAAGTTCGGCTTCCGCGCAACAAAGCCAAGAAAAAATAGAAGGAACTTTTAGCAATCAACGGTAAGCTGATCCAGCAGAAAATTAATTACCAGAGGGCTACACTTATAACTTTCACTCTCTCGCGCCCGGCGAACACGAAAATATCACGATCGTATATAATCCGTTCTTTTGTAAACCTCGAGGCGGGCTGATGCAGCTCCTCCTCGCGCTGCAGTTTTGCAAAGCTATATAGATGAACCAGGCACTTCGAACAAAGATTCTTATATAACGTAATAGAAAAAAGAAAACAAAAAGCCATTCAGCTCCGTTGGAAATCGAGAATTAATTTCAGACTCGGGAGAGGTCAATGAAACGTTTTTAAATGTTCGAAAATGAACCGTTGACTTTGGCCGAATTTTCAATGTAAATGAAAAGGTGAATTGTAATTGTTTATGAAAATTTGAAAAAAAAAAAGCCATTTGTAAAAGGGATTCATTCGTTTATAACAATCGATGAAAAAATAACTTGACCGTTTTTGGCCAATTTTAGTAGCTGAAAAATATAGCACATTATATTGGCTATTTTTGAAGTGTAATATCTATGTATATATATATAGAGTTGAAATTTTGGCCTTTGCGGGATACACAGGATTTTCGAACATTCCATTAAAACTGTTTTAACAACGTTATTCCGTTAAAAAGGATCGATCGAGAAAAATATTATGCTTCGTTTTCTGACGCGGTCCGTGCGGTTTGGTGTATTTGTTTATGTCAAACGTTGGTTGCCACCTCGTGCAAGATTCGCCACGAATTTTAGTTTTGTACAAATTCTAACGGTATCGAAGGCGTGTAGTACCTCGCTTCGTATTATTTTGAAATCCATAATACTTCAAAATTGTTCAATTTAGAAATATCTTGATCGTATTGTGACCGTAAATTTTTACTTCGACATATCCTTGAAAGCGGTAACAATTTCTCATTTCATTTTAAAACAACTAGCTGGGCGCTAAAATCCTCGATTCATTTTTCTCTAAAGTTACGGGCGAGCCACTGGGCGTGATCTTTAATCATTTATCTTGAAAAACATTAAAACTGACTTGATTCATCGAGTATTGACATTACTGAGATTCCCATCGGCACGGAACAAAACTTCTTGCTAACTTTCCCTCTCTATATATACACGTATACATTTAACATCGTAACTGTAGTTTGCTGAACGCATCGAAACATCCCCTTGAACGTCGGACTCGTAATATCGATCCCGACTCGCGTCGGCGTCGGCAGCAGCAGCGGGCGAAGCGAAGGGGGAGAATGAGATGCGTCGCGTCCCTCTTCCGAGCCAACTTCTCTTCCACCGTTTACCGATCGATGACGGCCCCCCGATACATATATATATATATATATACACACGAGCAGAAAAAAACACTTTCTAGGGTCGGGCTTTCTCTCTCTCTCTCTCTCTCTCTCGCTCTCTCTCTCCCTCTCTCTCATTCATTCTTTCTTTCTTCCATTCTCCCCTTTGCAAACGCGTGAATCATGCAACAGTCGTCGAGCAGCTCCCCCGCGCGTTCGCCATACTTGGTTTATCGACCTCCGACGAATCGGCACATTATATACATATATATATATATATATATATATATATATATGTATATATATATATATATATATATATATATATATATACACAATATATATAGATATAGATAGATATATAAGTAGCTCTCCAAAACCGATCGAACAATCAATGCTTTACGGCTCTCTTTTCTTGAATTTTTTGTTTTTATTTTTTCGTATAGATTATGTACATTAAATTTTTCTGCTTGTCGTGCGACCATTCGCCTAATATATATATATATAGATAGATGAAAGAGTCGAGAGAGAAATTTAAAGAGGCACCGCCCGCCCGTTCGCGAGCAATATCGCAGGTGTCTACAAATCACCTCCAGGCAGCGCCTGTAACGCGGCTCCTTTTGCCGTGATTTTTTCGAAAGATTGCGCTCGTTTCATCGCACCCCCGCCTAGCAGGAGTTGGGCGGAGGGCGCGCGCGGGAGGGGGAGGACCGTTAATATAGACTCTCCACGGAGTGTAAATTAACTGTTAGCTGCAACAGTTATATATATATATATATAAGGAGTTATTATTGTACGCTCGACGAAAATCTCATAGATAGCGCTCTAATTATATGGTATATGCATCGTACGTTGTATATTCCCGTGCGTGCATGTATATATACACGTGCCGTGCGAGATCTTTTTTTATCTGGACAAAAGTCGGAACTATCTAGTAGCCTAATAAGATCGTTATATTATACATTATATACATTAAATCCTCACTATATATTTATATATATATATATATATATATATATATATATATATATATATATATATAACTTTAAAGTTTGCGTTCAAAGAAAACGGTATTTATATTATATATATATATACTAGGGTGAAAGGTGCACGCGTGCGCGCGCTTCGTTGCGAGGGATAATAATATTGTTCTCACCCGGGTATAATAATTCCTTTTTAAACGAGCCTAATTTTATAGCGTGGGCGGTTTTCTATATTACGCGATTACGAAAAGCGAATTCATGAAAGAAATGCTTATCTTGCCGCTTATGGGACGATTAATAAAGCTTCGGAATCGGGAGATAAAAAATATTTTAATTGTTTAGAGAATGTTTTGCGTATTAATAATATCCATAATTAAGTTTGAGTTAGGGTTTTTATAATTAATTTAATAATAACAGAGATAAGAAAAAACTTTTTGGCCTCCTGTTTTAAGAAATATTACATTCCTTATAGTTTATTGGAGATATCCTAAGCTCAAAGTACGAAAAATGCGATGTTTGAAGAAATTTGAGGTTATCATCAGAGATTAGTGAGATTTTTACTTCTTTCTAATTATCGGATTTTCAAGATGCATTTTTATTTGTTCGAATTTAATTTTTCGCTCTCACGATAAATTAAGGTCATTACAATATGTTATTATGTCATACATATGAAATTTCATAGTCTTATAACTTGAATCAAGTCTTATCATATATGAGAAAGACGATGAGGATGGGAAATCGGGAACACAAAGATCTTCCGTTAAGGAAGTGTCAAAGTAAAGCTTGACGGCCATAGTGACGATTGTTGAGACGCTCGTTTTTCACTATTGTTACTGATTTATTCACATTAATGGTAAAAGAAAATGAATATTTAATGCGATACAATAAGTAATTATAATTTATCTGAAATTTGTGTAAATACTGCAAATTGCAATTGCAAGTTGTGAAATTCAGGTCTCGGAAGATCTTCCGTTCTTCGTCTTATATATCTGCACCTGTCCCGCGATGTTTACCACCTTGAGCCTAATTCAGCAACTTGCGAAACTGCATGTTTAGCACTTTCAAGCGAGCTTATTTCCAAATCTAGACGTCCTGGGTTAATGTTATGACTGAAGGCGGACACAACGCCGAAAAGGCTACAAAAACTATGTATGTCAATCATATAAAAAAAGAACAATATCCGATATTATTATTCTATAATATGTTAATGTATAATTCATATATCTAATACTATATTAAATAATATGTGAATTTATTCCTATAGGTTCTGAAAATAATATGCAAAGTTATTTTCTCCATATTTTGATTAACTTATTGTATTAAGCATTTTTATTTACATTTTGTGAACTTATATGGTATTTTAAAACCACCTGAAAACTAATGTATTATTACCAACTATACTAAAACATTCAGTACTTATAATTCATTCGAAGGCGGAAGATCTATCATAATGGGCGGTATACATATATACATTTGAGACTGACACAAGTATATATATAGTCAAGCCGTACCGCGATGCAACTGTAAAAAATCAAACTCACACGGCTTCGAAGGTCATTGATAGAAACGACAACCTAAAAAGAATGTTCACTGTCATTGTCATAGTTGATATAGAACGTGATCCAGATAAGCGGGTACTTTATTGTGTGCGAATATATATACATACAGCATTGCTTGATATGCGAATGCCATTAACAGCGCTTTATATTGCAGTGTCACTTTTTTACAATGGTGCCTCTGAGACCAAATTAATTGTCAATGCTACAAAGGTGATCTAGATCGTTTGTTTCAACGTTATTCGTGTCAAAATCTCATACAGAGGCATGTCTTTGTGTAATTTAGCACATAATCAACCGACTATTTAACAATACAAAAATATATATTCTTATTACTCGACTTATCCTTTGATAACTAGCTTAGATCTTTTTTTGTAATCTAGAAACAAATGCAGAAAGATCATCAGAAATGATCTTAGGATAAGTATTTTATTACGAGATATTGTAAATGGAAAAAAGTTGGATAGTTTTGGAAAATGTAATTTATTTAAAGCAGCTATTTGGGAGATCATAATGCAGGAGTATTTTATGAAAATGGTATAATCGTCGAAAGAGCCGTTGAAAACAAATTTCATTTGCTGGAATTTTCTATCATACTGTGCTTGCGAGGATAAATTAATATAAGCACCCGTATTTTCAACGAAGTCTCAATTTTCCCTCAAAAACTTTTGTATTTTATTTTTCAACATAATCGCACATTTAAGGACGATCCGAATTTTCTGCTCATTTTATCTTCAAACCGTTTCGACAAATATACGGATATGTCCGAGACTCTGCTTTGACAATGACGATTCTCGATTCAGCTGAATTTTTATCAGACGAGCCAGCGTTCTTAAGTGGTAGAGAGAGAGAGAGAGAAAGAGAGAATGAGAAAGAGCCAAGTCAGACAATAAGTATGGTGGATACATCGGCAATTCGTAGCGCGAATTGTCCAATTTGGCCACGACTATTGCGAAACAGTTTCTTTTCATATCCTTTGCCAAATGGGTTCGCGTCGCTTTTTCAGTTTCTCATCTAACTGGTCCAGTACACAATACCGTGAATAGTATATTTTTGTGATTGTTCTATTCGCGTCTGCAGAAAGCCAATTGGATTATTCCCTTGTAAGTCCAAATAATCGTAGACAAGAGGTCATTCTACGGAGTGCAGATTTCACTAGAAATATTCATTGCTCTAAATATTGCTCGATTGTCTCGGGTATACAATAATAGATCTAGATATTATCGACGGCTTATAACAGCAATTCCCGCGGATACGAAGTAGCCCAAACGCTGTCAGCTACGAGCTTGACAGTTCTATGCTTATAGCTTACGTATATTACATTATCGACCGAATCAAAACGCCGCTCTCATCGTACCGGTAACTTTCTCAATCCCAGCTTATATCGCGCGAAACGTTAATTCTCGTTCCCCCCCCACACGACACGCCGACTGTATATGAATGGCCACTGTTACTTTCGTTCGGCGCTCGGCAATAGCCGCGTGTCATATTGAATGTAGCAAAGTCTGTCGCCTTTTATCGGCAACAGATGTAAGTGACCACGTTTACTTCCGTTGTTACATGCTCCTGCAAGTAACATCTGTCGTGGTATTGAAAATAAGAAGTAAATCTGGTTAACAAAATTTTGTTAAATCGACACTAACGTATGAATCACTTTCCAATTTTTTAGGAAGTTGTTGAAAATATGTCAGTTTAGAGCATTGCTGTAGTTACGTGTTGATCCGCACCCTCCTAAATATAAATATGAAATTCTGAATTTTGGTTCAGCAAAATATAAACGGAAATATACATCTATCTCGTATACTATTTTAAAATGCTGATTTGCTCTAAAGACTATCCATGTGGGAACATTTACATCTTTGTTATAAAAATGTTTTAAAAATACATTTTATGTAATGTATGTAGAGAGTCTATATTGTATATGTTTACCTACGGTTTAGGAGCAACACAGACGACGAGCGAAATATAAGATGATCAGATAGCTTTGCCATAATATAAGATATCCTATATAAACTTTACGAAAAGTATCGAATTTATCGAAAAATCCAATGAACGGTACATCTTGTTAATATCTTTAAGTCTGGTTACCTCATCCACTATAAACGTAAATATACAGTAAATTATTGCAGAATTATATTGTAACTGTACACGAATAAACAAAAAACTGTGTCTTTTTAATAAGCGAAAATATGTAAGCCAGACAATATCATTCGTTTTTCAATACGATAGGTCCAGAGCTTTCGAAAAATTCGACGCGATATCCTACGTCCAATTGGCGCATTCTTCCATTGATACAAATAAAAAGACCTGCATAAAAGATGAAAAAATTATAATAACGAAAAGTGGCTTCGCGCGTATATACTTGAAGGCCTTCCTCCGACTCCATTTGAAGCATATTATACGAATATTGTATTATACGAATTGCACATTACACGCTGCGCGCACGTGTCGGGTCGGGTTCATCTCTCACTCATCCTTTTTCAACGGTGCCCCTTTCCCACCTCCTTTGTCCTTCCACGCGACATTATTGTGTCCACACCCAGAGGGTATATTCTATATACACCTCGGCAACATCGAGCCGCGACGAAACCTGCGCGCTATTCACTATGTAGCCTATATGTATATATAAATTTACTTCAGCAGTAGCTCACCGTCTCATTATTTCCTGGGCCTGAGGGGAGGGGGGATCCGGCCTACATGTGCGTATACGCGCGCCCGATGCTCGTCTTACAAGCTCGCGCGCATTGTCTTCCAATGCGGGACGAAGGTATAATATTCGATACCCCGTGTATATGTGCATTGTGCTTGCACCTCGCATCTTCGTGTGTGTATATATATATATATATATATATATATATATATATATATATATATATATATACATATGTATGTATTTACCTGGTGCTCGGTAACTGGTACAGTTGCACGGGTGCGCTGTTATATTATATACACTGTGCGCACGGGCGAAGGGATAGATGGTGCGCTGACTTCGGCTGACTTTCTACGCTCGCGCACTCACCTGGAGTGATTTTATATATAATGGGGTGTGTGGATTTTAATTAGTGACCTCGGCAAACAAGGAGATCCTAATTTAACACTGTGTTTATTACATGGACTTTTATATATACGTAGATTGTATTGAAGTACTCCCTCGGTAATCCCCGTTGGGACAGATAGAAAATACATCGCACAGGTACGGACTCGGCTGAATAGTCCTGGACCTCACAAATAGATGGCGTTAGTTTTATTGCATTCACCTCATTTTCAGCTATTACTAACTACTAACCTTCACAAGACAGTCGTTAAAATTTAATGACATTCTATTTATTAGTTTTATAAGTCATCGTGTTCATAGTGACGATACTTATTTTATTTTTAAAATAATGAATCAAACCCAATTTCGTATTCTAATATTATACTGCTTCTTGGTGGAAAAAATACAGTTGAAGCGGAGCAATGGCTTAAAATGTGTTAAGAAGATTTCGCTCCATCTGAAACAACAATAAAACGTGGGTTTGCTTATTTCTCACGTGATCGTAGAAACATCAATGGCGCAGAACGTAGTGTACATCCAAATGAGACTGTAATAATACCAAATATAAAAAAATCGTTTTAAATGATCGAAAAGTCAACTTGGGTCAGTTACCTCATATCGTAAATATATCAAAAGAATTTGTTGGATTTACATTACAATAATATTTCTCAATGAGAAAGCTCTACTCGAGGTATTTTTTGTGTTTGTTCACTAATAACC
Source organism: Sycobia sp. Sy_11 (assembly GCA_018907035.1). NCBI lineage: Eukaryota > Metazoa > Arthropoda > Insecta > Hymenoptera > Epichrysomallidae > Sycobia > Sycobia sp. Sy_11. Next base: position 424,814 of record JACCIC010000148.1, on the reverse strand, counting down.
AAAAATAAAACCGGAATTTTTGCGTCAATGTGTAATAATGGATGGAACGTGAATCCATCACTTCACTCGGGAATCAAAACAATCGTCATCTGAGTGAACAGCAACTGCTATACCTCATCCAAAGCGCCCGAAAGCGTAACAATTAGCTGCAAAGGTTATTATGGTATTTTGGTTTTTATATCTTGGGATGTGCGTGGTATAATATTAATCGACTATCTCGAGAAGGAGATACCATCAACAGTGAATTTTATATAGCGTTCTTGGAGCTTTCGAAGGTCAAAATTGCAAAAAAAAACACATATGGCAAAGAGAGAAATTTTATATCATCAAGCGAGCACTGTGTCACTAATCAATGAAAACGATGAGAATATTACGAGTTAGACCACGAATTGTTCTCGCACCCATGATGTTCCTTATATTTGGCTAAAAATCACTACTGGCTATTCGAGTGAAGAGATTATCACGGAAATTGAATTCTAATTTGAGAAAAAAGATAAATTGTTTTAAATGTTTACACAATTTATTTAATAGAATTTTGACTGCGTAAATCATATGATCATTATCGATCAGAGATCTCAATGAGCTAAGATCATTACACGATTCGTTCCGAGTCAGTGACGAGAACGCGGTTTGTGGCGAGAGTCAGCTTCCGGAATTTGTGAAATCTCCAATTTGTTCTTATATCGTATTGTAACATCGACTTCTTCACATTAAATTGACTATGAAACAGATTCTTGGATCTGCATTATTACATCATTTACATTACATTCCAATTGAGAATACTCGGAAAAATTGAAAAAATAAAATAGACTATATTTTGTGTATATTTTAACGGACTCGTTATGAATGCATAAAAAAAATAAATTGTCTATATACAATTTATATTTCTGGATGGACCCGATTGAAAGACAATGACACTGACAAATCCATGACACGAATAACACGAATAGGTTATTTATTAGAAAAACTGCAAATTTGTTGTTATTGTACAAGAATTTTATGTCAATCTTCTTCAGAATTATTTAGTAAAGATTACAGCCACTTAATCAGAGAATTATGAAGCAAATCAAGCTAAACCCAACTAATTCGATGAATTATTAATTTTCGAATTAACCTCCTATATAGGAAAGACGATTACATGACCAAATTTTAAAAACCAAATTCAGCCAGTGGTTGAGACATACATGACGATTAAAAAAAAATTCCATTTAGCAATAATTTTTAGAAGAGATGTTTTTGTTTTACATATTCATAGAAATATGTTATGCGATACTATTGACACTTTATCATTTCTACAAGTTTATTATAAAAAAATTAATGCGGTTTTTGCTGTTCAAAGTTTTACTTATTCATTTTTTTTTGACACGATTCTAGCAGGTTGAACAGATTCTTTTCAAGCATTTCATAACAACAACGAAGCGGGGGTGTCCAGAAATGTTCAATTTGAATCAGAAACATTTCGACGATCAGTAGAAACGTGTTCGATTTATCCAGACAAAAAAAAACAAAGATAAATATATAATTTAGTCTAAAATCAAGGTAGTCGAGTTCAGAAAAATTCCACCAAGTCCCGTGCAACTTAGCAATGTTTGATTTTTCGCGTGAAAAAATTTAAATTGAATAACCCCGGTTTTTTTTATATATAATTTCGTCGGCCAATAATCCGCACAGCTCGAACTCAATGCAGTGCTCCTCCGTAGCCAGACCCTGTGTGTTATCTAATAGATGATTGATCAAATTCAGCGCGCTTGATACGGTATTAATCCGTGGGGAAAGCCGTACATATATACATGTATATATATATGTATATATATGTATGTATGTATGTATAATACGACATCGTGGATAATTGCAATTCGTCGGCGCTCGCGCACTAATTATATCCATCGTAGAGAATCAGTCAATACCGGTAGAGTGCACACACGCGCGCGCGCGCGCGTATGGATGGATTGCGCTCGTTAAATCGCGCCGAGCGAGATTGTACATGAACCGATCGTATAAGAGATTTTATGATGGTTATATACCATTTTCTGGTGAATTTAATTTAAGCGACGTTCGTCGCTATGCTGCCTGATGTATGTACATTGTACAAGTTTTTCATACATATCTATAGTATGTACGTATGTACATATATATATATATATATATATATATATATATATATATATATAATATATATATATATAGACCATTTGTAGTAAAGTGATCGGAGAAGGTAAAAATTAAGTGGTTATTTCATTCAATCTATATATACACGTATTTATCATTTTTGCGCGCTTCGCAAAAGTAATTAATTCGCTCTCCCTGTTGGTCTTCCGTCACGACTTGCTTAATGATTAATCGTTATACTGTACCGATGTGTACACGTATGTCGTTGTCATTTTAGCTGCTATGGATTTCACTACTGGCAGAAAATCCGTCCTTATAACAAGTCGCCAATTATAGAATGGAAATTCTAGAGAAGAAAAGTTCTAGTCTATGAAAAAATTTTAGATCATCTATTTCATCGCGTGGTTAAGCCCATTTTGTCAAAAGATATGATATTTCGATAAAAAAATATTTTAGAATATGTTGAATAAAAAGTTTAGAATTTATCTCAATTTTTCAAACTTTCGGCAAAGAAATCTGGCAAAAAAATCGGCAAAAAAATTCTAGCGTGTTTCTCAACGTATCCTCCGGTCTTCTTAAACTTTCGAAAATGTTCGTAGATTTTTACATTTCCGGAAACGCTATATTGATATTGATTTCCGATTCTATACCTACAGCTCTATCTTGAAGACTCGTGAACGCATGACGGAGAAATTTTTATTGTTTTTTCTAAACAAAATTGATAATATTGAACATTACTATTCTTCATTTTATTTCGATACATAATATCAGAAAAAGGGTGGATGGATTTTCAATGGAAACTGCAAAATCACGGAACCAAAATAAATGCTAAAATCATGCACAAACCGAATTTTAATTGAAAAGATAAGCTGTAAGTACAAATGCCTACGAATAATGATGAAAGAGGAAATCTGAATAACTATCTTCTTCAGTTTAATTTCGTATAAAATGAAGGAATAATTGAATAATCCGTATAGGATTCATTTCGATTTGAACGTAACACTGAATGATATAATGATGTAAATCAGCTCGGGAACCGCAAGTACATTTATATAAAGAAAATTCATTGCGGTTATAAAAATGCCTCTCGGATATTGCAAATCCATGATCGGACTTGGATTTTGTGTAAAATAAATAAAAAAACAATATCACGTTGACGATCTAATGACACAAAGTTATCGAGCAAGCTTGTAACCAGCTCCTGCAACATTAACTCACCTAAATAATTTTGTATAACATATCATTTATTAATTAAGATTCAGCTTATTGGGATTTTTTAACGAAGATTTCACGATTTCACACTCGTTGTCGATAACTATGTCAGGATATTTTTTGTTTGGCAATTATTCTAAACGTAGTTTTAGCGCAAATATTTGAAGACGCGTTTTCCGATGTAAAAATTGTACTTCGTTATTTCAGTTTTATTTTTTTAATAAGAACGTAGATCTGTTGCGTTTATAAAGTAATATTAGGCTCTCTTGCACGGAGTGAAATTTCGTTGTATACAGTGTGCGAACGGACTTTCATAAAAGTTACAGCGATTTACGCCACGTATTCTCTACATATAAAAATACAGGATGAGTTTGAAAATTTATTACTAATCCTTAAACAAAAAACTATTAAATTTTATTTATGGCTTCTTGCGTAAAATAAAAACTTCTTACCGATATTTTAACTTCCTTTAAAATATGGGAAAATATCGTAAGGTTTATATCAAATTTTATATAATATATACATTAATCAAAGCGTTGAAACGTTAATTTCTCGTTTTTATACGCAAAATTAAGATATGATACAGATTATATATATATATATATATATATATATATATATATATATATATATATATACACGTATGTATATTACATCCATATATTTTTACTAACAAGAAAGGCACGATAAGAAATGATAAAAATTTATAAAATGATAACATCTTTTTATAGATTAATTATCATCTCGTCTGTCTTACTTTTTGTAAACACAAATTATTTCTTTATTTTATCTATTCTTGCTAAATTAAAAAAAAAATAATTTTGACATTTATTTTTAAACAAAGTTTTGTTACTTTATGTTATTGTATTTACTTCCTGAGAAGAAGATTTAAAAAAAAGTAGAACAAAAGCAACTGCGTTCTTGGTTAAACATATACTTGACTTTATAAAATTTTAACTGAAGATAAGTTGATAATACGAATCGACAAAACGTTCTCTTCAAAAAAATACCGAATTTATAAAGCAAAAAATTATATTTTTAAATTTAATTTCGTTGAAAGCATAAGAATATTAATGAAACTTTACGATGTAATACTATCAGTTGAATTGGCATTTATTTGCTTCTTATGAATTACAAGCAATATATATATATATATATATATATATATATATATATATATATATATATATATGACACACTTTATAATCAGTTCGCAGGGAAATAAACTTAAGTAAAGTTTCAGTTTTGTAATATTCATGTTCCCACGAAAATCGCCACAATATTATAAATTCTGTCAATCAATGTGTCGAATCTGTAATGTATATCTCATACATATCTATAGCCTAAAGCTATTCTCTCTCTCTCTCTTCCTGGCCCTCTCCATATGTTTATCGCTCCCGCTTGTGTGCTTTCTCGGTTTTTTCTCAATAATGAAATCTTATATTATTGCCATTACGGCGAAAGTCGCGCGCACTCTCGCTTAAATAAAAGCTCCGAACTCCATCCATCCCCTGGGGATGGGGAAGCGAGATAGGGGGTCGAAAAAGTGCGCACCGCGAATTACATAATCGCTGGGACCGCAACGATTCGATAAAATTTGTTTTCTCCCGCTATCGGGGACGTAAAAATCATTTATAAATCGATAAATTAAACGGAATAATCATATACGTACTTCCTGTCTCTCTTACTCCCTATGCCCGATTCGCCGCCAGATGTCGTGGGCTCGATTGCCAACCTCTCTCGCGAACGATCGCATCCATCAGGCGGCGCTGCGCATAATATGCGTCGCGTCGCCACTGCAGCTGTTAAAGTAGCTCTTCTGTCTATATATATATATATATATATATATATATATATATATATATATATATATATATATATATACACATAGCAAATTTCTCGGCGCCTCGTAAATCATCGATAACTGCGCGAGGAGCGCGACAAAAAAAGGCTTTGATCGATGGGCATCCTTTAACCCCTCTCGCCGCGACTTTCTTCCGAGATATGTAGGAGGCGAATCCGGTCTTCCACTCCGCGTGTATGCATGTGTGTGTTTATATATATATATATATATATGCAGTTTGCCCCGAGGCATCTTCCGCGGTCTGATTTATGCCCTCGCACGTATATATCTGTAGTACGCGCCGCGGTCTTATGCAAAGTGCGATTCGAACGTTGCTCCATCCCATCGGATCGAGGTAGTTTCGGATTTTCTATTTTATTTTTGATCGAATAAGGATGGTGTATCCCATATATATATATATATATATATATATATATATATATATATATATATATATATATATATAGCTGTATAGGATGAATCTTACACGAGGTTTTCGCGGTGCGCGATAGGGAATTATTTTTTCTATAGCTATTCACCGATGAATGTGTAAATCGGTTGAAAATTTCTTTGAAGATTAATGTTAGGATAAGATGTCTGTTGGTGTGTGTGGTTTTATAAACTTTCTTTGTTTAAAAATCAAATTTAGCGGGGTTGGTTATTAATATTTCGATATATGGTCATATTTTATAATTTATATATAATGTATTTGCCTTTTCAGTAAAACCGATGAAAATAAAACTATCGACTTTTACCACGTTGTAGGTATATTTTGAATTCTTAAAGACATAAACGACATGTATTTAAATTCAATATTTAATGAGTATTTCCTCCATTGCTAAAAAATTTGGGACATAAACTTTACAGCGTGGAAGTGAAATCAAAAAAATTACGACAATTGTCGTTGAAAATCTTTTGCAATAAATAAATTATTGAGGAAAAGATCTTTAACAATGGCCCTTGTTAATAATAATTGCAAATGAAAAATCTTATCCAATTTTTATAATTAACGATTTTACGTATATTATGAAAATATATTTACCACAAAGAACCGGTATAGCAATTGTATGGCAATAATATGGACAAAATTTGAGATAACTTGTAAGTAATTATGTAATATTGCTGAAGCATCAATTTTATGTGAAAGGAGAAAATATTGTTAGAATAATTATAGTTCATTAATTACATGTATATATATATATATATATATATATATATATATAAAGTTACAGTATGAAATTGACACTAAGAATCATGATGAGAACCAAACTAACGAATAATAAGAACGAATGATAAGAAACTTTAATGTATGCGATAAGATTGCGTAAAAGCAACCGATACATCGTTGTCACTAAATAAATAAATAAATAATTGCACACACACATATACATACTTATTTATTATCAACAGTACAGCAGGTTATATTTATAAATGATCGACAATAAAACCGTTAACACAATTTTGATAAACGAATTGATTTACGCGCTGGTTTTAATATTTTTATAGAGGGGATCAGTTTATATCTATTACATGAATATATAAAATATATATAGATATAATTATACATTTAAGTTTATATCTAAAGGTATAATTCGTTCATACACTTTACATGCAGAATTTTCTACGCTTAATTCAACTATACACTCCACATTGAAAACATGCTATATATATATATATTTGTAACGGGAATATTCAATATCAGAAGAAAAAATACCTAAACACAGCTTCTAGTCGGCTTAACGACTTAAAAGCTTCGGACGCATAAATAGATAAATAATATAATCCGTTTCAAAAGGATGCGCGTAATTGCCCGCTGAAGAAAGACGCGGCAATTTTCATGAATTGAAAAAGATTCGGTTAACCACCGGGTTTCGCACAATCCCATCTTCCCCTCCCTCCCCCCCCACCCTACCACCGCTCCTCCTTCTCCTCGTACCATCGTGGGAATCACCGGCTGATAAGCAGCGTGCTTCTAACAACGGCATTATGGGCCCCGCGCGCTGCATCGTCTATATCGAAAAATTTCTAGAAATGACGCGGGGCGGAGGGGGGGGGCGGTGAGCAGAAATGAAAAAGGCACAATTTCTCGCCGCGATGAAAAGTCGAAAATATCAATGTTTAGAACGCGCCGACCGGGGTGCATGATAGCATGTGAGCAAAGTGCGGGGGGTGTGGTGGTACGGGGGGAGGGGGCCTCTCGCGGCAATCATTTCAGCGTGCGAGCCGTCGCGTTCAGCTCCGCGGACGCTGACGGTAACGAGAACTTCGGAAAAAGGCGATTACACGGGCGAGGGAGGGGAGGTGAAAGGGTTCCTCATTTTAGCCATTCATTTTTATACATATATATATACGTAATGTACTTATCTTCGAATCCTGCGGGACTCAACGATATTTTGAATGATCAAAAAACGCCCGGATCTGTACAGCTTGGGAAGAACTGAAGATATTCTATTGTTTAGATATAAAGAAAGTGCGCTAGCTAATGGGATGTGGGTTTCTATATATAGGCGACAGTTGTCGAAATAATAATATTATTTATATAAGCGTTAACTTATATATATATATATATATATATATATATATATATATATATATATATATATATTAGACACGATTTAACGAGAGATCCCAGATGGCCGAATAAAGGCCCGGCAATTTCATGACCTCATCGAGCACGTGCCAAATTTCCGCCCAACGGGGATCTTACATAAAGGCGTTGGCTTTCAAAGATGCTTTACGACCCCCCAGCCTCTTTTGTTTGTGCCACCGCGGCAGTTAAACGAGAGTGGAGTTAAGAGAGAGAGAGAGAGAGAGAGAGAGAGAGAGAGAGAGAGAAAGAGAGAGAAGGAGAGTGCGACCACTCACACCTTCCTCAATTATACATTATATACAGTTGCGCAACCGCGCACTGGATCGATCCCTCTCATCTTCTTCGCTCTTCTCATTACGTCGAAGTACTTGCGCAACTTATATATATATAGAACGTAGCGCACATCGATGTTACCGATGCAGCCTTCAACGGGGCGCAATGATAACAGCCTCCCCGTGATGCTGCTCGTTTATGCAGCTATATATATATATAGTCGCGTTTACAATTCGCAATCGCCCGGGGAACTCGAAATTGAAAATAGTGCACGATATACCTATATATTCCTCCTGTAAAGTAGGAGAGAAAGCAATTCTCGCGGCGCGCTTACCCTTCTTTCTCTCTTTCACTCTAATATGCACACATACACACACACACACACACATAGAGCTCGATATCTTTAGAGTTGCCGTTTTCATTTCGATCGTGATGCGCCGCGCGATCGCGCATCACCTACAGCGCCTGGATAAATTATTTTTCCTCGATCGCCGATCGCCGATCGCTAAGCGCCGCGCCGCAGCGAGTCACGAGGCGCGTTATAAAGGTGCACTCAAAAGAAGCGGATGGAAAGGGGGCCTGGTCGCGAGAAACCATCGTCTTTTACAATCGCTTATATTATTCGCCTTGTTAATGCGCGAATAACGCAATAATGAAGACGACGTCGACGGGTCTCTGATTATCAATTTATGTATAATATATGCGCTACTGACGGCGGACAGGAGAACCTAACACATATGGCCGACACGAGTATACGATAAGTACGCAAATACGCAAAAGTATTGCTTACACTATTATTACAATTTTGGACTTGAAAAATTTGTTTATAAAAAGAAAAAATTACTGACTTTCTTGACATCATATTGAAAAGTGCATGGATAAGGGAGGCTGCAGTCAAGAACGTGACTCTTAGAAAAAGTGTTAAAGTACTTTAAAGGATTCCGGGATATTCTTGAACCTTACGCTGCTAAACGTCCAAGATTTTATTTATTTTATGATATTAAACTGACGAACAATCATAAAGCGTGGGCCAAAATAATAAAAATCAATGTGATAAGAAAACAGCCATTTAAGACTGATATGTTAGGTGTACGTTTTTCAAGAAAATACACGTATTAAAATTATTCAAAGATGTAAATTTATTTGAAGAAGTATTAAGATTTAATATCTTTTTTTATTACGTTAGTTGTTTCATTAAAATGTAAAGAAGACAATTACATGATACATATTCTTTTTTTCTTTTTAATCTGATGGGGAATTATACGGAATATTTAATAAATATTCTAATAATAAACACCTATTCTTTAATTGAAATATCAGTTCCGTCCATATGAGCACCGAATTATCTACATAGTCATATCGGCCATTTCTGTTCTCACTCAGTGGCGCATCTTCGCACGAGAAAGTCCGAATCGGAACGAACGACAGGTGCCATTTTCATTCCCGCGTGCTTTCGCTTTTGCCCGGGACAATCGTCCGCAGTCCCTTCCTCGGGGGCTGTTCCGAGAGCGAAGAGGTACAGCAAGTTGGCAGTGCGCGCAATCGGCAACGACGCCTGTGTTCGTGCGAGGGGGACGAACGGTCGAGATTAGGTTTCGCATACATCGTAGAGAGCATAACCTCGTGGTATGTTTAAGGTTTGCGAAGATTTGATTTTTGATAAAAAAAAAAAAAAAAAAAAAAAAACAATTCTCTGACGATTATTCGATTGTGACGCTGAAAATTTTTTGATATTAAATTAAATCTTTAAAACTGAATATAATTCATAAGCGGGAACAATTTAGTCCAACACGTTAGCAGTCGACGCTTTTTATCCCGTTTAACAGCTTCTGACTATCGTCGTCATGCGCCGAGCACAGCTCCGGTAAACTGTCATAATAGTAAGTCAGCAGACCTTTTGCGGCCGTCTCCTTCGATCCCAACCCAAGCAGATGCGAAACGATACAATACAGGCGCTATTGCCAAATATACGTACCCCTGTCAGGTTGCTGTTTCACTTTCCGAACAGCTATATATACATATAGTGTCAAACAGATTTAATTAAGTACGGCGAGAGTTTTGCTTTGTTGTTTGCCTGAACAAAGTGTAGAAAAAAAATGATATATAACGGTTTTCCAAGCGTACTCTGTACGTCAGATGTATTTCTGGACCGGTAAATGACGTATGCTTATAGTGAATAAAGACAGCAGTATGCCAAACTGCTGGGCAATACGATTTACCATTATCGCGTGTAAGTACACGGTGAAGGGAAAAAAGCCTTTAACCGGCAGTTAAGTGGAAATTATACTTTAATAAGCGATCCACGCACATCTCTATTTAATGGCATATCGCGATAAAAAATTGTGCGATGTTGTAGACAAAAGCCCGACTCGCCTTACTAAAGTGTAAAATCTTCTGGACAATTCAGTTGTACTTGTCCGCGAGCACATCGGTAATTATCGCACGAAAGCACGAGACAGTCAAGTAATTTGAGCGGTAGTTTTCTTTCCACCGAGGTCACCTTGGCAATTATCAAACTATAGTCTTCAATATTAGCTTATCTCTGGCATTTCGTGCGCAATTAAAAATATTATGCGGTGGTAAACTGTTGGAAATTTTGTAATTTTTCGTAATTTTTTAAATTACTTAATCCACCTTACTGAGTTATATACATAACGTGACATCACAAATCAGATATCATAGCGATATCGGATTAGAGATCTATCGTAAATATAGTATACTTGTACAAAATAACTATATTTATATATGTGAAAAGTTTCAATTTGTCGGCTTTCAATTTGATCGTCGAAAGCCGCGTCTCCATTCTGATTAGATATACGATAAGATCGAACAATTTCTCATTGACATTTGCGCATTCCCGGCGCGGCCTTAATCAAATTGGCGACCACATATGCCTATTACGTCTGGCAAGCTACGCGCCGTCTCGGCCGCAAATATTGATTCCCGATAAATCGCAGAAGAGCCGATGGCCCGAAGCTAATCTTTATTACCATACGGACGATCGGTCGTAATTCATATTCACATTCTCTCCCACATCGCCTACTCGACGTGTGTACAACACACGCGCACACACACACACACATATTGCATGTGAAAAACGAAATTTCTTATATGCATATATATTTACTTTCAAGTCAAACCGCACGATCCAAATAAGATATATATATATATATATATATATATATATATATATATATATATACGTATACATATACATATATACGTATACATGCGTGCCTATATATATATATATCTTAAGTTGCTCTCCTCGCGAATCAGTATCCCGTTTAAATTGCGAGGGGAAAATTATGTCAGTGCGTGAGAAATCTGCGCGCGCGCTTCTGGAATGGAATAAAGATACGCTGAATTGCGTGAAAGTTTTTCGCGTTCCGCGTGTGCGCGAGCTCGGTTAGGCGCGATTTTTTCTACAAAAAAAAAAAAAAAAAAAAAAAAAAACACCAGGAAGAAAAAGCAATTAAATCCGATTTTCTCTACTCTGTTTCGAGCCGCGGGGAGCGGAAGGGTGTATCTATGAGAAAGTATACTCATCCCTGATTTTACTGAAAAGCCGTGCACGGATATTATAGTGGTTGTTGGCGGAAATAGAATTTTCCTGCCGAAAAACAATGAAAATGATGCGCTCTTGAACAACTTATCTCAAAACTAGCAAATATTTTTATCGGTCTTGGAGTCTTTATCAAATAAAATATGAACATAATGATACGGTGACAGTCATACTGTCCGTCTTTATAATCACCCTCGTAGAATCTCGAAATACAAAAAAATACTACTAAAGAATTGTAAATAAATCAATATAGTATTGTTAGCAAAGCAGAATTTGACTGTTCCCACTATCAAATTTACTGAATGTCTGCTTTGTCCAACGCTCATCGTCAGGGATTAAACTAAAAACTATTAATGCAATTATATATACTTTTCTTGAAAATAAGAAGTCTTAAAAAATTGTATATATATAAAATTAAAATAGATGCTTTTTGTTCCTATATATATATATATATTTATATACATTATAATTTAAGAGAATGAAGTTACACCATAACCAATTTTTGGGGAAACCCCCGAGATCGAACGGTTGAATTTTTCTTGAGTAATATCGCTTGTACCGAAAAAAGGAATTTTTCAATGTACAATTTTTCTGGATTTTCCTATGTAAATTCCATTCCCACCGAAAGCCACAACCATATTCGTAATCAGCACCCCGAAAGTAAAGGCAAAAAATTTTTCAGCAAAGTGGGGGCGGGGCAAGTATATCCCATATCATAAATCAGCCACCGAGGTGAGACGATCCATCTTTTATTCGAATGCCCTCGCTGTCGGTGTTTCGTCAGCTGACGAGAGCGCGCGCGCGCCTTCTGACGCGGTTCGCGAAATTTCGCGCGCAACGGGCGAGAATTTTTCCTCGCGTTCCGCCCGCCCCCCCCCACCTCCTCCGCCGCCCAAACCCGACCGTAGCAACGCTGACGCGCGATTTCGCAACGTCGACGACGCGCGCGGAAAATAATCGCGATTCGTGCGCGAGGCATTTGCCCACGGGCGCGCGAAAATAACCGAGAGCGATTTGCCGCGGCTTACGTTTCACCTGCGCATCATCGAACCGTTTATCGTGACATATACTTATGTATACGTAAGCCCGGAGGAGGAGGAGGAGGAGGGATAGGGAGAGGAAGGGAAGTTGTAACGAATTTACTCGAGGCGCAGATTTCATAGAGGCAAGGATAAAAAGTGATAAATCGTCGGGGATTCGATTCGATATATACTCGTATGTAATTATGTATACAGCCCCGACGCGGACGTGTAATTCGATACGTTTTCATTTTGATTGGCAATATTTGTATCCATATTATAGTTATTAATTCAATTCGTATCGATTTGATTGAATTAAGTTGTCGCGATGGATTGTCAGGTGAAACTCAACATTTTCCCGAAGCTTAACGCATGTAATACACGCCTTTGCGCCGACTTGCGTATTATAATAAATCCGAATAAATCCCTGGTATGATCGGTCCTCAGATATTAAACCGGTAATTTTCGATGATAGTATAATATTTATCCAAAAAAAAAATAAAAAAATTCCTTGCTTATCCTCTTCAATTTAAAGACATTGATCAAGAATTGTGAAAAATTGCGTTTCATACACGAATCTATACAGTTATTCGCCTGAGAGTCGCCAAGGACGCCGCATCGAATTGTACACACACGATCGTTTCGATATTAAAGCATGTGTTTATAACGCTTTTAACGTATTACAGGATTTTTAACGTTAGTCCGTCAACTTATTAAGGCGAGGACTGCACGATCATACGAATACGTTTTCCCTCAAACACGTCAAACAAGACATCTTTCTAACTACATATATATATATATATTTTTTTTTATCGATGCCCTATATGTAGTGTATAGGTGATTTGTGAAATTGGAGAATGCAAAGAAGCTACAGCGTTCAAAAAAGTACCGCACGTCATACGGTCGGAAGTTTAAGGAATATCTACGACGTCGGTTGAAAATTTTCGAGGCATCCAGAAATGAGAAGCAAAGCAATTTTAATGCGCGCGCGCGCTTACCTACGTAAAAGGGTGTATTAAAACGCACTTCCCGACAGGCATTAACCTGCAATAACAATTCCTACGACTATCGATAAAAACAGAAGAAGGAAAAAAAATAACCTTACGTCAAAAATAACTCTCGACTTTTACTGTCCATTATATCGGCTTTACGCGGTGTGTACAGCGTCGTCGAGATAACACGGCAATTAATTACGTAAATGCGCGGTGTATAAAAGCGCCCCGCGGTGTGTGTGTGTGGGAGGGGGGGGGGTTGCGCGTAAGGGCCCATCGCGGTCGTATGATTATACGGGAACGATTATCAATCTCCGTTCTCGTCGGCTTCCCGGGGCGCTACACAGTCTATATCCTGGTAGCGTCACAAAGCCTTTCGAATCCGAGGGCTCGATTCGTTGGCAAGGCAAAATGAAGGAGGCCGATCGACGATCATTATTAAATCCACCGCGCGGGAATCGCGACCGCCTCGCCTTGCCGCCACCGCGCCCCGACGAAGAAAATGCCCTTATCGGACGCGGCCGTTATCGCGGCGAGGCGTGAGTGCAAGATATGGCCGACGGAGAAGGGCGCTATAACGCACCCGCGTGCCCGGGAATTTCATTTTTATGCCCGACCCTATATATGTGTGTGTCTGTGTGTGTATGTGTGTATAGAAAGTTCCACGAGGGCTTGTATACATCTATGTGCAGTTATAAAGAGTGCCGTCCCTCGCTCACCTTCGACGCAGTCGTGCCGTCGAAATCGTCGGTGTCGGGCCATGACGGATACATTGCGGCACGTATAGAACGCGGCTCAATATTGTGTCCGTCGCCGTAATGCGCCAAACGATTAATGGGATGCTCGATCGCAGACATTGTGAACTGGCCGAAATTGTTGCCGTGACCTCTCGCGGCCGAATAGCAGGCGATGCCCGATGTGCTTTACGTAATTTAAATTATAAAATTCTTCGTTTCGATGGTAAAACATTCCAGAATTTTAGTATTGGTTTTCATCGCCTCTCAAAATCAAATGAGGTTCTAGGACTGGCCTGTCACGGTCGAACCCTTGTCCGCAATAATATTCTGAAATTGAAAGATCGCGCATATCCCAAAGTATCGAGACCGCAACCCTTTCGACCGATTGTTGAGCTTTCGATTGCTTACAACGAGGTTCGTCAGTTGCTGTCCACTCAGACGACAATCGTGTTAATAACCGAATGGAGTAATGGTCTCACGTTCCGTCCACTGTTACGTTGGGCTGGAAAAATTGCGGTTTTCTACGTTGGCAGTCAACGGTCGCGGTAACCACGACAACCACTTTAAATAGAGCTTTAGAGAAATGCTCTTGCAGTATAAATCGAACACGTTCTTTTGATATATTTACCACGTCAGCTATAACTGGCGCAACATAATTTTTCGTTAATTCCAAAGGATTTTCAGAATTTCTTTGTGCTTTCTGGAGTTAGCGCCTTCTTTGGGCGGTCACGGAATTGCGGATCATCGGTGTCTCTACGAACATTTTTAAAGCCATTGCTTTGCTTCGACGTAATTTTTCCCCATCGGGCAGTATAATTGATCCATTATTGTAAAAATAACAAAAGTATAGGGTCACTCTTAATACGATAACTCACAATCTCACGAATAAAATGCCAGGGCATTTTGACGACTGTCTATTAGCGATTATTGCTAGCTAAAAATCAACTAAATGCAATAAAGCTTCGACAATTACAAATAATTAAATTTTTTATATGTACATGTATATGTTAGTACACGCGAAGATCAAGAGCACACATGGTGAAAATCTAATAGAGTATACATATTACAAAGCTTCAATGTCGGCTTTAATGAATTAGATGATTATGTTAACCGTGCTTTCGGAGGGACTAGAATCTATTTCCTTGATAGGATCTCGGGTTTTCGGTCTCTTATCCATATGAACCAAACAGAGTGAATAAAACGCGAGGGAATTTAATATATAGCACAGGTCAAAAAGTGTTCAAGAAATTTTGGGTAAGAAGTTTAGAATCTTGTCGAATTAGACAAAAAAAGCACAGTTGGATGTTAAATTATATGGGAAACGAAATTCAGGGCTCCTCTCCGAATTCAAAAATTTTAAACGGCATGATTGTTTTTTGGAAATAGAACTGAATGCTTCTGTTACCTAAAAGGCCTACAATTGATGCAGGCAAAAGCCTTTTCCGTGTAAAATTATTTATGTGTTTTCCCTCGTCTCGACCGCGTCGGATGTATAAATCTCGGACATACTTATTTGTACCTTGAATATATTATTCTAGAGTATATATCATTTATCTATAAAACGTGCCTTTCCATTGTGCTTTGTTGTAAAGATATATTCATATTGATACATTAAAGTTAATTGTCTTGTGCAGAAGAAATGCAAAATATTATATTATAGTATTGTGTTACCATTCGCATTGATTTTAAAATGATCATAAAAAAAAATTCATCCTCGCTCAAATGGCGATTAGTCACAGCTAATATGTATAATATCGTGTATTTTACGATGATAATAAATCTGAATTGTCCAATTTTAAAGGAACTAAAATAGGCGGTATACGTATAAAATACGTAATAATGACGATGTATATATTATTAAAAGATGATGTAACAATTAAACGTATACATTAGACGCTAATGAGTTGGTAAAATTCATAACATGGTTGTTTTTGAATATTCGATAAAATATCGTCTCGAAAACGATCGTAAAATTATTCTAATAGCTTTCAAATTTAATAATTTTCAAACTCGCCTAATTGCCCCGAATTCCGCTTTACGTACATTGTACATAATAAACATCATTTAAATCAATCGTATAATGGCTTTTTCAACGTTTCTTCCTAAGAATAAAACGAGGGTGCGCCAATGAAAGTTGATATATCTATGGGTATGCACAAAAGTTGCAGCCATTTCCTTGAATGCTTAAAGAACGCTGGAGCAATTAAGCGCGTATAATATATATTATAGGTACATATATAGGAGAAATATTTAGACTTCGAGATCGACCTGCTTCGCTGACATATATTCCACGCTGTACATCAGCTCGCGAGTCTCTCTCTCTCTCTCTCTCTCTCTCTCTCTCTCTCTCTCTCTCTCTCGCTCGAGCAAACGTCATACGTTTTACCAGGTTTTACCTGCATTTTCCCGAGTTTTCAATATTAACAGTCTCGCAACCCCCTCCCCTCCTCTCTCACCAAGTCCGCGCACCTGCCTAACCATCCGTGTATAATTAAACGACAATAACTAATAAATTGACGTTTAACTCGTTTATTAACGACCTTTTATTATATATATATATATATATATATATATATATATATATATATATATATATATATTTCACAAGGGAAACTTTTGGCTCATTGAAATGAAATACAATGAAATAATTATATGATTCGCATAATATACGATTTTTGCTTATTATATACGCGGGCAGAAAAAAACACATTGCAATTTAATTATACTTGCTGTGTTTACTAAACAATTTGAAATTTAACGGCACGTATATATATATAGGATATTATTTATGTATAGAGATAGGCTCTAATTCTATATTTAGTACCGCAATGAAAATTCAGCGGACGCCTAATGAAGTTTTCGCGTATACGTATGGGACGCATTATTGTTTTTCGCTCTAAGAATAAATCAGTAAGAGTATATATATATATATACATGCATGTATAGTAGCCAGTGAATAATCATTTGAAATAGTGCAAAGTCAGACACTGGCGATCGGTGAATAATAAATTATGTGCTGATTGAGTCACCGTGGCTTTGAAAGCCCGCCGATTTGTCTGTAAAATATTGCTCGTTTAATTATTTATAATTCGTCATACATTTGACATTTTTTATGCGCATTCTTCAAAATTTAAATACGCGTTACATTATATAGCAGTGTATAATATATATATAGATACGTCGAATCGCTGATGTTATTGCTAATGTATCAGAATTCGATAAATTGAATCAGTGAAAATCGATCAAATACTACGGAAGTCGAATTAATATTATTGATAAATCATTGAAAAGCTACTGTTAAATCCGCGTGTTTTAGATTCTTACCGATTGGCAAACGCTGTAATATTCACCGATTTAACGGTGAAAATATGAGTATTTTTTCGAACAGCAGGATAATTTTCGCCGATAGAAATTTCGAATATATAATAATATGAGAACGATGTTCTCAACCTTACATCGAAAACAGAAAGTTCTCGCCACTCGCGGAAGACTCGGACAATCGAATTTGTGTTATATACGCGCATAATTAATTTAGCAGCTATATATATATATATATATATATATATATATATATATATATATATATATCACAGTCGATTAAAAATAAATATTTCGTATGGGACAACATACAAGTCAACCGAGCAAATCGGCGAAGAATCCATCCTTATATAGATCGATTAAAAAAAATATATAGATCAATCGGACTATGTTTCTCACCTTCGTTCTAAGGAAGGGACTAGTTCAGCTTATGAGGGGGTCACTATCGCTCATTCTCTCTCTCTCTCTCTCTCTCTCTCTCTCTCTCTCCCTCTCTCTCGTTTCTTCGCAATTTCGCATTCTCCCCCCGAGACAGCTGCGGGCGGGCGCCGTAGTAATTCGAGAATAAACCGGGTCGACTGGTCGTCCGTTGGGAAAGCGGTCGAGGCGCTATGTATTTGCGGAAAATTATTCGTTTCAAGAGCGCGGGCCAGGGACGCTACTGTCGGGGCGTTTTATCTCCTTCTTCTTTTACCTTTTTAAAAGGGATTCCTTTTTTGAGTTCTTAATGCCGTTCGTTACGATTCGCTTATTTTATGCGAGGCAAACGGACAAAAATAGACGTTTAATTTATTTTCTATACTCTACGATGGTTGCGTTTAAGGAAGAGGCATTTAATGTATTATAATGATAAAAAAAAAGTTCCTGAAAAATGATAAATCATAGAAAGGACTTGAAAGATTGGTACATTACAGAAAAAAACAGCACTCTGCGTTGAAAGAAATGTTTCTTCCATCAAGCAATGGACTTTTTATTAAAAATAATACAGAAATATATTTCCATAATGCGTAAATATTTATCAAATTATTGGGCAAACGTTAAAGTCCTATTTTATTGAATAAATTAAGTTGCTTTTTAAAAAATATCTTTGTGCCGACGAAGAAGACGAATGAAAAAATAATAACGAGCCCAGGCGTTATTATAATTTAACTAATATAGCAAGATGGGATTTGGCTGTAAAGAAAAAAAAGTTATGCGAAAACGTCCGGTGATTCGCGTGCGCCCAAAACTTTCGCAAATAATACAGTCTAATGGGATTTTAGCGCGAGGATTGCTTGCGGATGGTCAAAAGGCCGGCTGGAGCGCACATCGCAGCGGTAATGGAACCGCGGCGAAACGAATATGCATTTCGTTGGAGTATTTGACCGACTTCTTCTCTCTCTCTCTCTCTCTCTCTCTCTCTCTTCTCATCTCATTTTAATAACGTTAGACATGATACGTTTTAGATTTTTAACCCTACAAACGGTCTCTCGTCTCAATGATAATCTCGTTCGAATTAAGTCTGAACGTTACGAGAGAGGATGGCGCATTAAAGCCGGCCGATTTAGGTAACGGGTTAATCGTTTTTTTTTTTTCGGTTACAGATACATAAATGCGAAATAAATACATAAGCATGTTTTATTAAAGGATTATTTTACAAGCAATCTCGGTACGAAATTTAATTTGAAAGTAAATTAAATAAATTTAGTGGTTATGCACGCGCGCGCGCGCGCGCGCGAGATATATTTTATGCGAACTATATGTATATACACAGGATTACATGTGTTCACGGCTTGAGGAAAAAATTTTTAATTAAATCCTCGACTGTGTTTTGAGCAATTTTTTACATCGACGTTTCAGGCTTGATTTATAAGTGATTCATTCCAGCATATATCAAGCGATTATAAAATTCGGTAAATCGCGCCTTTTATTTACGTTTATTTTTAGATTACCACGCGAAATTTCACGTAGAGATTCGCCGCTAATTTACTTACTATAAATTATTTCGATTATCAAATTTTCCAATCGTTCGACCGGTCCGATTGAACCTATGACGAAGCATATTAATGTGGAAGATGGAAAGCCCATGGTCAGCTGAAATGCACGAAAATTTGCTTAAAATTGCTCAATAGGATATTTGAAGATACAATTTGCGACTGATAATATATTTATTGAAT